>CM053746.1:36567881-36746177 GCA_028658305.1 Pachyuromys duprasi | reverse complement strand
CCCCGCAGCAACTTTCCCACCTGCAGGGTGTTCCTCCAGCCAGGAAGACTCACATTAACACTTTACAGCGAGGTCTTTGTGTTGGTTCTCACGGAAGACAACACCCCCGCTTCCAATCCCCCATTTAAGAGGACCCTAAAGGCCAGGCAGAGAGCAGTGACTTTGAATCCCATGAACCTCAACTGAGGTTAGGGGCAGGGGAGGCACTACTCAGAGATGGGACCATAGATGGTAGAGGGAGGAGTTTGGGCGCTCATACCAGAAGGAACTGTACAAGGAGACTCTGAACAGCATTAAGGTGATTTCCTAGACAGAGCTAAGCCCAAGATTCCCACCACCTGAGGACTCAGGGGACTCAAGAGCAGGCTCTGCCTGGGCACCGAGGAGAGGTGACACCCCTTCAGAAAGTGGTGACACTCACGGGGGACAGGGGCTGGTGTCCAGTCCCTGGGGCGGGGGGGAGGGTGCCCAACTAAGTGCCTCGGGACTCCTGGGAAGCGCGGGGTCGGAAGGGGCGGGTTCGCGCGGAGAGCA
This sequence comes from Pachyuromys duprasi, assembly GCA_028658305.1. Classification (NCBI taxonomy): domain Eukaryota; kingdom Metazoa; phylum Chordata; class Mammalia; order Rodentia; family Muridae; genus Pachyuromys; species Pachyuromys duprasi. The sequence goes on along the minus strand of CM053746.1, from coordinate 36,745,643 downwards.
ACTCACTGAGGAGAAGTTGTGCGGGCCACAGAGCTCGCCCCGGTACTTGCAGGACAGCAGCATGTCCTCCAGCTGGTGGCCCAGGCGGTCCATGAAGGCAGCGCTGATGCCCTCGAAGTGGCGCGGCGGCAGGAAGAGGCGGAAGTCGGCCAGCTTGCGGAACCACTGGCGGCGCGGTTCGTCGCCCCGCAGCAGCTCGCTGACCAGCGGGCGCGCCGTGCGGTTGGGCAGCAGCAGCCCCAGCCAGTGGCCCGCGTAGTAGAGGTCCCCTTTGGAGAGGCGCGGGAAGCGCAGCGGGTTGTTGTTGCACACGGTGACCGCCGGGAACGGCAGCTGGCGGCTCCACTCGCGGTGCACTCGCGTGTGCGACGGGAAGCTGAGCCAGTAGAGCAGGCGGTTCGAGGACCAGGACAGCAGCAAGCCGAGGGACGTGCAGAAGGCCAGCACCCACAGCGCCCGCCGCTGGAAAGAGCCTCCCGCCGCCGTGCGCCCCGCGCACATGTGCCGCAGCCCGTGCAATTTAGTGCGACTCAGTGATGGACGCCCCCTGCGGGCGACCCCTGGCCCCTGCAGCGCCCGATCGCCACTACGGTCGCCCCCGGGCTGCCTGGCTGCCGCCACCGCCGCGGACGCCGGCTGCTCGCGGGCCATACGGAAGCGTCCCGGGCCGGTGAGCGCGGTCGCGGGCAGCCGGGCTCCGCCGCTCCGGCTCATTCATTCAGCCCAAGGCTGGCGACAGCGGCGGCGGCCCCGACCGGGCGGAGCCGCCATGGGAGTCCGCAGCAGCAGCAGTGGGAGCAGCAGCAGCAGCAGCAGCAGCCGCGCGCAGCCTGCGCCAGGGAAGCCTGCGTCCGACAGGAGCTCCGGTGGCGCGGCATGCCCGCCCGGCGTCGCCGCCACCGCCTCCGCGGGCGCTCGCCCGGGACCGAGTGCCGCTTCGGCCCGCCGCCCCTGGCTTTGGCCTCCTCCCGAGCGCCTCCCAGGCTCTGGTGGCCCCGAGTCTTCCAGGAGGATGCAAGTCACTAGGCACTACCTCCGGAGGGGTCCCAATGGGAGTCGCCTCTCCAACCCCTGGGCACTGTGCCCGCTGACCTCCCCTGGTCCTGGACCTCGGGGGACCCTGAGCTGAGTCCCCCTGGCACCGACTAACCCCAGTTTTTACGCCGATCCTGAGAGAGGGGCCACTGGGCCACCATGCCTGGTTTGGATAGTCCCGGGGACCCCACCAGTCTGGCCCTTAGCCCTGTGGCGCTGGGACATGCGAAGGAAGGCGCCAAGGAACGAGCGCCCCCAGAGGCGCTCAGCCGCTCCAGGCTCGGCGGGTAGGGTGGGTGTGTACCGGGGTGAGTGGTCTCCGAGTGGCGACTTCCTCTTTCCCTTTCCTCCAGGACCCTTCTTTCTCACCGCTGCCTTTCCGCCAAGGCACTCCCAGGCTTCACCAAGTCCAGTTCCTGAGTCTTTCAGGGTGTCTACTGCCGTCTGGGGCCGGCGGCTGCTCTGGGAGTCCTGCGGAAAGCTGCTCGCTGCCGGGCCCCTCCAAGGTTGCTGGTCCCAGGGAACTACCGCTTCCCCTCCTCGGCACGGATTGTATCCAGAAAAGCCCCGCTATGCTGTGCCTTGCCTCTTCTCCGTGGGCGCCAGGAGCTGGGAACTGCGGAGCCCAAGCAACACCTCCTGGGGCTGATCTGGCTGGACTCGCTGCTGCTCGAAGCTCGCTGCTTCGTGGGCCAGTCTCCTCCGGAGACTCCAAGTCCACGATGGCGGTGGCAGTGGCGGCGGCGGCGGCTGCGCTCTTCTCTCGGTGGCCCGGCCCTCCTCGGGGCCCCGGGCGAACTTGGGCAGCAGCCGCACTAGGGCTGGCGCTGCTGGGCTCTGAGCACCTGCTACTGCGCTCGCTGGCCCCGCGGCTCCGGGCGGGCGGGGCGGCGGCGGCGGCCACGGCGAGCGCTGTGCGCTCCTGGAGACGCGGTGCTGACGCTCCCGGCTCCTCCTTGCTGCATTTTAATTCCTGGCCACTGTGGCCGCTGCACACCGAGCGGGAAGCCTCTTCTCGAAGTTGCAGGGGAGAGGGGTGCATCACAGATGTGGTCGGTCGTACCGGCTTTTGGAAGAGATGGAGAGTAGTCAAGAGGTGGTGTTTATTACGTTCAAGCCCAAGCCGTGTGCCAAAGAAATGTGAGGACATGCCTGGGTGTGCGAGATGGGCTGGAGAGAAGAGACTGTGTGCAGCGTGGGCACCTGAGCAAGTGTGAGTGCGGTGTCGTGCAGGGGTGTGTGTGTGTGGGATGTGAACTGTTTATGTGGGAACCGGCATTTGTGCCAAACTCTTCAGTTCGTGAAGCTGCCTGTGGATGATGTACCCCAGCTGCTGGAATGTGCCTTAAGTGGGAAAGTGTCTGCGATGGGCGGTGTGCTCTGCGTGTGCCTGTCCCTGATGGTGGGTATGAATGAGTGTAGTTTCTGACTTGCATGTGTATGAATTTTGATGAGGGACTATGTGACCAGTTGCTGGGAGAATGGACCCAAGGGGGACAACCTCTGTCTTCTGCCTCTGGAAACTTCTCAGGTGCACCATCCCGGTCTTTAGGTGTTCTGTCAGGCAAAAATAGCTCTCCCTAGAGGTGAAGGGAAAGGAGGGTAGGGAAGGGGATGGCTTCCCTAGACAGGAGACTCCATTATCCCCAGGAAGTACCCAAGCCTTTCCCTAATTCCTGGACACCTTTAAACCTTTGATGTTGCCTTTTAAATATTCTACCTTAACTTTCGTGGGATACTGAATGAAGTTTGTAGACACAACTGGTTCCATTTCCTAAGTGATTTGAGGGAGGCCAGGGCTTGCTCAAGGCAGCAGCACAGCTGAGCGGTGGTTAGCTGGATTCAGGGCTCAGATCCCAAAGCACTACTGTCCCATAGGCTCTTGCAGTTTTCAGCCTCTGGGTCAGGGCTGGGATCCTGCTCCTACGGCTGCCTGGGCATGTGGGGTACACGGGAGGACTCTACACATACTTTCTAAACATCATTGGGACAGGTAGCCTGATGACTTCCCTTACTGAAAAAGGACTTCCAGACATTTCTGAGAGCAAATGCAATGCAAGGACCTTGAGTATGAGAAGAGAGGTAGCCCAATTGGTGAAGGATCCAAATTCTGGAACAGGAGACTGGGAGAGGGAAGATTTGGGAACAGAGAGAAATTCACAACTCTTGTGGTGATGCAGCCAGATCTGTGAAATGGAGAGTGAGTTTCTAGGAAAGAGGCGAACAGGACTAGAGTGAATTTTCTTTCCCCGCTGGCCTGAGGGCTTCCCTTCCTCTTCTGTTGAGGAACTCCTTGTGTCTAGGCTCTGGAGAAGAGAGACTCTGAACCCCTCATCTCCCACTCATCCATTCAGCCACACACAGCACACATATGCACGCAGCACACAATGTCCACATACACAGGCATACACTATACATATGCACAATCCTATCCGATTCACACAACTGCACAAATACATGTGACATGTAAATGTCATACAAACATGTGTGCTGCAGTCTTGCACATACATACAATACACATTGTACATTATGTGTTTATATATACACAATATACAAATATATACTACCATATATTGCTCATAATGCATGCATTCACAGTCATGTATACGTGCACACAATGGGTATGGGTGTCCTTGTTCACACTCAAGCACAAAACTACACATACCTGGAGGCCCTCTCTTCCTCTTCTTCTTCCTCTTCCTTTTCTTCCTCTTCTCCTTCTCCTCCTCCTTTCTCCTCCTTCCTCCTCTTCTTCTCCTTTGGTTTTTTGAGACAGGGTTTCCCTGTTTAGCCTTGGCTGTCCTAAAATTCACTCTGTGGACTAGAGTGGTCTTGAACTCACAGAGATTTGCTTGCCTCTGCCTCTGCAGTGCTGGGATTAAAGGCATTCGCCACCACTGCCTGGCTCATGTGCCCTTTTCATATGTCTGGGGAAGAAGCTGTTGCTTTCAGGCAATGCTGAGATTCAGCTTTGGATTTGGTTTCCATGAAAGCATCTGTCAGTTAGATGTTGGCTTTAGCAGGAAGTTCTGAGGGTGCCAGTGTACTATACTCCCAACAAAAACCTCCTACTCAAGTACTCCTGCTTTAGACCCAGGATTTCTGCCTGGGAATTCAGGGACCTCTTCAATAGCGTAGAGGTCTGGACGCAGTTACTATTAGAGCAGCCAGAACAAGCTTGTCACATCTCCCAGCTTCCTTACTCTGGAGTGGCATATGCTGTTTTGTCAAAAGTCTTTCTGGTTGAACTTTTCTTCCCTGTCTGTTTCCTCCTTGAGGTGGACACATGTGCCTGTGGGTTGGCCAAGTGTCATCTTTTCCCTGTTTCCCCTGTCCATTCTCCAAATGTACAGTATTTACAAGGGACATCCTGCTTAGTGTTCTGTGGGTCTTAGCACTGAGACAGAGAATGTGACTCCAAGCAAAGCCTTGTGTCTCTCTCAGTGACCATGTCCCTCTGCATGTCTCCTAGGCTGACTGATATGCTCTTCCTTTTTCAACACTTTTGTCAGCCCAGAAAAATTCTCCTTCCAAATTCCATTGCCTCCTAAGGGATGATTTTTTTGGTCTTTCTGTCTCTACGATCCCATCATACTTGTGCTGATATCCCAGTGATCATTCTTGCCATAGCACAGCGTCATTGTATGTGTCCAGGTCTTTCTTAAGGACTCTGAGCCTTTGGAGGACAGGAACTACGTCTCATTCATATTTATGTCCCTGCCTCTCATCTCAGTGTCCAGACACATTGATGAGATGCACAGATACAGGAGAAGAGGGGAAAGGAAATAATATCTCTAAAAATATATCACATGCCAAGCATAGAATAAGATACATCTTACCTTACTTCTCACTCTAACCCTTTAGGGAAGGGATTTTGCTGAACTAACAGTTTAAAGCAGAATTGAGCTCTAAGTCTTTCCAATGTCCAAGTTTTCTTCCTTACATATTGCCCTTTTAAGTACCAATTATGAAGTATGTCATTGTCATTGCCATCTTCCTTCCTAAGCCATAGAGACAGTTCCAAATGTTTTACACTAAAATACGTTTCATAAATGTTCTAAATGTTTACTCTATTTAGAAAAATATTCTTTCACTTACTTCAAAGAGACCACGGAGAGGCTAAGCCATTCCCTTGAAGCTGCACAGCTACTAAGCAAAAGAGGGGTTACATTCAGAGAGCTGGGCTTCATGTCCTTGTTTCTCCCATGCAACGGTGCACGTGACTTAGCTGTCCCTTTCTGGTGGATTGTCTTAGACAGCCAAACAAACCTTTAAGATTGTGCATAAGCTGACCATCATCACCCCCTCTCCACCAAGAAACAAACATTTAGTGCTGTTGACCCCTACAATAACCTTTTAAGGCTGGGCATGGTGGCACAGTCCTGTAATCCCAGCACTCAGGGAAGAAGAGGCAGGTGGATCACTGTGAGTTCGAGGCCAGCCTGGTCTACAAAGTGAATCCAAGTCAACCAAGACTACACAGGGAAACCCTGTCTTGAAAAACTAATAATAATAATAACAATACTTTTAAGGGTATTTTTTGCTTGTTTGGGTTTTTTTTTTTTTTTGCTTTCTTGTTACCCCAGTATCTATGACTTCACACCTGTTACCTACCTACCTGTAATGTCATGTGCAGTGCAGGAGCGTCTGTCTTCCAAGACTCAGTCCACATGCTGGACTGTGACCACCGGCACACTTACTTCTTTTCTCCCCCAAAATCAGACCTTGATTTTGCTTCTAATTTCTCTGTGTTTTTGAGACTTGGTTTTGTAATCTAGCTCAGTCTGGCTTTGAACTTTTAATTCTCTTGCCTTGGCCTCTCAGTGAGGGTTTTGCAGGTGTGTGACACCACATCTAGCAGTTATCTCACAACGATTACAGTGGGTGTTGAGATTTTAAAAGTCCAAGCCAAGCCCAGGATGTAGCTCTGAGCTACTGGTCCAGTGCCTGCCTGAATGACACCATGTTCACCGCCATGATAATAAGAGACTAAACCCCTGAAACTATAAGCAAGACAACAATCAAATGCTTTCTTTTGCAATAGTTGCCTTGGTTGTGGTATCTCTTCATAGTAATAGAACAACAGTGACTAAGATGGAAATTGGTACCAGGGCCTGGGGCACTGCTGTGATAGGCCTGACCATGCTGTTTGTTGAAAGAATATGGAGGACTTTGGGACTTTGGATTAGAAAATCAGTTGGATATTTTAATCAGGGCTTATGAGCCATCCTAGAAGGAGCATAGACAGTGCTGGGGGCCATTTAACTGTGAGGGCCCAGGTCAAGAAGTTTCAGAGGGGAAGAATATTAGTAAGTGGCTAGGCCACTTGTAAGATTTGCTAAAATCTTGTAAGATTTTAGCAAAGAATATGGCTGCTTTCCTCACTTGTTCTAAAAACTTGCCAGAGGTTAAATGAAGAGTTTGGGACTAATGGACTTGGAAGAGGAGATTTCAAGACAGCCTAGTGTTGTATTGATTGTGTCCTGTGGTTATTAGTGGTCACTCTTGTACAGATCTGTAAAGAAAACAAGCAAACCAAACAAGGAAAAATACAAAACACACAAGTAGAGGACTAAAGGAGAACTGGGGAATGCAATGAATCAACTCCTGTGCTCAAGGAGATAGTTGTTGGTGGTGGTGTTTTTGTTTTGTTTTTGTTTGTTTGTTTGTTTGTTTTAAGCCTGGTGTTAAATGGTGTATAGGGAGGGGTAACCTCAGGGAAAGACTACACCCAGCTAAGCTCCTAACTTGTAAAACTTGAGTAAAATGAAAGCTTAAGCACTAAAGGCAACCGTCAGCCAGAAAGTGGATGCAAATGTAATTGAAGGAGGAGGGCAGATTTCAGCCCCCTCAAGCAGCAGAACTTGGTGGCTTCAGCCATGTGATTCTGTCTTTAGAGTTAAGGATGAAAAATAAAAAGAAAGAAGAAAAGAAAAAAAGGTTATGGAGTTTCTTTCAGAGGCTAAGGAAAGCTGCTTGAAGCCACTCGTGTGTCAGGGGTGTCGTTTCACGAAAGCCCAGATGAGGCCATTTCAGGAAGCTGTGAAGATGAAGCCTGGATTTTTCTGGAGGCACCAAGATGCTGGCGATGCCGGAGCTGCGGGATACCCGCCGAGGAAAGCTGCAGACCAGGTGTGGAACCCAAGGGAGAGAAGTGTGTTTGCAGTCAGCAAAAATGAAACGTGTGGGAGCTCTGAAGCGCACTTTGACATCAGACAAGGGGACGCAGAGTTTGGGGTTTGCCTGCTGATTTTTGGTCCCACTTTGGTCCAGTAGTTCCTCACTAGGCTCCCTTTTCTACCCTTAAGGAATGGTAACATATATTTTGTGCCAGTGTATGTTGGAAGTATAGTCAGATCTTCCTCTCGTATGGGAACCCCAGATACTTTTAAAATTTTGTTTTTACAGAAGGTCACAGTTAAAAGATTGCCTTGAGTCTCACAAAAGAGACAGTGTTGAGACTGCGATAGAGTATGGGGGCTTTTGAAGTTGGACTGAATGCATTTTTGTATTATGGTATAGCTACAAGCGTGTGAGGGAATGGAATATGGTAGTTGAATAGGAATGGCCCCCATAGATAGGCTCATGTGTTTGTATGTTTAGTCACCAGGGAGTAGAAGTCTTTGATAGGACTAGAAAAAAAAAAAAATAGGAGGCGTGGCCTTGTTTGAGGAAGTGTGTCGCTGGGGATAGGCTTTGAGGTTTTAAAGCGGGGCCCAGTGTCCTTCCCACTCTGCCTAAGGATCGGGATGTGTCCCTCAGCTACTGCTCCAGCGCCTGCCTGCTGCTGTGCTTCCCACCATGATGATAATTGGCCTAAACCTCTGAAGCTATAAGCAAGCGTCAGCTAAATGGCTCCTCTTACAGTAGTTGCCTCGGTCCTGGTTTCCCTTCTCAGCCACAGAATAGTGTCTAGGACTGTGATGTCTGGTCTGTTGGCTTTCTCAAGCTTCACCGCACGCACCGGTGTTCCTGTTTATCCCCAGGGCCCACCAGTCAGCCAACATACGCTATGTAGCTCTGCTTCCTCCCTCCAGTGGGAAACCCTTTAGTTGCCCCGTTGTGACAGCGCCTTAGGCTGGCTCTGCTCTAGGGCACTGTGAGTAAACCCTCCCATTCTCCCATTCCTAGGCCCTCATCCAAGAGAAGCCTTACCAAATAGTCAGATCTTCCTCTGCTATGGGAACCCCAGCTACTCTGTAGAATCAGGGTCCTGCAATGCTAAAGAGACCCTCGCGTCCAGTTGCTCAGTTACCCGAAGAGGCCTTTTAGCCAGCCATGTCCTCTCCAGGAGGTGTCCTGGGTTCTTTTGGCTGTTTCTCACACAGTTCTGATGTGGGGGTGGGGACCCTGAGTTCTGGTCTCCTTGTTCTGAGGTCTCTAGCCTCGTGCCATGTGAGCGTCAAACCCTATGCCGGATCTTGCTGTTCGAACCCCTGGTCTTTGCTACAGGTCTCTTGAGAGCTACTGGCTTTCTTACTTCCGGGATTTTGTGGGGGTGATGCGGATGGCAAGATAGTCCAGGGATGAAGGCTTCTTGGTGTCCTTGCCTAAACTACTAAATATGCTTTTCCTTTGAAATGATAGCACAACTGGCTTGCTTTGCTTTCGGCATTAGAATGCATGGACGGTGGGGTATCAGGGTTTCTGTATCAGGCTCTGCTGCAAACCTAAATCCCTGCTCTTTTTCTTAGTTCCTCCATTGCAGCTATCGGTAATTCCACCTTTCTTTTTTTCCTCCTCTTTCCCCCTTTCTTCCCTCCACTTATGTTCTCCCCAGTCAGGGCTCAAAGCCTCCCTTTGCTCTCTGCCATCACCCTATCCCGTGCTGCAGGCGGCCTTGGCAATGCTGGCAGCCCTGGGGGTGCCTGTAGTATCACAGGACCCCAGCAAATGTCCAGCAGGTGCAACGGAGTTTCTTTCACTGGGGTGACGAGACTGAGAAAGACTTCCCTGAGACCTTATCTCATCTTGTATGCACTCATTTTACAACCCCCCCTATGGCCTGACAATGGGATTGTGGCTCCTTCCCTTTGAAGCTTTCGTCACATATTTTCATCCCCACTCACTCCTACCCTGGCGTGTCTGTGTATATCTAACCTCTTGGCACCTCTCTTCTGAGCTCTTCCCCACATTTCCCAGCCACTTTTTTTATCCCATCATGACACGCATGGGGGCTTCTGGCTCCCAGAAGGAAGATGACAGGGTCTAAGCCTGCAGAAGGGCTGTGCCGTACTCCACACCGGGCCAGTAGCTGTGTGGCTGCAGCGCTGCGATCCTCAAACGAAGGGTGCTGAGAATTGGGGCTGCATAGAAAACTAAAGATTCCTTTTACACCAACAGAAGAAGCCTAGAAAGTTAGGGGGCTTTGCTGTAAACTGATTAAAGGAAGACCAAATGCAGGTCAGAACTTACAACACATATTCTGCTTACCCTCTCAGGTGACTATTTTAAAAATCCCCTTCGAAAGGCTGGGGTGTAGCTTACTGATAGATGCTTCCCTAGTGTGTTCAATCCCCACCACACACACACACACATATCACATACCTCACATACCACACCACACACACCCCTCATACACCACACCACATACACACCTCACACATCATACCACACACACATACACACATCACACCACATCACACACACACACATGCATGCACATACACACTCCAATTTGAAATGAGTACTATAACCACATAGTTCTGAAAGACAAAGGGAACATCTACAATAACTCCTTTTCACATCTGAAGCCATTTGTGTTTTCTGCCTAAAGGAGTTTACCTTTAGGTCAGTTTCTAGTGGGTTCTTTGAGAGGGGCTTTATGAATATACATGTCAGTATGGTCTTCATGTGATCCTCACTTCTCACCTGAAAGGCTGTGTTCAGTGAACACCATGACTAGAGCGATCACATTTCCTGTGTTCACATGTGCCCCTATCCCCCCTTCTGAATTTCCATTGTTTTCATGGTTGCCTTTCTGTGGCACCTCATTCCAACTTCTTTAACTTTACCTAATTCCTTATTTTACATCATTCTGCATGCCTGTCCACAAAGGACAGAAGGATCTGTGACATGGAGCTAAGCAGACATGGCCGTTTTATTATTAGATGTTTCCGTAACTTGTTGCCAGATTCGTTAATGACTAAAAGCTCTCATGCAGATAACTTCAGATATCAAGGAAGGCAAAGATATCTGTGTCTCCAAAGTGCATTATTATATGATGTGTTTGCATAGAAATTACTTTTCCTGCATATTTTCATTTGGTTAATTGTAACTCTCTCTTGCACACATCACATCACATCACATCACATCACATCACATCACATCACATCACATCACATCACATCACATCACATCACATCACATCGAGTGTCCTGAGCATTGGTTGGCAGAGAAAACTACTTTGGGACTTACAAGTTTCTGTAACCAATATACAGAGTGAATAAGGCAGAACAATGAGAGATTCATAGACGCCAAGGATGCATATGACCCAAATGAGCAAGCAATTGAGTTTAGAAGAGGAAGCTGAGGTAGAGTTTAGCGACTTTCTCTAATGGGGATTACCATGATGATAGTGATGATGTTGGTGGTTAAGATATTGGAAAGCTGATAACCAACTGAATACTGTGTCTCTGTTACTATCATAACTCTCAAAGAACCATCATTATAGTCTTTTGTACTGGAGGAAACTGAGGCACAGGCTAGATGAGTGATATGTCATCAGTGGCTGAGGCAGAGCTCAGGTAGCCTGGTCTACATTACATGGTCTTAAATATATTGGTTGTCATTTGCTGAAAGCAGTGACGAAGTGGATGTTTACTGAGCATCCGAAGAGTTGCGTACCACCTTTGGTGCTGAAAACACATCTGCTCAGATGGTGTCTCTGCCTTAGTGGGGGTCTCAGGTAGGAAGAACAGGGAGGTACTAACATCAAACAAGTGTAAGTGTAACAAGGATTTTTCTAGCAGACATGAGGGCAGTGCATTGGGAAGGTCTGGAGGAGGGGGTCTCTCTTGACTGATGTGAGACCTATCTACTTTCTACTGATGTTTCCCATTCATATTCATTTCATTCTAGCAACTCATGGAAAGTTGGTTCACTTGTGTCCAAACTAGACACACTTGATCCAGGATGAGAGATGGACAAAGGTGTGACCTCATCCTGAGAGTTAATCTGCTTGGACCCTTTACCCAGAACATTCAACTTCATTGCATCCAGAAATGATTCCTAGTGGGTTCTTTAGCTCCTTGCAGTGTCTTGTTGGTGTAGTTTCTAAGCTCCAATTAATCCATCTCACCCTCCCAGCATCCTTGGCCTGACACGCCTTTATTCTATGCTTAGACTTTAATACCTGAGTCTTGCTTGCAAGCTTGGTCATGGCCATAAAGCTAACAGAGAAATGGAACCTTGCACACTTTTCTAGCCAATTTGCTCTCCCCTACATATAACAAAACTCTTGTTAAAATAGTTAAGCATAATAACCCTCTCCAGCAGTAACCACCCACTCATGATGAAAAGGCATGCCGTTAAAATAGGACTTAATGAAATACAAAACCCCAGGTACAATTAGGTGTTTTATTCACAGCTCCTTGGCTGTGCCCATATTCTGTTTAATCATGAAGATCTCACCTGGCTCTGACTTCTGCTTTGGGGAGCACCAGCTCACAGTCCTGAATCTGTTTTGCAGACAGACCCTCAGCTGGGGCTTTGAGGCAGGGTTGATTCATCAAAATCTGTATTCAGACAGCGTTCCCTGGTCGCTGGGGTTCTCCTATGTGCCAGCCTCCAATGGTTGGCTTACCGTACTTGATTTACAGAAGGCTCGACCAAGCCATTGTCTTGGGGTCTGCTACATCTAGTTTATCCCCTCATCCACCCGAAGGAGGGGCCTTCAGGGAGAGATTTAGTATCTTTCTGCCATGGTACAGACCAGTATGAATATCCAAACAGAAGAAAGGAAGAAAAGGGGAGGAAAGTAACAGAGTAGCAAGCAGGTACCAATCCAGAACTGTTATGTATACTGTAAGGCAGCCTCACAACTGTTCCCTCCAGGGGCAATATTATCCATGAAATACCCAGGTCAACAGAAGGCGTGAGATATTTCATTGTTCTAGCTTCATTCTCTCTATTGTTGGCTTAGGCACAGGTTAGCCCACTGGCTGTAATCATATAAACATTCACGGAGCCTGTCCTAATGCCAAATACAGGGTTACATATCTAACTTTCCAGGAGAAAGGAATGAATCCCAGAGAGAAAAATTAGCTGCCAAGGGGCAGGCAGAGTGTGCCCTGGAGATGACACAGCTTAGAAAGGCAGAATTCTGGGGGCCAAGAGCAAAAATATGACAAAGTAGGTGTCAGTGCAATTCAGTTTTATAGAAACCCCTGTGAGGACAGAGCAGGGGGAGAGGGACAAGGGAGGGGAGGTGAAGAGGAAAGGCTGGGCTGACTGTGGTCAGAAACAGGGCTCTGGGCATCTGCTATGGCTGTTGGGGTGCTGTTTGTCCAGCTTTGCAGCGATGCCACCAGAGCAAAGCTCACATAGCATAAGCCTATTGGCTAAGGAAAGGTCTAGAGATGTACACAAGGGTGTAAGCACCAATCTGGGACCATTAAGTTAGAGAGAGCAGCATCCAGATGGCATTACACACCAAGAGCCACCCTGTGGTCATGAAGTAAGAACTCAGGTCTGCAAACCAGGGTCTTTCCTCCCAGCTTCCTTTGTTTCTTCCCTCATAGCTCATAGCTCCTCCCTACTTTCCCTACTTCTTCCTCCCCACCTCCTGCCTTTCTCTTCCCTGCCCTCAGGCTGACTTTCTTCTGAACACTTCCTTAGTCCACACTTACCTCCACTTATACATTCCACGTCTATCCACAGCCTACGGCATTAACACGTAACATTAGACTCACGACGGGTTTCTGGGAAATCTTGGAGCGATAAAGCCAAGATCAGAAGCCTGGTGAGTCACGGGAGCTGTGAAAAAGCTCCTAGCTTCTGAACTGTCAATTCCACACTCTAGAAGTTTCTCCAGGGAAACAAACTCCCCCCCCCCCAAAAGGATAGAACTATGAAGGTATTTCCAGCAAGGCTTCTCATAGAAAAAAAAAATTAAATCGTTCCCATGCTCAACAATAGAGGAGTCATCGGACAAAAGATGGAGAGACACAACCAGGAAATCGTATTGATTGATTTTTAGAGAACACGATGAAGGTGCTCATATTTTGTTTTCATAAGATATGAAAAATACAGAGTAAACATAAACAGAGATGTGAGAGAACACCCACCCTGCCTGTAGAAATAAAGAAATGTGTCTGTGAAGATGAGGAATGGTCATAAATAGGCTATTTTATAAAGCTCTTTAGATTTGGGGGTGAACAAAGTTCAAGGGAGGGCTTGTTATGATAAGAGAAGATGTCCTCCAGAAACTGACAATACTAGTGTTTTAGGTCATGACCCCTCTGACTTGACCAGCCAACCTGACCACCCTTCTTGACTAGTATTGTATACCAGCCAGTAAAATTAACCAGAGAAATCGTCTTGATGTGGGTGATAGTTGTCACCCTGACCTACGGGTTTTCTGGAATGGTTCCTTCTTGGCTTATAAACTCCTGAGCTTTCCTTCATTATCAGTGTCTACCAAAACCTTCATCTGTCTCAATCCTTTTTAAACTCAAACCCTATGATGAGTGAACCAATAGAAGCCTTGTGACCATAGAATGATCCATAATAAAATCATACTGTTAAAACACATGTACCTGTGCTTACATGTGGACATGCATACTCAGGAGCACACACACTAATTAAAGGCCACTGTGTCCGTTACTTTTGTGCTGCGGTGAAAGAATGCCCGAGAGAAGCACCTTCGGGGAGGAAGAATTCATCTGGCTCATGGCTTTACAGGCTTTCAGTCCATCGTGGCAGGGACAGCATGGTGAGGCAGCGGGGACTGTAACAGCAAGAGAGTGTGGCTAAGGCTCCTCACATCACAGTGACCAAGACATGAATAAAAGATAGGCATGACCTTGAAAGGCCTACTCAGAGTAACTTCCTTCTGCTAGTAGAGCCCGCCTTCCACAGTTTCTAGAAGAGTACTACTAGCTGGGGACTAAGCGTTTAGAAATGAGCCTCTAGGGAAGATTTCAGAATCAAACCATAACACCCAATGGGCACCAAACTCTCCCCAATACAGCAGAATGACAATGACCTCCTAGGAGGAGCTTTTCAAGTGTCCTTTCTGCTTGTTATGTCTCTGTCATCTGCCCCAGTCTTTTCCCTGTGACGTTGCTGGATGTTGATTATCATCAAGGAATGAGCATTTTCCAGCCACAATTCCACTCCACACTTCACTATCGTTTGAACGTTCTTTGGCCTGATTTTTCCAGTGTAGAGGTAATATGAGAAGGTAAGGACAATTATCACTTGAGCAGTTGACGTGTATGTCATAAAATCTATAATAATAATAACAACAATAATTACAATGATAATAAATTTAACTCATAGAGGATAGTAATGCAATAAACATGTTATTAGAAACTCTGCATATATTATCTCATTTAATCCCTCCGTAACTATAGTGAAATAGATGCCATTGTTTTTATTATATTATAGAGGAATTTTGAGACTGAGAAATATAAAATGATTTGATGCAGTCAAATCCAGGCTTGGCTGATGTCAAATCCTCTCCAGCCGCACACAATGCAGCATTCCAGGTACTGAAGCTTCCATATGATGACTGTGAATGACGAAGCCTCTGCTTTTCTTAGCACCTGCTTACTCGTTATCTATGTAACGATCCTGTTAACACTTTGTTATTTGATTTTGCTTTTTTTAGAGCCTCTGTAGAAATGGCATTACCTTATGGAAAGTAAAAGATAGGCTTAAGATTCAAGAGGACCTGATAGCCTGAGTGTGTGGCCAAAGCCTGACCAAAAAGGAAAACTCAAAACAACCACACACACACACACACACACACACACACACACACACACACACAGCGGGGATGGAGGGAGAGAGAGACAGATAGACAGAAAGATACACAGAGAGACAAAGACACACGGAGAGAATCCCTGAAAATAGTTGCCATTTCATGTTGTGGCAAACTCTAGATGTTTTATCTAATTCTGACCATTTTTTTTTTTAGCTCAAAATAATAGTAGGAACCCATAGTGAAGACCCTGAGCCTTTAGGATCCTAATTTGTTCTGTAAAATCCACACAGGTACAGGGGAAGGGTGGGTTGTGTTTTAGGAAAAGGTTTAGCCGTTGGCCATCCTGAGAGAAAATGAAGATCTGAATTGGTTGGTTCTCAATAGAAAACAAATCCCTCATTCTTAGAAACATGGACTACTTTGAAAAGTGACATCTTTCTGCGCAAAAAGAGTCTGGGGAGCAAAGGTTTCACTCTCTCATTGGCTGCTGCTTCAGCCACCATCACTGGCCAAAGATGCCCTGCCATCCTATTTCTGAAAGCCAAGTGGTTATCCAACACAGAGCTTAATATTCTGAATTGGTTACATGGTTGTCAGCTGAGCTATGCCGTGGGTGTTCAGTCATTTGACAATAGAGAGTTTCATGGTATTTAAATGTTTCTATTTCTTTTTTGCCTTTTAAGCGAAAAACAATGACAGCCCAATTTCACCACGTCTTTTTCCCCTGCAGAAAGGAACAATAAAGGAGAGATAGAATTCTATTAGAGAAAACACGCCTGCCTCTCCTGTCTCCTTCAGTAACATCTTAAGGCTTTGCTCTGTAGGAGGGGTTCCTCTTCTGCAGTAGGTGACAACAGAATTCTGATGAATGGAGGGTGTCAGATATCAGATCACAGTAAGTAGGCTCTGTCTATTAGCCACCCGCATGCAAACTTCCCATGCAGTATTCTTTCTTTCTATCTATCTATCTATCTATCTATCTATCTATCTATCTATCTATCTATCTATCTATCTATCTATCTATCCTTGGCCTGTTTTTCTGTCTCAGATGTATTCATTGATGGACTGAGAGATGTGAAGTGTCCACTGTGGCTTGTGACACGTTGGCACTACAGTCTTTTTAAATGTGAAACTGGAATTTGACACGCTGGTAGAGATATTTTGTTAGTGAATTCTAAGTCTCACTTTTCTTCAGAAGTCTTGAAATGTTCCTCAGCTAAGGCCTCTCTCTCACCACACTCCAACTGTCACCAAGGGCTCTCACTGCTACCCCCAAACTCCCCTCTACCTCCACGCACATGTTCTGTGTTCCCAGGCAGAACTCCCTGAGCCTGAGCCCCATTCGTCCAGTTCTCATTGTCTTAGATTCCTCCCCTCCCACCCGTTTCCCACTCGGCCATTTTAACCCTACCCTGTCTCTGCTTGAAAACTCCCAATGGCTCCTCATTGCTTCTTGTAGAGCTTCGCAGCCCATTAGGGCATACAGTGAGTGGTAAGGAGTACAGACATCCATTGTCACAGGTTTGGGGACAGTGAGCTCCAGCTGCAGCCTTATCCATGTGTCCCAGTGTGCTATGTATAGGTCATCTACTTTCTATTTTCTTTTTTCGAAAAACAAAACAAAACAAAACATGAAGTTCTGAGCACATCTGGCTGAGAAGACCCTTCTGCCCCAGTAGCCTCCAGTTCAGCTTCCCGCCTTACAGACCTCTTGTCCAGCTACTTAAGTCTCTCACTTTCCCAGCGGAATTCCATACCACAGTTTTGCGGTATTACGACATTGAACTAGTCCAGATGGGAACTTCGTTCTTTCCCAGTTTGGTGAACTCAGTATTTGAGACCCGTTCAGTGATCTCCTCTTTAAAGCTCTCTCTTACTTCTAACAAACTGGATGAGTCACACTCCACAGTTCCATCACCAGCTAGCAGAGGGAACTTGTGAAAGCTACTAGAACTCTGAGTCTTAATTTCCTTGTTTGAAAAATGGAGATAATAATACCTGCCTTGCTGGGTTAGCGTAAAGATTAAATAAGATAACGTATAGAAACCACGGAGCACGGAGCTTTGGCATTTAGTAAGCACTTGGTACATATTTGTTGAGTAATAAATGGAGGTTGCTATGATTAACTACCCCGCTTCCACCAGCATGCCTCTTCTGCACTGGTGCACTGGCTGGAAACTTCCCCCGTTAGAAGATTTTCCTCTTCACCCCCAACACAACAGATTCAACTCTTCCAGCATACCAGCTCTGTGTAGGAAGGGGTCTCCAGTGCGTGCCCTCCTGCATCCTAAGCACCTGCGACAGTGTGCGTCATATGGAAGACCTTCCTGACATCTGTTGACATGTTCCTCATGTGGCTCTTGTGGGGGTCAAACGTGATGGTACATGTACACTATGTAGAAATCATAAGTGTTGCATGAACATCCTATGCCTGGCCCTTCCACTCACGGTGTATCCTTAAAGCTGATACATAGGTTGCTCTGCCTGCAGGTGAACCTGCCCACACGTTCCTGCTCACTGATACAACCCTCAGGTCTCAGGGACTGTGAAACCCCGTGGGGTGTGTGGGACCCCTGTGGGATGTTGGCATTTTTGTTTGTTCGCAGAGCTAACTGGGGCTTCACTGGCTTCTCTATCATTGGAAGTGTGTATCTGAACAGAAGAGTCTTAGGCAGCTTGTGTTTCTGATTAAAACTGAGTTTTGGAAATCCCTGAGCCCTGAGTCCAGTCATCCAAGTTCTTTATACCTCATCAAGGAAGTCACCCTGGGAAGGACAAGAAGGAGAATTTTGAGCAGGATTTGCAGTGTGAAACTGGCACCCCTTAAGGATCAGCTGGTCGGATATTCTTGGTCCAGTTTATAAATAAGGAACTTAAGGGCTAGGGAGAATCATAAATATTTTTTAAAGTTATTTCAATTTTGTTTATTTATTTTTGGTATGTGCGGGGGTGGGTAGGTGGGGAAACACCAGTGCACGCGCATGGAGGCCAGAGGAGGATATTGGTGTCCTTCTCTATCAATTTTCATCATATTCCCTTGAGTCAGGGTCTCTTGCCCGACCTAGAGTGAGACTGACAGCTATCAAGTCCCAGTGATCCTCCTGTCTTTGCACTCCTCCTACAGTGTTGGGTTACCTGCATATATGTGGTTATACTTTTCATGTTTGGACAGCAAACACTTTTACATCTCCCCAACATCAGGTTCTCAACCAGGGATCTTTCCAAGGCCACCTGGCTCTGGGTTTCCTTCCCTCACTGACCTACGAGGTCTGTACCAGAAATGCCTTCCAGCAGAGGGAATGGAAATAGCTGCAGAGACATTTTCCCTGTGAACTCCATTAAAGGGTCCAAAGGCATGCACTCAGAAGCCCAGGCCTGAGACTAGATCTGAGAAGAGAATATTTCCTAAGCATGAAGGAGAGTGACCACAGTGAGGCACAAAGGTGGCTCAAGGCCAGGTTAGCTGGTGAGCATGTATAGAAGGGTGCGCACACTTTTATTATGTTGACGAGCAGGATGCATTTACTTCATGCTTCAATTCGCTTGTGGGAAATTTGGCTGGAGGAATAGAATTAACAGGAAGCTTTTAGAAAATTAAAACAGATTGTAGAATGGATTGCAGCAGAAAGGAAGCAAAGACAGTAACAGCTTGAGCTGTTTCAGTGGTCAAGGACCTGGGCAAGCAGGGACCTTGATCAAGGAAGGGACGTGGTAGAGGTGGAGAAAGGAGAGCTCCTGTGTAAAGGATGAGGGAGGAAGAGCCACCCTGAAAGTCCTTAATGAAAAAGCGATAATGATTAATCAGGTGCCAAGGTGATTAAGTGAAACTCAGCTAGGTAAACAAAACTGACGCACTCATCCCTTAAGATGCTAAAAAGGCTCTAAAGACAAGGAATCTTATTTAAATAAACACAGTTTCACTTGAATAAGAGGGATTTCTCACCCAGGATAGAGAACCAAGCTAATTAAGGAAAATGACTCACTGGCTTTCGGCATATTATTTAAGAGAGCTCCAAGTGTGTGTTCTTACACTGAGATGTTTACTTAGCTCCAAATAACCATGAAGGATCCTTCTAAGCCACTGCATCTACCTGCTAACCCCCAACCCCCTCCCGAGCCCTAACCCTAAAGGGAAGCAGACCTTCCCTGCAGGCCAAGGCCCAGGTTCTACTATGTAGGGCTCCTGGTGCTTCTCACTGTTGCCTTCCCACTCTTTTCTTCTGAGTGGGCTCTCACCCTCAGGCGACTTTTCTGGACTTGAAGTTGGAATTTCCTTCCTTTCTGACTCCTAACTCCCTGGGTCATCTTGTTTAAACATCTGTTCCTGGTATATGCAACAGGCAGCTCAGTCAGAAACCAAGCTGCAGGTCTAGGTGGCCCACCAGCTGGCTGGTGACTCTGTGCTATTGAATGAATGAATAATAAATGAAGAGTGAGAAAGAGGGGAAAACAAGGTAGGAGGATAGAAAAAATAAAAGGAACAATTTTATTTCACTAAATGAATTTAACCTAGACCACACACACAGGATTGAGTTGGTTTATTTCTGGAAAAGGCGCACCACCTATGCATCAACATTATGACTCACTTTCAAAAAGTAGATAAAGATGATTTTTAGCAGGAAAAAAAAAAGAGATTGAACAGATAGCATCATTGAACTGCTCAATCTTTTCCTGTGATAACTGTCTATGTCTTTCGTCAAGTAGACATGGTTGGAGCTGGACCAGGCAGGAGCCCCGCACTGAAGGAGCTGTGCTCTGCACATGCTGAAAAGCTTCTCTTGATTTTGGATTGATAAATTCTTATCACAGGGCAGCCATGGATTAGGAAGTGGGAACTGACCCATTCTTTTTTTGTTGAACTGCCTTCTTCCATCCCCAGAGGTGCCTGATTCTGCTATTGTATTTTGAGACTCCTCTTAGTTCTTTCATCTGCCCCTGTCTCATTTCTCCCTCTCTTTCCTTTCCTCTTCCCCTTCCCACTCTCCTTTGCTAACACTGGAACTCCAGGGGTGTGGAGAACTGCAAAGCCATGGAATCCTGACTCAGCATGGAAGGGTCATTTCCAGTCGCCATATTAGTGTCAGTGTGTGGCATGTGCAAGGTCCTTCTGTGTCTTCACTTTGTTCCCGTGTGCCCCTCTTAGTGTCTGAGATGTTACCTGATTGCTTCTCCAGCTGACCTTCAGCAACACCCCCTTGAGCACAGGCTTAAGAGCCACTTGTCCCTAAACTATTGATATTGGCTACTGAGACTCTTGCTTTGACATGATGGACCATCTCTCTTGTTGCCATGGAACCCATGAAAATGAGGTTAAAGGAAGAAAGGGGGAAGTTCCTTGAAAGGCAAAGAGAAGACATAAGTGGATCCCAAATTGGAGTCCGTATATGAAAGGCTGGAAACAAATGGCTGAGCAGCAGAGATGTGGGCTGATGTGCCCGCAGAAGGGAGGAGTCCTGCTAGAGAGCTCTGTGCTTTATCCACAGGATCACTCTGGAACCTGTGCTCCCAAGCTGAATTCACCATCTTCCTCCTTCTTACCTCCTGTCACTACCACCTTCACCCTCAGCAGATCCCTTCAGCCTCTGTCCCTGAATGTGTCCTCTCCACCTGTGGTACTTATCCCAAAGGGTGGCAGCATTGTGTCCACCAAGAATCAAAGCACACCCCCATGTCCATCCCTCAAACTGTGGTGCAGACTTCAGAGCAGACACACTGAGAGGTCTTACAGAGTCATTTCTCTCTTGACAGTGACCTTGACATTGGACAAGGTGTGTGGCCCATAAAGACATTAAATAAGGGCAGAAAATCTCTCACCTCAGAAGAATATTTTGCACCTGTAAGTTGATCATCTCTCTTCCTTACTTCATGGTGTCAATCAAGCATGATGGTGTTTTTACCAAAATGACTTCAAAATTGAGTCATGCAATATTATTGCCATAGTGTTCTACCCTGTCAGAGCACAGAATATTGATTGAGACTCTCTATACTCTAATACCAATGTTAGATGCTTGTCTGTGGAAGTTTAGGTTTTTTTTTTAATGTGTGTTTTATGCCTGAAATCACTCATATCATATCACACATGTAGAAGTCAGAGGACAGCTTTTAGGAGTTGGCTGATTCTCTTCTTCTATCACGTGGGTCCTGGGAATTGAACCCAGGTCATCAGACTTTTCTGCAAGCACACTTACTTAATGAGCCACCTTGCAAGCCCTACCTTGTTTTTTGAAAGAAAGTCTCTCATAGGACCCGGAGCTTGTCAAATAGATTAAGCTGGCTGGTCACTGAGACTCAGGAGTCAGCCTGGCTCTTCCTCCCCAGGGTAGGAGTTATAAGCATCCATCAGGCCCAAGAGTTTGATTTAATGTCGGTTCTTGAGATTGGAACTCAGATTCTTGTGTAACAAGCAAGTTTTTTACTAAGCTGTCTCTTCAGCCACCTGTGACAACTCTTAAACTTTTCTTAAAAACTATTTTAAATTATTATTGTGTGCATACGATGTGCGCGGAGGGAGCCTCGTGTACCCTATAGTGTGTCTGGAGGTGAGAAGACAAATTTTGTGGAGTCTGTTCTCTCCTACGTTTATATGCATTCTAGAGACTGAATTCACCAGGCTTGAGAGGCAGCATTTCACTGGCTTAGCCACCTTGCATGCCCAGTGTGTGTGGCAGGAGACTACCTTTGAGCTTTTAGGGGGGCGGGTGGCACTTAGAATGTCATTTAGACCGACCACCAATGGCTCTGGGTTTATAGCCCAAATCACCTCCTAAGTGCAGAAAAGTTCCTTTCCCTCCCCAAGGTAGGTCTGTCCTCTCTAAGATGAAGACTAGACTACTCAAGCAAGATCCAAGAGCCACAGCCCCATCTTCAGGGACACCCTGGGCACCAGAATTGCCTCTTTAATGCAGGTGGAAAATGTGCAGCAACATGAACAGAGGTGAGGGACTGTGGGCTGATCTAAAGGAGCAGCCTCACTTTGATGCTCAGGCTAGGAACCTATGTAAAAAAGAATACCTCTGAAGAATCTGGACACTGGCTGTGCCTGGGCTTGAGCCTTTCCTTGTGTCCTGTGCTGTTCTGTCTTTTTATGTTTTTCTAGAAGGAGCAAATTACTCAAATAGAGTCGAGAGACTGTTTTTCTCTTGGAATGCACACCTGCTGGTTCCAGTGATGTTTTGTTGTACTGGAGATTGCTTGGGGCCTGGGAGGACAGCGTCCCTTACTGCTCTCTCTATATATAAAAAAAGAAGGCTGTATTTTGTTCTGCCATTAGTCACCAGGTCCAGTGACAATGACTGGGGTTATCTTGGGGCATCACTAGGGCCTCATTTGTATCATCCAGTTAGAAAGGATGGCCTAGACAAGCACAGACCTACTCTGGAGCCCCTGTGCCTTCAATTTGTGGAGGGGGTAACCCAAACAATCCAAACTCTAGTTCAATTTTAACTCTGACCCAGACCAGAGAAAGGAAATGAGGAGAGATGGTACTTCCTGTTGGGCCAGATGAAGGCAGGATGTCACTTGACTGGTTTGTATTGCACCTGAGCCATTCAATTATGCTTCTGGGTTCCTCAGTATGAATAGGCTGGCTCACAGGTGGTGAAATGGACAATTGTAGCGTTGAAATCCTTTGCTTGAGATTCCACACCCAGTGTGGAATTTAAATCCACATGTTTCTAATTCTAAAAACGATACTCTTTCTACTAGAGAGTGTACTTAACATCTCATGTGCACCCTAACATTCTCAGCTAGTGTGTGTGAGTTGGTTAATCTCTGTCAATGTGACACAGACTAGAGTCATCTGGGAAGAAAGCATCTGTGGCCATGTCTTGGGTATTTTCTTGATTGTTAACTGATAGAGAAATGCCAAGTCCTCCATGGGTGGTACTATTCTAAGGAAGATGGGCCTGGGCTGTATAAGAAAGGAAAACCAGCCTTCCTTACTGGCAAAAGGAAGCCTCAGTAAACAGTCTCTCCTTCAGTTCCTTCCCCTGTGTTCCTGCCTTGAGTTCCTGCTGTGGCTTCCCTCTATGATGAACTGTAGCTTATGACTTGTAAACCAAATAAATCCTCCCCCAAGTTGCATTTGGTCAGTATTTTATCACACCACCACCAGGAATAACAGTCAGTCCTGGGAAATGCCAGGCTGCCTAGGGTTTCTGAGTGTACCCTTTCTCACAGGCAGGAAACCATGAATTCCTTGAATACCTGTGGGCTTTGCTAGAAGCAAAACATCTCGGAATTTGGGAAATGGAGAGAAAATTTCTTTTCTCTGCTTTAAGAACCCAACTGAATGGTGTGACAGGTAGCCCAGAGCTCAGGGAAAACAGGAAGTTTTTCATTTGTATGTGGATGAGACATTTTCCTATTCTCAACTACATCTTCATCTCACTTCTTCTTCTGTATTCTTTCACTGCAGAATCATCTGTCTCCTTGGGTTCAAGTCTTGTGAGTGAAATTTTGTTCCTTAAATCCTGTCTCCTGCTAAATTTTTCTCCTGGATTTGGTGCCTGGATATGCAACTCTTTGTATGCTTTGATGAATGTCCCTCAGACACTTGGACTTCAGCTGGACCGTTGATGTTTTCTTCAACTTTGTAACAATCTTCCTCCTGAGAATTTTTCTTTTAAACTTTTAAAATTGATTCTTTGTGAACTTTTCATCACGTATCCCAATCCCACTCATTTTCTCAGTTCTCCACATCTACCCTTTGCAATTTCCCACCTATATAGGAAGCAAGGGAACAAACTGTCTTGAAGTAGAAGCTGCAGTGTGTCATGGTGTGTTACATAGTATACCCTTTTGTCTACACATCTTTACTCACAAATATTTGTTGCAATGAGTCAGTGGTCTGGTTTGAGGCCTCTGGCTTTTGCCACATTATCAATACTGAATCCTCATGGGAACTCCTCTCAGATTTCCTGTTGTTGCCCTGTGTCATGGAGATTCTGCAGCGTTGGATCTGCAGGACCAGCCCCCTCACTAGCTCCAGCAGTTCATAGATGGGGTAGTTGTTGGGGTGGAACAACGCAAAGCCTGGATCTGGGCCAAGGTGGTAGCTAAGTTGGTCAGCCTGCCAGCTCTCCTATACCTACACCCCCAGGACCAGCTCTCCTGCATTGCCCAGGCCAGGGGATGGGAGGGGATAACTCTCCTGTCTCCGCATCTGACAAGGGGTAGAAATTAGTCTCCTGCAGCCCTCTTAAGTTGCTTACTCTACCAAGTGGCTCTAGCACCTACCAGTCCACCCACATTGGAATCCCTGGTACCATCTTGGATTCTTTTCTTTGCCTATCTCTAAGTACTGTTGTCCTGGACTCTTTGTGTCTCTCTTGCGTGCCTTCCTTCCTCTCACTGTCTGTATTACCAGGATTGTGTCATTACCAGGTATTCCAGTGGCCCTCGCCTCCACCCACACCTATTCATGCTGATGCCAAACTGAAACACTCCACTCACCTACTATAGATTCCCTGGGCTCCCCTTGGCCTTCAGAATAAAGTTCAAACTCTGCAATGGTCTTTGGAATTGCTGTCAAGCACGTAAGGACCCAGGTCTGAATGCCAATACTCTGTAACTTATTACAAATGTGACCTTGAATGAGCCATGAAGCCTCTCCAGTTCTGTCCCTTTATCTTTAATGTGGAGCTAATAACACTGACGTTGAAGATCTTGTGCACATTGAGTCAAATGAGAGTAGTAAATGCAACCCATTAAGCCAGTGCCTGGTGTATAATAAACAAGCTTTGAATGGTAGCCATCATAAAATGGCATCATCCTAAAGTGTCTATGTGACTTTTAATGGTGAGACACAGAAGTCTCACGATGTCCAGAGTCCTCCTTAATGGAACTCTCATGAACTCCAAATAAGGAAGTGATTAAAAAAAAAACAAGTATAGTATGCTGTAGTTTTCCCAATGCACAGTACAGATAACTTATAGAAACAACATGGCAGACATCAGAGATGTCCACGTACTAAGGCACAACACTTTAACTCAGAAAGATCGAGTACGCTACAACTACCCATTCATCCTGTGAGTGAGGGCAGCGTCCTACTTTCATTTCTGTTGTTGTTCTGTTGATGAAATGCCTTAGCCAAGAGCAACGTAGGGGAGAAAGGAGTTTATTTCATCTCACAGTTCCAGGTCGAAGTCTGTCATGGTGAGGCAGCCGAGGCAAGACCTCAGCTAGTCATAACACATCCACAACCAAGGGCGGAGAGAAACACATGCTTGCTCGCTCCATTTCTCCACTCTTATTCAGGACCCTCTGCCTAGGGAATGGTGCCAACCACACTGGGCCGTGTCACCTCATGTTAATAAAGTTAGCGGTGATAGCCTTGCATAGACACATCCACAGCTAATCTAGTGTAGACGATGCTTCACTGAGACTCTCTCCTCAGGTGATTCTAGGCTGCGACAAGTTGACAAAGTCAACCACCGCACACAGAAAGTGGCAAAGGCTGGCTGTTCTTGGCACTTTATATAGAGATGTAACCATATGTGTAAGGATCATTGAGTGACAATTAGTGACAGTGAGTGTGGATTTTTTGTAATTGGCAAACAAAGGCTAAGGCAGAAATTACAGTGCTGGGTGGGAACAGTCCTTTCACTCTTACTGGAATCCTGTTCAGAACGATGTACAAACCACCATGGCTTCGAGGGCTTCTTAAACTGTGGCAAGGTATCTTTTTCTATCACCTAGTATCATAATCCACTGTGCTGTTTATCATATATAATTGGCTTCAATAAGAGTATGTTATTTCCATCACAGGAATGTAGACTTCATCATTATCTACAAATATCTGTATTTTCTTTACAAAAGGCAGAGCTAAAAATCATCCTGGTTACTAAGACATACAGATACCCGGAGGGGAAGATGCTACGTGACATTTGTTAAGAAATCCCTGATTGACTCTCTGCCCTCACATCTTGTGCCTTGTACTTGCCTATTACGAATGCTGTTTGAAGTTTTTTCAATTGTTTCCTGGCTGATTCTAGGAAGAAATTGACTCTATTTTTTTCCCCGTCTGGACTGGAACAGCTAAGCCTGGGAGCCACAGGTGATGATGATAGCAGAGATGAATGTGGCCCAGGGTCCTTTGTGAGTGATGGCTATAGGGATATGGGCTAAAAATGGCTAAGTTCAGACATGAAGAGGATGAGGACATTTTATTTTTAGGGGTCAGTGGTAGTGACCTGTTCCTTCTTAGAGTTCTCTCACAGGAAGGCTCTTGGTGGGTGCTTCACTCATGATTATGGGTGGGTGAGCCTAGAGCTAGAGAGGAAGCAACTGACCTCCAGTCCCTGCACCAAGGATGCTGCCACGCAGGCCCCTCACTGATTCACTGGAGCTGTGGTAACAGGCCACTGGGAGGATCAAGAGAGCTGACAGAGAAAACACTCGACAGCATCATTTTTTAATTTATATTTTATTTTTATTAATTACAGTTTATTCGCTTTGTAGCCCGGCTGTAGCCCCCTCCTCTATCCCCTCCCAATCCTACCCTCCCTCCCACTTCTTCTCTTATGCCCCTCCCTCAGTCCAATGATAGGGGAGGTCCTCCTCCCCTTCCATCTGACCCTAGTCTATCAGCTCTCATCAGGAGTGGTTGCATTGTCTTCCTCTGTGGACTGGTAAGGCTGCTCTGCCCTCGGGTGGAGGTGATCAAAGAGCCAGGCACTGAGTTCATGTCAGAGACAGTCCCTATTCCTATTATTTAAGAATCCTCTTGAACACTGAGCTGCCATGGGCTACTTCTGTGCAGGGATTCTAAGTTATTTCCATGCATGGTCCTTAGAATATTAGTTTCAGAAAAGACCCCTGTGCCCAGATTTTTTGGTTCTGTTGCTCTCCTTGTGGAGCTCCTGTCTCCTCCAGGTCTCTCTGTCTCCCCTTTCTTTCATAAGATTCCCTGCAAGCTGCAAAAAGTTTGGCTGTGAATCTCAGCATATGTTTTGATATCCTGCTGGGTAGAGTCTTTCAGAGGCCCTCTGTGATAGACTCTTGCCCTGTTCCCTGTTTTCTCCCTCTTCTGAAGTCTATCTCATTTGCCTTTCTGAAGGAAGACTGAGCATCTTACCCGGGTCCTTCTTCTTGATTAGCTTCCTTAGGTGTACAGTTTTTATTATGTTTATCCTATCTTATAGGTCTAGTATCCACTTTTACGTGAGTATGTACCTTGTGTGCCTTTCTGCTTCTGGGATACCTCACTCAGGATGATCATTTCTAGATCCCACCATTTGCCTGCAAATTTCATGATTTCCTTGTTTTTTAATTGCTGAGTAGTATTCCATTGTGTAAATGTACTACAATTTCTGTATCCAATCCTAAACTGAAGGACATCTAACAGCATCATTTTTATAAAATCAATTTATTTTAGTTCTGTTTATGTTCATATGTCTGTGTGTGTGTTCACATGCATGTAAGTGTCTCAGAGGCCGGAGGAGAGCGGAAACTTTCCTGGAGCTGGAGTTACAAGTAGTTGGGAGTCACCCAGTGTGGTGTTGGGAGTTACCCAATATGGGTGCTGGGGACCAAACTCCTGTCCTCAGCAAAAACAGCCACAGAGTCATCTCTCCAGTCCCAGCCGTGCTATTATTGGCAAAAATGTGCCCCTCTCCTTCTCCTTACTTGGCACCTAGACCAGGAAGAGAGGGCTCTATGAAGGCCGTTCTGTTGGGAATGTCTAGGAGCACAAGCTCTTCTTGGCTGAGCATGCGTATCCCCAGGAATATAACCATTTTAAGATGACGATTCCAGTGCGAGAGCCCACCATTCTGTCTCAGTTGAATGCAATGGAAAGAAGGAAGGAAGGAAGGAAGGAAGGAAGGAAGGAAGGAAGGAAGGAAGGAAGGAGTCCATCACAATGCAGAAAGATCTCCAGCTTTCCCTGGTGTCTGCCCTGGTAGAAAGCCAGGTAGGCAGGAATTTGTTATGTAACTTGGGTGTCTTGTTAAGGTTTGCATATCCAGCTTTCATTACCAGGCTTCATAGGAAAGCAGAAGAGCTTAATGTAAAAAGGTTTAAAAAATTTTTTTAATTTAACAAAGATAGACAAGTTGGGGGATCTGGCAAATTCTTTACTCTGTGATTCTCAAGAACAAAGATAAATGGAAAAGAAAGATTCTATTTCTGTACCTTGGAAGCACTCGCTTTAGGTCGGAAAAATAGCCAGTCGGGATGTTTAGCGCTGTCAATATAGCTTGGACCAGGCTTTTCTTTTTGTGCTTTAAAAAAAATTAACTGGGGAGCTGAGCAGGTAGGGAGAAAGGAGGTTGCGGGAGGTAGAGGAGCCTGGTTAACTATAAAAGGGATTATGAATCTGGCACTCCTAAAACAAGGAGAAAGGCAAACAAGCTTCCGGATAAGAAAAAAGCTCAGTCCAAACCTTGCCTCACGCCTTGCTTTCTGCAGGAGCCTGGGCAAGGATGTAAGTGCACCAAGCTTTGTATTTTCTCATCTGTGTAATGGGTATAATAGACACTACCACACACCTTAGGACAGTTCAGTGTAATCCAGTCCCTGACACAACAACAAGGCATCTGATTCTAAATGGACACAAAATGTGTGATTAAACCAACTTCTGGGACATACATGAAAAACGTTCAGAGGAAAAACAACACCGCTGTCTAAGAGCACAGCTCCGCTAGAACCTAGAAGGCAGAGACTGAGCCCACCCACCTCAGCAGTTATACTGAGATTTGTTCAGGTTAATGATGGATAGACGAGCCAGGAAGGAAGGGAAAGCATTTTGTTCTTATTGACTATATTTCTATGTCAAGAGCTTCAGGTTATCTTAAATCACATATATGGTTAAAATAGGAAACGAACTTGGGAGAGAGGCCCACAAAGGCTTGGAAAAGCATGCGCTAAATTACTTGAGCTAATGCGATTATGGGGTAAAAGGACTGACTTTGGAGGTTCATGGCAAACAAGCCTAAAGGGAGAGGGAGAGGTTAAATGACCAGAAGCACCTGAGAGAACCTTCTGTTTCATTTGCAAAGAAACCCATCACAAACTACTAAGGAGTCAGTGGCACTGATCTACCACTTGCCATCGAGGGCAATGTAATGAAGAATGGTTTCCACAATTGCTTCTTTACAGTCACCTAAGTGTCATGAGGCCTATACCTACTGAGCCTCCATGGAGAAACACAAACCATCATAGTGGGATACTTGTTTTGATATCAAAAGATGTGCACTCTCTGAATCTGGCTTGTTTCACTTGACCTAATGCACCCAAACTCCATTTATTCCTCTGCCAATGCCATGATTTCATTCTTTATGGCCAAATAAAATTCCTCTGTAGCACTTTTTCTTTATCTAGTCGTCTGTTGATACATAGGCCAGCCTCACAGCTTAATCATTACAGAACTATAGCAATAAACATAGTATGTTAACATGAAAAATTATAAAAAAATGACTTGGCCTTGCATTCTGCTTTAACTACTTTCTGATTGCATGAATTTGTGACTCAGCATACTTTCACTGGGTTTTTCTCCCTCCCACCCCATGGCTTTGAATCATATTGTATGCAAAAAGATATACCCATCCAGCTTGGAGCCTGGTGCTAAGTAGACCATTCATAAGTTGGATCAGATTCACTCTCCTTCCATTAACAGAGTGTAACTTCATGTTGATTTTCTAGGAGAATATAAGCCAATGAGCTAGTTCAGTTCTTTTTCAGACCATCTGGTGTTTAGTTCCAAATTTATTAATCCTTGGAAGGCCACAGGGAGTTCTGGAACATAGATGTAAAGTGTGCATTCCCATGTCTTCTAACTATGTACAAAATGAAGCAAGAGTCTTTGGCTGGTGGAGTGTCTTGAATAAGAAATGATCCCAAAAACTCATGTATTTAAACCCTTGATCTCCAGGTAGTGGCTGTTTGGAGGTGGCTACAAAAGTCTGTAGTAGGTATATCCTTGTTGGAGAAAGTATGTCATTGGAGTTGGGCTTGGGGAGTTATAGCCTTGTCCCATTTCTGGTTCCCTTTCTCATTCCTGAATGTGAATGAAAATATGATCAGCCAACTTCCTGTTCCTGCTGCCATCCTTTCCCTGGCTGTAGACATGCCTTCTCACCACAGTGGACTCTATCTACCTGGAATGGTAAGCCAAAATAAGACCATTCTTCAAGTAGCTTTTGTCATGGTATCTTAGCAAACCAAGAAGTAACTTCTACAGCTGGACACTCACAGCTCCTCTGGCATCTTTACCTACTTCTGCCCAGCAAGCCCTCTGAGTTTCTGGCAGCTTAAGCTTTCGGGCTGTCCCTGCACTCACAGTGGGTTTGCACAGCCTTCCTCCTCTTCTTGGAGCATCCTTTTCCTTACCTTCATGATCAGCTTGGCATACAAACTCATTTATTCTTCAAGATTATTCAAAGGGCGCCTTTCCTGTTAGATTTCCAACTACCCAGAGCTCCTCTCCCCTTCCCTGGATATTGTAGGTGACTCTCCTTTTACAGCAGACTCTCTTTCTTTCAAGACAGAATTTATGCCTGTTACGTGAGGTTTTCATTTAGTGCCTTCATTGGCATTAGTTGGTGTATAGCTCCACAGTATTTGATAACTTCTGTCTTGACATCCTTGAAACTCTAACCCCTGCACTGCTTCTGTCTTTTGTCCTGCTGTACCTTGGGACCCTTGACCTCCAGGGATGTAGGGTGGTCTATTTCACCTCATCATGACCAGTTTCTGATTACCTGCCCATAGTGGAGAAATAAAATCTTATTAAAGAATAAATTAATGTATTAAGTGAAGGGGTAACTGAAAAATTTCTATCTAAAGGGTAGAGACTGCTCTTAAGTGCTGAGCTATCTCTCCAGCCCCTTGCCTATGTTTGTAGAAGTCAAACTAAAATTCACATAAAACATCAACCACTTTAAAGTGAACCATTTTATAACATGTAGTATTTCTGTCCTGCTCTCCAGTTCCCATCTATATGTGGTTCTACTTGGATGTCTCTTTAATGGACCCTGGAAATAAACAATTGCCTTGTGCTTAGAATTCATATTAAATTTTTGAAAAATGTGCTATTAAACACTAGACCAGATTGAAAACCAAGGAGAGCTTGGGAGGGCATGTGGTGGTAGCATGATTCAGACGGCAAATAGGTAGTTGTAAGAAACTCAAGGTGGACAAGTCAAGATGAGACTAAGAGTTCAAAAGGAAGACAGGAATGGATGGGTCACAGAGATAGTCCAAGAAAACAGGCTATGTCCTAAAGGAAGAAATGGAGAAAGAAGGAGTCACAAGATATCAAGGCTGAATCTAAGAGGAGAATCCATGGGGTCAGCCCAAGGTGTCCAGCTTCCTCAAGATGCTTCTACAGAAGAGGACGTTTGGAGTTCAGGAGTTTGCATAGTTGCAGCCACCTGGCAAGCAGACTCCCCTCCCTGAACATAGGCATTCTCTCCCTGAACACACGTCTCCCCAGGCTCTGTAGGATACAATGCTCTCTGTTTATTCAAGACCTAGTGGTTTTCAGAATTTACAGAAACACTTAATTCAAAAGTCACACTTCTAAGATAGACTTCAGAAATTAATATTGCAGTATTCAAAATACTCTTCCCCTCTCCCCAAGCATGATGACTTTCCAAAGGTAAATAGTTTGTCTAGTTGTTATCCGCTCTGCCAAATATTTTGAGCGCACATTTGGATACACACAGATACATGGTGGCTTCTAGAGAATCGTATGTAAAAGTGTTACTGTCACTGTTGGAATCCGTAAGCAGGCACTTCTACAGCCAGCCTTAGGGGCCCTGACAAACAGCTACCCCGAAGACCACCGTGATCACCTGGAACCACCTGCGCATGCTCTGGGTCACCTTATAAGAACTTGTAGATCTCTCTCTCTCTCTCTCTCTCTCTCTCTCTCTCTCTCTCTCTCTCTCTCTCTCTCTCTCTCTCTCTCTCTCTCTCTCACCTCGTCGGAGACTGTCTCTGCGACCCCTTCCCCCTTTCCGTTCCCTAATAAACCTCCCACGTGGAACCAGTCGTGTGGCTGATTTGTGAACCCGCGGTGCAACCCTTATTCCGCACGATTTCTAACAGTCATCTACATTTTTTTAGGCCTTATCCCCCCCCCCCCCCACGCAGTCTAATATCACAGCATCTTTGGCATTCTTAGCTTTTCTCCTGGATATTTCTCAGAGTGGCGAAAGCCCATCAAAGCATTACATGGCAGATGACTACTAGGAAATCTTCACATCTTGAAGAGCGCTCTTTCTTCTATCCTCCTCAGCCCGTCTGCCCTGGTGAGCCAGGAATTAAAGATTTATGTTGCTCATTATTATTTTTTAAATAAAATCTTAAGGGCAAAGCTTTGCTGGAAATATTATACACGGTAATTGTGTTTACTGATCGTCTCCACTCCTGAACAGCAATTCACCGCATAAAACTCAAGTAATTAGAACAATAAGCCCAGGTTAATTAAAATACTGGGTAACATTTGGGTGAGAATAAAATCTACTTTGGAGATTTTCCAGATGCAAATTGTTTTGTAGGTACTTAATTCTCCCAGGGCGGTGTAAGGACAAGGTAAGAGCTGGGTGAAAATCAGCTCTGGTCTGCCTAGGGTCATGCCCCTTACATCACTTTTCTCTGGCTCCAACGCCATTTAGAACTTGGGTTTGGTTGCTGGAAGAATGATGCTGTAGCGCTGAGGTCTAACCTTGGGGCCTAGTCTTGTGCTATTACTGTCCATGCCACTTGCCTTAATGGCTACAGGCCGGGTAATTAAAACGATTAATCAAGCTCCCAAGAACTGTGGATGCTGCCTGGGGTTGTTCTTTTTTTTTTTTTTTTTTCTGCAACCCTACCCTCCATCTAGAGCAGGAGGCTTGCTTTCCTTAAACAGTTGTGTCTGCATACCTCTCACGTTCATCACAAACCAAGTGAGGTGTCCTGCCTAGCACTGTGGGGTAGGGAATTGGGAATCCACTGCTCTCCTCCTTTCCTTCCAGGGCACATGTTCCCGCCTACACACCCTTGCTGTCTCCTCCTTTCTGTAACAAAGCTTATCTTTGGGAAGAAATGGGAACCTCTCCATTTGTGGGTGATGCTGGGTTGTGAGCCACCTGCTGCCAGTTAGTCAGCCTGAGCATGGGACTTATTTCACTTCCAGGAAAACTGGGAGAAGGGTTGGCCCTCTTCCGCTCCCAGCTTCCTCAGGCTGTAGGAATTGATGGCAGGAGATCCTGCTGCTAACCTTGTTCGGGCTGCACACCACACCCACACCCACACCCTCACAGCCGACTGGTTTTCTGGAGGCGAAACCCCAGCTCCTGCCCCTGAGCAGCAGGTTTTGCTTCTCATTACTGTAATTAATGGAGTAAATAAATATAGCAGGGTGCCTGGCTGGCATAATAACTTGTTTTCATTTCCTCCTTTTGCTCCAGCTCAAATTCCTGTGATCCTTCCTTAGGAAGGCAAATGACCTCCAAGGCCTGAGAGGAGTCCATGTACAGGTATGCCAGAGAGAAACATTCTGGTGGGCAGAATGGCGGTATTCTGAGCACAAGAGTAGGCACATTAAGACCGTTTTGTTTTGTAGCTTAAAGGGGAAAAAGATACTAGTGTTTTGTTTGTTTGTTTGTTTGTTTGTTTTGTTGTTTTGTTTTTCATGGGTGCTGATCTCCATGGATAGAACCTGACATAGATCCATTTAGAATGGTCTCATGGACAAGTCTGAGGGAAGCAGAAATTTGGAGCAAGCCTATGGGAAGGACTGATATAGCTGGGCATTTAAAAGTACAGTGCTAGAGCTGTCAGGCAGGTTAGTGGGCAAAAGTACAACCTGATGACTGGAATTTGATTCCTAGAACCCATGCATGCAGATACTTGCAGAGGTCTGTCTAATCTTGGGCGTCAGAGCCTCTGGCGCTAGGCCTCCAATCCATTGTGAGCCACCTCACATGGAGCCTGGGGAACTGAACCCCAGTCTTCTGGAAGAGCAGTAAGAGCCCTTAACTTCTGACCTCTCCGGCCTCTCTCTCCTTATTGTAGTTCTTTACATGTGGTTGTTGAAGACCTAGTGTGCGTGCTCATTACAGCTCTGAGTGTGTGGTTACTGTGGATCTAGTGGATGATCACTACAGCCCCTAGAATGGCCACCACCATCCTCTCATTTTACTGAGATCCAGGAAAGGTGGTGGGGGTGTTCACGGTTAGGAAGGCAGCTGGAGGCAGAAGGAGCCAGTGTGGGGTCAGTACCAGATGGAGATTGGCAGGAGACTGCTTTGTTTTGTTACTGTTAGTTGAAAACGAATCACCTATTGATTCAATCTAAGAGGTTACTGGATTCCAAGAAAAATGTGCTTTCAGGGCGGGGACCATAGTTTAGTAGCAGAGACCTCTAACATGCAAGAGGCCCTGGGTTGAATCTTTAGTACTGGAAAGGAAGGGAGGTAGGAAGGAAAGAAGGAAGGAAGGAAGAAAAGAAGGAAGGGACAGAAATAATTTGCTTTCACATAAAGAACCCTTAAGATGTGATGGATCTGTTCTCTGCACCATAAGCATTCATCTTTTTTCCCCTTTCTCTTCCTGACAAGGCTTCTTTTCTGAAGCTCAAGGCTTCCTCCCCTGACATCCTTCATGGGGGATTGAACCCGGGGGCCTTATGTTTACTAGGCGATTGCTTTATCACCAAGCTACATCCTTAACCCCCTTTAACTTCTTATCAGCAGATTTGTGCTTCTCTGTCTATGTCATTGCCTAGCACTAGGCAGGTACAAATAAATACTAGTTGGATGAACACATTATTCATACAGAAAATATTTTGCATTTAATAAATGTACCATTCATTTCTGTTGTGGAGTTACAGAAACTCAGATCGGAGATGAAGGAGCTATTTAAATTCTTGTGCTCATTTTCACAAATATGAAACCTGAAGCTGAGAAAGGGAATCGACTTACTCAAGTGAGGATGTACAGCATATCTGTGCCAGAATTAAAAAACTGAAAAGTAAGCCTCTGTAAAAACAAAAACAAAGCCCTACTTCCTGCTTCTGCACCATGGTTTAAAATATTTATCATTTAACTACATTAAAATATATATTTCTGTAGGAGTCCTTTGGGCACACACGAGGAGGATTAATGTATCTCTCAGCATGCTTTCTATTGTTGTAACGAAATACCTGGGGCTGGGTAATTTATAAGGAAAATAGGTTTGTTTTGGCTCACATTCTGATCTGGAAGTCCAAGAGCACAGTTGCTTCCTTCCTGGTAGAGGCTTCATACTGCTTTGTCTCCTGAAGAAAAGCGGAAGGCTGATGGGTTTGTACGAAAGAGATGATGTGTGCAGGAGAGGGGTGATCTTCCAGGATAGCAGAGTGAGAACTCACTCCTGTGGGAAAGGGATTAATCCTTCTTAACGATCAAATCACCTCTTTTGAAAGTCTTGTTTATTCTGCTGTTGGGGAGATGGCTCAGTAGGTAAGAGGGCTTGCTGCTCTTGCAGAGGACTCAAGTCTGGTTCCCAACACCCACTCAGCGTGGTTCACAGGCTATGGCACTTCCAGTTCCAGGCTGTCCTGTATCCTCTTTGGGCTCCATGGGCCCATGCACCTATGTGCGCATGTGCATTTCCTTGTTATTTTAATCACCCCTTGAAGGTCCTACCATCTCTCAACATGACTACATTGGGGGATTGCTATGCTTTTGTTGGATGTCACCCAAAGGACCCAAAATGGTGAAGTCTGGCCCACAGCCTGCAGCATTATTAGGAGCTGATAAAACCTTTAAGAGGTGAGGCTTAGAGGAAGGTCTTTCAGTTATAAGGAATGAACCCTCAATAAAGATTTATTGATTCTCCTCTCTGTCCTTTTCATGCCTGGCAGTGAGGTAAATGAGTTTCCTCTGCTGCACACTCCCCAGCGTGAACTCAGTGTTTTTCCACAGTTCTGAAGGCAAAGGCCAACTGGCCACCAACAGCAAGTCCCAGAACCTTTCCTTTGTAAGCTGATTATCTCAGCTCTCTGTTATAGTAACAGAAGACTGACCGACACAGGAACTGAACTTCAATGTGAGTTTTGTTGAAGACAAACCATGTCTAAGTCATAAAAGCATGCTCCCAGCATTTTACTGTTATTTGCTATTGTGATTATTATTGTTTCATTTCTTTCTCAAAGGGCCACCTTTGCTTCTTGGTGTAGATAAGGCTCAGCAATAGCCATGTCTCACCGTTCAGGGACAGCAGGCTACAAACACTCTCTTTCAAACACTGGAGAAAAATGAGTTGTTTCATGGGGGAGGGGGAGATATGTACAGAGATTTCCTTATATACTTTCTTTTTGCTGAGTTTGTAGCCCCCTTTATGAGCAGTTTGATGTCAGCCCAACTGGTTCCGGTGTCTTGTCTTGTAGGCCATCAGCTGACCTGGCACCTCACAGTTCTGGAAGTTGAGTAATAGTGGGGACAGTGGGAACAGCATTGGGTCTCAGTCTACCCAAGTCTTCATGCTTTTTCTCCCCTGGTTGGAAACTGGAAAGAATCCTCAAAAGACCCCCCCCCCCCCAGTTCAAGCTTTTCCCTCTTAGAGGCAGAACAGGTTGGAGTCAGCCAACAGCAGTTAGAATTAGCCCCCTCTTGAGACTGTGTTGTTAAGGGCTTGGGGGTGTGGTGGAGGAGGTGGGTGGGGGTGTCTTCCCTTCCATCCCCAACACCCCAGCACTGAACTTCAGATCTCAGAGATCAGAGACTGTTAGCAGGCTGGAAGTGGGGCAGAGACAGCTCTCTCGCGTGGGTGAGAAATACGTCTGAATCACCCCACTTCATCTCCCAAGTGACAGTGGAAAAAGCCGGTGGGAAATAAGAGCCAAATAATACCTGAATCCAGCCAAGATAACAGACCTGTCTGTCTACCCAGCCCTACTCTGGGGCTTGCGGCAAGAGTTATCCCTAAAGTGATGGGAGAAGTTTTATTTGTGATTTGTGCCAATTTGTTGCAGCAAGGCTCTATTACCATGCCTGCTGAGCATACAGTGTATTAAGTCCTATGACCGGAGAGAATCAGAAGTCTTGACCCTCACTCTTAATGAACTTACCAACTCACACAATGGCCTTGCTCCTCACTTCCTGGGTCTCAGTCTCAGTCTATCCTGGGCATCACAGCTTCCTACAGCCCCCTGGAGGTGGGGAGGTCAAACAGCCTGCCATTGAGTTCATGTAAGAAATAGTCCCTGTTCCCCTTACTAGAGTAACCCATTTGATTACTGAGCTACCACGGGCTACATCTGAGCAGAGGTTCTAGGTTATATCCATACATGGCCCTTGGTTGGAGAAACAGTCTCATAAAAGACCCCTGTGCCTAGATACATTTGGTCTTTGTGGAGCTCCTTGTGGGTTTCAGTTTCGGTCTATCCTGGGCATCACAGCTCTCTACAGTGCTAAGAACAGCAGGCAATGATGACTGCAATGCAATACAATGAACTTCAAGAATTACTTTAGGGAAAGCTCTTGCCACAAGCCCAGAGTAGGGCTGGGCAGACAGACAGGTCTGTCACTTTGTATAGATTTGAGTGAAATGTCATACAAGAATGTCACTATCCTATAGAGCTATGGGGGGGTTGGGGATGAGTGAGGGGGATGGAGGAGCTGCCATAGGGAGCAAAGAAGAGGGCTAGGCAGACTTCTCAGAGGAAGCGATTTCTTGTGTAACATCACTATGGGAAGAGTTAGTGAGACAGAGACAAACACGGCATGTGAACCCTTCGATTTTGGGAGTCACAAGTACAGCTCCTACAGCAGCTGATTTATGATACTGTAGAAGCTGGGTTGAAGAGTCATGAGAACAAAGGTCTGGAGGATCAGAGACTGTGGCTGTCTATCTTAGACTTCCTGAACAGATCCATAGACAACTGGAGAACTTTTTCAATAAAGGAGACAATGCCTGTGTGCTGCTGGTGGGAGTGCAAGTAAGTATAACTAGCTGCTTTATAAAAATAATAATATTTTCTAGAGCTAACGGTATGGCTACCCTTTGAGACAGCCCTCGTTCTCCCAAGTACATTCCTGTCCAGCAGAAACAGGCTTCACATATGCTAGGCAGGTGCTCACCACAGAGCAATGTCTGCATACCTCTTCGCACTTTTTTTTTTTTTGAGACGAGTTCTCACTATGTTGCCGGGGCAGGTCCTGAATTTGTGACCCTCTTACCTTAACCTGAATTTGTGATCCTCTTACCTTAACCTCTTGAGCAGCTAAGATTACCTGCTTTCATCACTAGGCCTGCACAGGCAAACAAGTTTTGTTTTAGTAGAAAGAAATTGTGTGTGTGTGTGTGTGTGTGTGTGCGTGTGTGTGTGTGTGTGTGTGTGTGTGTGTGTATAGGTTAGAGAACCTCTTTTTGGAGTCACTTCTCTTCTTCCACCTTTAAATGGTTCCAGGGACTGAACTCCAGTGTCAATATCATTCTAACCATCTTACCAACCCCCAAGCTGCTATTATTATTTTATTATTATTGTATTTGTTTTGTTTCATCATGGTTACATCTCTGTGTATTAATGGGTGACTTAGGGTTCTGTTACTGCAATGAAACTCCGTGACCAAAAAGCAAGTTGGGGGAGAAAAGAATTTATTTGGCTTATACTTCCATATTACTGTTTATCATCAAAAGAAGTCAAGACAGAAATAAGTCAGGACAGGAACTCTAACAGAGTAGGAACCTGGAGGTAGGAGATGAGGCAGAGGCCATAGAGAGATGTTGCTTATTGGCTTATTCCCCATGGCTTGCTTGGCCTACTTTCTTATAGAACCCAGGACCACCACCCACAAGGGGATGGGCCCTCCCCCATCAATCACTAATTAAGAAAATGCCCTACAGGCTTGCCCACAGCCCGATCTTAGGGATGCATTCTCTTAATTGAGGTTCTCTCCTCCCAGATGACTTCAGTGTCAAGTTGACATAAAACTATCCAGTGCACAGGGACAGCTTGACTCTATTCCCTATACCTTCTCCATCCAGTGAGTAGGGGGAAAACTCAGGCTGTTTTCACAAAGCTGAAGCTCTGACTTGCTCCTAACCATATAAAATGTTAAGGTCCCACCTGTCTGCCAAGCTGTGGTAAGACAGAGAACATGGAAGGACCATGGATGTGAAAGTGAGTTACTGTGTCTGACCTAGTGGCAGGGAGTTGGAATGTTTAACTACAGGGCACAGGAGGGGTTACCTGGCACCTGTACTTTCTGAGGAAGCCATCCATTACAACATTCTCTTGATGTATTATTTTGCATGTCATTTGACATGTGGCCAAGGCACTGAACCCATCTTCACACAAAAACTATTTCTCTCTATACCCCAAGGGGAAGAAAAACAGGGATAGGAGTGGAGAGCCAAAGCCCTTCACCCCTGGGCTTCTACCAGCTTCCTGCCCTCCTCACACTATCTACCAGGAAATCTAGAATAAAACCATGCTGGAAAAAGATGTGACACTCACCCTGACAGCTTGGGATCCTAGCTTGGCCCAGAGTCTCCATGAAGAGAGAAGAAGAAAAGAAGGGAAAATGCTGGCTGAAAGTTGACTTCAGGCTCTATACTAGAGGCTTTTCATCTGACACTCTGCCCATCATTTGGCAGCCATGTATTGACTGTCTAATAAGGCCTGGCCACTGGAGATGCCATGGCAAACAAACAAACCAGGCTCTGACTCCACGGAGCTAACTCCAGCATAGTGAGAAAACAGCTACTAAAGTAGATGTTCACACGAAGAATTAAATAAAGGAGTCTGTGATGATGGCTTGGGAGAATGACAGGAAGGATGTCTGAGAGCATGTCACCAGCTACCCTAAACTAGTTCAAGATGCTGAGGGAAGCTCTGTGGAGGAGGGGGTGTGAATTAAAGCTGGAATCTGAAGGCTGAGCAGAATTACTGGGTGAAGGACATGGGAGAGATCATTCCAGGCAGACTAAAGCCTAGATGCCGGATGGACAGTGGGTTGGGTAGCTGAAGATTGTGAAAGAATAGATAGAGAACAGCCCAAGAGCCAGGCAGGGATGCTGTCAGCTCCCAGATCCCAAAGGGCTTTGCGAGTTACAGAAGAAACAAATCATAAGAGCATTGGGTAGCGGGTGGAGGAGTTTGAACAGGATGACGATCTTCTAACATTGGTGGATTTGCACCAAATACTTCACTAAGGAGAGAGGACAAGAGCGTATGTCATAAGCCAGGTGTCTCGGTTACATTTTCCCTGATGTAATCAAACATGCTGAAAAAAGCAACTTAAGAGAGAAAGGATTTAATTTTTGCCTTAGAGTTCCAGAAAGATATGGTTTTTCATGGTGGAGAAGACATGGCAGCAGTCAGAGGTGGTCTGGTAGTAGGAGCTGGTGTCAGGGTGGTTAGATTGCCTTTTCATTAAAGGAAGTAGAAAGCAAACAGGAAGTAATGCCAGGAAAAAAAGCCTCAAGGCCCACCCCCAGTGATTCATTTCCTTGAAAGAGGATTCACCTCCTAAAGGTTCCACGCTCTTTCCAAAGGACACCGCCACCTAGGAACCAAATGTTCGACAGCTGAATCTATGGGGAATATTTCACACTCTACACCATTAGGCAAAGAGTATGGTAGGTTAGTCCAGAGACTACAGGGGTGATGGGGAGGAGTGAGAGGTATTTGGGAAACAGAGTGCACAAGATCTGATGATAAGAACCCTGTGTGTGGCAAATGGACCTATCACGAATGATGACCAGGTTGCGAACCGTACAGTCAAGGGGTTAGCGATGTCCATATTGCTGAGGACACACACGGCTGACGTGAAGAAAACAAAGAATAAGAGGTTTGTCCAGAGGATGATAACCTCTCATTTTGTACTTTACTCAGAGCCTCAGAAAAGCCTTCCTTCTGCAGATAAGAAAATGGAAATCCAGAGTGGCTGAGGAACCTGGCTTAGGTTCCAAAGCATTTTGTTGGAATCTTGGCAGAAAGGTACTTTTCTGTTCAGAGATTGGGGTCTGCCATGCATTACTCACATCATAAGGGATAGGTCAGTTTCAAATGTCATCTCATTTTAGGTTTTAGAAGCAAGGTTCTGTGATGTAGAGCGAGCAGCTACCTCTTTCAGAGATCAAGATGTTGAGGTTATTACCTTGACCAGTGTGAGTGGGTTGTAATTTGGGACTGTGTAACTCTCATTTATGCTTTCCCACTACCCATCACCACTGAATTTCAAAACACTGGAGATAGAGAAATTGCTCGGCTGGTTATCATTGGGCAATTTACCTAACCTCTCTGAACCTCAACTGCTTCACTTATAAGATTGAAGAAATGACACCCATGTCAAGGGTTTGCAGGGCTCTGCGAACAGCCGTTTGCTGAGCTGTTTAACACAGTATTCAGCCCAAAGCCCTGTGCTTGGTTCTTACTAGGTGTGTGTGTTGGAGGCCTCTTGCTGAGTGTGCACTTCACCCAAGAAGTCTATACCCAGAGAAAAACCCAGTAACTCCCAAAGCTGGAGCAGAACTGGAGAACTGCAGACCAACTTCCCTCCAAAGAGCCCTGTCATTCAAAATCATATCCCACAGGGACTTCCAGAGTTGTCCCTGCCTCACCCAGAGTGCTACAGCCAACCCCAGAGTCCTGGAAACTGTCTCGGCCCCAATCCCAACCCTGCTCTGGGGCAGATCTCATTTTCTTACACCTGAAACATGACAGTGGTTTTCAACTTTGCACTGACCTTTTAAGTCTTAGTCCACCTAGAGTACACTTCTCACAGCAAAGCCAAGACCTCATGGGCACCAGGTCAAGCACATTAGCATCTCCTGCTGTCTCTTTCAGATTTACCTTCCAGTGCTGTCCAGCAGGCCTTCCCTCTAGCCAAAAACTCAACATGTCATGTCCCCAATGTGTTACCCACAATCCCTCTATAGTATACAGCATATCATGTGGTTCCTCCTTCTTCCCGAGCGCGCATGCGCGCGCGTGTGTGTGTGTGTGTGTGTGTGTGTGTGTGTGTGTGTCCAGAGGAGGCCGGAAGAAGACATTAGATTCCTTGGAGCTGGAGTTACAGGCAGTTGAGAGCCACCTGACATGGGTGTCAGAAACTGAACTCTAGTAAAGAGCTGTGCACTCTCGTAACCTTTGAGCTATCTCTTCATCCCTGGAAGATATGTTCTGACCATGGATCTAGCAGCCTTAACATACACCTCTTTTTCCCTGCTTTTATAAACTGTTATAAGTTTATAGTATAAACTTATAAACTTTACAGTATAAAGTCAAGAATTTTCAGCTTTTCCCTTAAAAGAAAGTCAGGATTTTCTTTGTCATATTCAAGTTCCCAGCATAACCACCTTCCTGGTTTAGAGTTATTATTGAGTAAAGTAGAGGTCACTGAAACAGCCCAGACCTGGGATTCTGTGACAGTACGCATTCCAACTAAGGTGGGAACTGAGCAGTGGGAAGGTAAGTGTGTCTAGTATGCATGCACCATAGATTCATATTCCAGTCAGGATGGAGCTGGGAGACATGAGATTGCCATCATGCTACTCAGAATAATACACAATTCAAACTTGGGAATTATTCACTTCCAAAATTTTCCAAGTAATGTGTTCAGAGCATAGATGACCACAGGTCACAGAATACAGGAAGTAATATTACAGGTACAGGTGAATAGTGTTATACCACAGTTCAGCCCTCAAACAGTGATGTCCTTCCGTAGCCTCAGGAATATGGGTCCCTTCCAATGCATGTGTAGTTCACACGCTTCTAGTACAGCACCGTTTGTACTGAGGGAAGTTGTCTATTTTCTTTCTTGCCATAACATCTCTTCCACTGAGCTCCTGGAAGGCTGAGCGCCAGTCCCGTTCATTTTGAAGCCACTGAGCTTGTGACGATTTGCTATGACAGCCTTTCGAAGTAAATCAGAAGGTAACAGGAGATGAGCTGGGAGTTGGAGGAGAGTCTCCTGAACTGGCATTTACCGTGCTACAAAAGGCACCTGTAGCTCTGGGAATAGTGAGCCAGGAAGGTAGGATGTCTGTTTTCACCAATAATGGAAAACTAGAGAGCTGCTGGCCATGGTGCTGATGGACCGCACTGGCTTGGTGAGGGTAGCTGGGCTGCGTGGAGGACCATGAGCCAAAAAAAACCCCACCCGGAATCCTAAGTGTAGGTCATGTGTTTTCTCTTTCCCACCCTGTCTTTTTCCTTCTCATCTCTGTTCTCTCCTGGCATGCTGTAGATATTTGGACCCAGTCCCTATTACCTGCAATACCACTGCTTCCAGTGACCAAGTTTCTATGTTGAGACATGGTCTCTCTGGAGCACACAGGATTCCTGCGTTCTCTCATAGCCTTATTCCCTCTTGGGATTCCCTCTCAACCACTCTTCTTTGCCTGCCAGTTTTTACTTCTTTTTCTTGTGAATCAGGAAGACTCAGGCTAAAGGGCTGAAAAGAAAACCCTTGCCTCTGCTTTATCTTCTTCAAAACAGTTGTTTATGAAGTTTTTAAAAATAGAAGTTCAGCAAGATACCCTGAGATACTAATCATGAACATATATATATATATAAACACATATGTATATATGTGTATATGTGTGAAACATATGTATTAATTTAGTCTCCTGAAGATGCCCTGCAAATAACAGAGATAGTGTGGATCTCAGGATTTCCAGACACCTGTCCCTCTTGCTGGACTCCCCACTCCTTTCCTGGAACCTGGGAAGAGTTGACTGGCCAAGAGCTTTCCTCATTGAAAAATAAACTTTTCTAAGAGGCAGGGAGAAAGCTCAAAATTTAAGAAAAGCAATATTTGAATGGTGGGGTGAGGAGGCTGGTGAAGCAGCTGTAAGCCTGAACTCAGATGCTTCATTTATTTTATGGGTGAAGCAGTGGTTAAGTGGTGTCTTCCCCTCTTAGAGCCTCAGCTTCCTCTTTGGTGGAATTGGGGTGCTGAGACTCACTTTATGGGGTCTTTGGGATCTGGAGTTCAGAAGTATAAGGTACTTGTCACAAGACTCTTTTAGCTGGTTCCCATTTGTGTCCAAGTTTCCACCTTTCTTTTTAGGAGTATTTGATTTTAATTAACAAACCCAGCACAAGAGAACTTGAGTTCAAATCTTGGTTCTATCCTTAGCTGATTTTCCATCTGCCACAATCCATTCAGGCTCCAGACTGTGAAGAATCCGCTCACAGTCATATTGTGGGTCATCATCCTGACCTTGCAG
This sequence comes from Pachyuromys duprasi, assembly GCA_028658305.1. Lineage (NCBI taxonomy): Eukaryota > Metazoa > Chordata > Mammalia > Rodentia > Muridae > Pachyuromys > Pachyuromys duprasi. The sequence continues at coordinate 36,701,524 of CM053746.1, read as the reverse complement.
GCTTCTGGAGAACTGAGGTGCTAAGCATGGGAAGCTGTCTAGAAGCACAGTGTGGGCGTGGTTGAGCTACCCTTTCCTTCTGGGAAGAAACTGACCTCAACAATGAGAGGGAGAGGCACGGGTTCTAGGAAGGAAGAAGGCATCAGCTCACATCCTCGGTACTTCAGAGGCTCATGTGTCCCTGAGAAGCTGACCTGTCCTTGTGGCTCGCTGCTCTGTGGTCCAAGGTCAGGTCAGTCACCACTCCCCCATGCCCAGGGGGTTGTTCTGAGGAAAGGACCTCAACTTTACAGGTCTAAGGTTAAGTCTGCCGGAGAATCTCAGGTCTCTGCTCTGCCTGGTGCCAAGCCTCACTCTGGATTCACATGTTTCTGGACATCTGGCAGGGCAGAGGACAGGCTTTGGGGACCAGCAGCCAGGCTCTTGAGAAGAAAGGCTTCATGCACTGAGCTACACTCCACACACAGGCTCCTCATGAGTGTGTCCTCATGATACCCTGGGGCTCATTTGCACTGAATCCACTTTGTAGATAAGGAAACAGAGGCCCAGGAAATTTCAATATTGGGTCGAACCATACGCATCTAACCTGACATGTAGGCCTTTCCTGTGGCTTGGAGCCTGCTCTCTTCCCATCCCTTCTGTCCATCTATGCAATGGCCCTTCCATGTACCATGTGTCCTTGCTGTGTCTAGTCCTCTATTCCTCTTCCTGACACTTCATTCTCTTGAAGTGTATGGTACACCACTTCTTCTTCTTCTTCTTCTTCTTCTTCTTCTTCTTCTTCTTCTTTTCTTCTTTTCTTCTTCTTTCCATAAGTGTTGGCTCATAGAGATAGACCCACAGGAGTCCTGTGGATTCAACTGCTTCACACTATCACCAAGAATTCTGCAAATGGGCAGCATCCATACTTGCTCAGCATTCGGGGACAGAAATCTGAGCTTACATAGATAAAATGCTAACATTATTTTCTTCCCTTATATCCAGGTGCTATACTGGGTGGGTTTTCTCCTGTACTCCTTTTGACAATACCATTAAAATGGAAATTGCTGTTATCCTCATTGTCCACATGGGAACACTATGGCTCAGAGAAGTGAAGGTAGTCATTCAAAGTGATGGATCAGGTGGAGTCCTAGTCTTCAGTCTGTGCGACTTGGCTTCTAAAATTGGATCTCTTGCTTGCCTTTAGACCCACAGCTCTCCCATATTTACTCAGCTGGATGCTGCCTTAGTTTCTTCTGAATAATTAATTCTGAAACACAAAAAGCACTGAATCCAAGGAAAGATGTGTGGAAAAGGCACATTTTTATTTTGCCACCTTTAGTGGTTTGCATTTCCACGCAAGTCATGTTGGCTTTTGGGCTCCAAAGAGCCCTTTGTCATGCCAGGCAGGAGCAATTCACAACCTGCAAGCTAGAACAGTAGTATTTATTATGCAATTTCTGTGGACTGGATAACCTGCTAGATACTTTCTCACAGATAACATCATTTGGTCCTTGACAGGAAAATAGAGATTAGAGAATCCACGGTCTTTGTGTGAACAGATAGTAGAGCCAGGGTCTACTATGTTTAAAGACAACTCTTTAGACAGCCAGTTCTAACTGTTCTGCATATTGATACTTAGAGAATAAGTGGGCCATCTGAATGAAGGTCCTGGTCCCAGAACATTTGTAGCTCGGGGGGGGGGCTTTCAAACCCCATGTGGGGTTGGGACATGGCTCAGTTGGAAAAATGCTTCATTACCTTTCAACCTGGCTTCCATCCACCAAACCCAAGTTAAAGATTTTTGAAAATCACCACCACTCTGCAGAACACCTTAGTATACTCAGTTCTGGGCACTGAGACTCATCTAGCCAAAATGATGAACCTTAGGCCAGTGAGAGGCCTGTCTCGTACTAACAAGGTGGAGAGCAGCCGAGGAACCACACTGAGGCTGATCTCTGGTACTCACATGCAGGTGAACCCATATGTTACACGTGTGCAGCCCCTTCTGAAAAACTAAAGCCCATCAGGCGATTCTGGCACACAAATAGGGTTAAAATCCCACATGTGCTGGAGACTGTCTTTATCACACCCATGGCAGTCGCTTGTGAGTAAGTGGTAGTCTCCTTGTCTAAGCCCTTGATGAGCTGAGGTTCACCTTGCCCCTGACTCCCTCCTCATGTTGAGGGAGACAAATGCCACAGTAGCTTCCCTCGGAAACTGTCAGAAGAAACACAATGCAAAGTGCACATGCGTTTCCACATCTTCTAGTCACCTTATATTTTAGAGAGTAGGAAGGAAGAGATGAAATTAATTTTCAAGATATGTCTAACCCCATATAGGTAACATATCATTCATTGTGCAATAAACATAAGCGTGATTCATGAGGTGCTTTGGGCATTTTGTTTATTCTTGTGTTGTGTCTTTGGAATATGGTGTGCTTTTTATGCTTTTGAATAGCTCTGGTTGAGCCACATCCTCTGGCCATTTCTTCTCCCAAAGCTTCATCTTGGTACAGGAATTGTAACACAATGCTCAGGAGAGATTTTTCTCCTATTGGATCTTTGTGTGTGTGTATGGTCTTCTAGGTATCCATCTGTCTTATTGCCTATATATATTCTCTGTTCAATTGCCAACGATCAATCTTCGGTGCTGAGGAGATGGCTGAGGGAGGTTAAAGTGTTTGCCATAAAAGCACAAAGATCTGAGATCAGTCTCCAGTACCTATGTAAAAGCAGGGTACTGCAGGGTGCCTGTAATCCCTGGACCGGCAGGTAGAGACAGGAAGATCCCTGGGACTTGCTGGCCAGCCAGCCAACTGCAAACTCCAGGTTCAGACAGGGATCCTGTCTTACATCTCAAAATGTAAGATGGAGAGTAATTAATACCAACATTGATCTCTGGCCTCTCGTGCACATGCATACACACCCCCACACAATGTACACACACACTCAAGTCAATACTTGTTTTCTCAAATCCCTATCGCCTTCTTATGAGGGGATGGATTGTAAAGAAAATTTTAGGAGCCTGACTTTCTGGGGTGCTGGAAATATACCCTTACAGCTTCATACTCCTTCATTTGTTTATTTGTTTTTAAGATGAAAAATGTCTTGAAGAAACTATTTGGTGATACGGATTAGGAGAAATAAAGTACCATTCATTTCTTTTGACCAGGTAATTTTCTAAGCAAACGGCCTCGAATGCGGAGAAGGCTTCATGCCCAGAGATGCTTATCAGTGTCTTATTTCAACTATGAAATAATTGGACACTACTCAGACAGACATTCCGTGTTCGCGCAGCCATTACAGGGGTTGAGCCTAGTCTAGGGAGTTGGGGAAACACACTGTGATTTAAAAGAGTATCAGAGAGTCTCCAGGCAGGGGACTTTTTGTATTAAAATGTGAACGTGAAGATAGGATCAAATTTGCGTGTGCAGAATTATAACTAGATGAAAACACCTCAGCACAACAAAATGACAGCAAGAGAATCCACAAAGAAGTTTAAAGCACCATGGTTATTTTCTGGTGATGTGATGGTGTGAATTTTCTTCTTCTTGCGCTATCACAACTTTCACAGTAAAATAAGCCTTATTCAAATACATAAACAACGTTAAGGACCAAAAATTGTTACGAAGCAATGAAAAAGTTTTGCGTGTTGTTCGAAACATCATTCCACGATGCCCATAGGCTCTTACGGGGGGGGGGGGGGCGGGGGGCGGCGGGGAGCAGAGGAGGATTGTGGGTAGGAAGGCTCAGCTCCTGCCAGGGGCAGATTTGCATTTTACATGCTGAAGCTTCCTTTCTGACAATTTGGAGAGCCCTTTCCTAGAGCCTCGGGCTGGGGACGCTCCTTAAACAAAAGGCGGTTTTGTGAGGAAGACCCTTCTTCATTGGTGTTGACACAACAAACTCTTTCTTCAGCCTGGAGTTGCAAAATGCAGGCATTCAACGTCCCCAGGAAGGAGCCAGACAAGGACACTGCTCAGTTGCTCTAGATGGAAAATTAAGTATCTCACTAGCGCATTTATGTCTCACTCCCCTTGGCACGAGGAGCCCTTGTTTCAGGGTTTGAAACTAAGTTGAAACCCTAAGGACTTTCAGAGCCTACAGATTCTAAAAGGGGGATTTGCAACTTTTCTTTATTAAAAAAAAACAATAACAAAACAAAAAACTCAAAGGGCAGAGCATTAGCTGAGATACTTTATAAGAGAGATGCTAATGTACCCATTTCATACATGGAAGTGAGGCTCAGAAGCAAAGAAAGGCACTAAGGGAGCAAAAGGCAACTGTGGTGTTCAAATTTGGGTCTTTGTGGCTCCAAAACTCATGCACTTCCCAGTTTGCCTCTTCTCTTCTGTCTGTGGGAGCTACAGGTATGAAATTGTCCTAGAAGTCAGAATCAGACTGCTGGATTGCCTTCAAATTATGACTGGTGGTCACAGCCATACATGTCCCAAGTAGACTCCACTGGTGGGTTAACCAAAGGAGATTTTCACATAAAGAGGATGCTTAGCCCTCAGCAGGAAGGTAAGGTGGAATGCAGTGTGATGCCAAAGGGTTATTTAGAATGCAAGCAACAGCTTCTCAAGAGGAGCACCCCAACCCAAGCTCATGGTGGCTCATGTGTCATCCTCTCTGACAAGGATCCACAAAGGGTCCTGTGTATTCAGCAGGTGATGGGGGTTGCCTTCCTGGGGCAAGTGAATGGCTAATGGCACTCTCAGCGGAAGATGGAAGAGGAAGACAGGCGAGCAACAAACACACGAGCTGTCTGCGTGGCTCACGAAGTAATTATGGAATAATACAGTGTAAACTATTAGGAGATAATAAGTCAGAATTGAGTCATCATTTGGAGAACTTGGGGCTGACGAGCCTGCCTGTTATTCGCTGGTCCCTAAAGTCTGCAAACCAGTGTAATGTGAGTCAAGCTTGGCAGCTGGATTCAAAGGAGATAGGTCTATTATCCCCTTTTACATTAAACTGTGAGAACCCGCGGATGGGAAGATATAAATGCAAGCAGTTAGGCTAATATCAGTACTAACATCCAGGTAAAATGATAATTGCCAGACACCTAAAATCTCCAGAAATGAGATGCATTTAAACCACTAAAAGCTGAAAACAAACCCAAGGTGAAATGACAGCCGCACTATTCTCACTGTAGGATACAGAATTGATAACAGTAATGGAGGCCAAGAGGGCTGGAGTGCCTCCTGTGGGCGGGGTATCAACACAGGATCCATTTGCGATAATTCTCCTAAAAGAGCGGTGAGGACGCATCCACCTGCTGCTGGATGGAAAAGACTGTGGACCACACAGTCTGAGCTGCTCAAGCTATCACAGAGACCGTGTGGAGGACAGGTTTCAAACCCCGAAGATGGGCTTCAGAGTCTGGGCGTTTCCTAGTGCTTCAGGCTACATCTTCAGACATTTGAGAGCGGTTGGTGAAGGCATGACATCCAGGACAGCCTGAACTTCTGAAGGGCCATGAAGGAAAAGTGATGTTTCCCTATGGTTGTCACCCCAGAGGACAAGCAGATAACAGAATCAGGTCCAAGCAAAGGTGTTCTGGAGGTCAAGATGATATCGCCCAATGTGCACCAATGTGAGGATAGATACCCAGTCACTCACCTCAGGGAAACAGAGTCCAGTGATAGTCAGTTCCCAAGCAGCTCGCAGCTCATCCTCTGGCTCCCAACCCAGACACAGAAGGCTATGTAGAAATTAGAGATTTACAAACTAGAGGGATGCTAAGTCACAGTTTTCTTTGAATTAAGGCGACCTTTGAATGATATCACCATCCAGGGAGGGTTGACAAGTTCCCAGGAAGAGAACAGAGAGTAGAGAGACAGAGAGAGAGAGAGAGCTTAGCTACAGAGGAGCACAAGTTCTGGAGCTTCAGGACCTCTGAGAGTGGAGTGTGCTGAGGTTAGAAAAGAAGAGACACAGGGACCAGAGAATATCGGCGGATGGTGATAAACCATGCGTGCCACACACCCAGTGAGAGCCCGGTAAAGGAACAGTGGTAAAGGTCAGGTGGCCTGGTCATGATCGTGGCAAAAGACACTCATGGTCTGAAAAAAGTTGGAATGCAGGGAACAAGAACACAAGGGAAGGATCTGGAACCCAGGATGGAGGGGACTGGAAGTCAGTGGACTGTCAACAGGAGAGGAGCAGAGGGAGGTTCTCTTGAAAGCCAGAGGCAGAAGTCAAGGCTGAGCTGCACTGAACAGCACGGGGAAACCATAGCAATAAAGAGCCTTCTGCCTAGAATTCACAGGTAAGCCCCAATCCTTTCCCAGTGGCCGCCCCAGAGTTCCTGTGGTAGCAGTCCACCTAAGCCTCAGGACTAGTCTTCACGCTTGTACCCTCTTCCAGGATACATTTGCAGAAGGGAAGGAGATCTTTTCCCTCTTTGCTTGCTGCCCTTCACTATATCCCACAGAGTGTGGGCCTGGATAGGAGCATCTTGGACAGGCGCAGGCCTACCTCAGCTTCTTGGGACTGTTCCATGTTGTTCTTGGGGCCATTGGGCTCTCTGAATGGTTTCAAACACAACACATAACCACTGTGTCTCTGGTGAGTAACTGGTTCTGCTGAATCTTCATCTGAGGAGGGAGAGGGGTCATGTGAAGCCATGCTGCAGCCTGAAGCTGCTGATCCAGACTCTAGATGTTGTCTTTATCTAGGGCGGTTTTTAAGCATCACAAATTACTTTTTAACATTCATTTTGATTTTATGGCAAATATAGATATATTCACTGTACATGCTACTGTGTTGCATAAAACCATTTAAGAAAATGCTTTTGTACTTGTACATATTGTACATTGAATTTATTTCCCCTGCTCTTTCCCTTACCATTTCTTCCCCTGCCTCCCATTAGTTCCCCTTGTTTCCCTAGGCAGTATCACCTATTCCTTCATGTCTTACATACACACACGATTTTATGTGTCTCTAGAAAGTCTCAGTTTTTGAGCCTGGCTTAATTCAATGAAAATAATCATCTCCAGTTGTTTCCAGGACTTTATCTATCTATCTATCTATCTATCTATCTATCTATCTATCTATCTATCTATCTATCTATCTATCTATCTATCTAGTTGTCTGTCTGTCTGTCTGTCTGTCTGTCTATCTATCGAGGTTTTTTTCAAGACAGGGTTTTTCTGTGTAGCCTTGGCTGTCCTAGACTCACTTTGTAGACCAGGCTGGCCTCAAACATAAAGAGAGCAATCTACCTGCCTCTGACTCCCCAAGTACTGGGATTAAAGGCATTTGCCACCACACCCAGCTCAGGTTCTATTTATTGACTGGGTCTAAAGTGGCCTAACTTAGACTTGAACTTACTACATAGCAAAGGATGACCTTGAACTTCTGATTCTCCTTTCTCTACATCCTGAGTGCTACAATTACAGGTGTGCTCCACCATGGCCAGTTTCATGCAGTGCTGGGGATCAAACCCAGGGCTCTGCTTAGATTAGGCAGTCACTTTATCAAGTGTCCTCGAGCCCAAGTCCTAGTTTTGATTTTTCTCTTTGAAAAAGTACCACATTAAAATGTCATTCATCTTGGCTACTGGAATTTGCACTCGAGACAGCTGCCTCCTCTTTTCCTGGTCCTGGAGGAGAAGATGACATGAGTGAGTGACTATTGCATGTTAGGGAGGTTGGAACCAAAGGCCATGCCTGAAGTGTCATGAGTACCTCTCAGAAAACTCTCTCTCTCTCCCTCCCTGTTCCCTCCCTTTTTCTTTTCTTCTCTGTCCTTGACTCCCTGTCTCCCTCTATGCTCCTGCCCCCTCCTTGCCTCACTTCCCCTGACTAGCATCTAACTGATTCTCCAAAGCCAGGTCCATTTGATGAGACAGAAGGTGACAGGGCATCAGCTGACTGATACAGATGGGAACTGGGCAGTCAGATTTGTCACCATGCTCCAGCACAGGGGAGCAGGGGAGCAGGGAAGGCTCTCAGTCTGCACAAATGGCCTTGGTCCTGAGACAGAAATATTCCTAGAGCAGAGGAGGGTGATTCATCAGGCTGCCGAGACTGGATGGAAATATCTCCCGAGTTTGCAGCTTCCTTTCTTCTAATCTGGGCTCCTGGCTGTGTGCTCCTGAGATGCCTTGCCTGCTCTTTGAGACCTGGTGGAAAAGTGGTCTCTTGGAACTGGGGGCCTGACACAGTTTTTTTCCAGGGCTTGCGAGCACAGGGGAACTTAGAGATGCAGCACAAATGGAACTGTCCAGTCTCAGAGCTCCAGGCGCAAACCACTGGATTAGCAACGGGCCTGGGGGTCAGCTCATTTGGTACAGCTCTTACTTTGCATGCACAAGGGCCTGACTTTGATCCCCAGAACCATGTAAAAATGCCACGCATGCTTGTAACAACCACGGTTCTGGGAAAGCAGGGCCAGAAGGATCCCTAGAACTTTCAGCAAACTGGGCAATCAGTCTAGCCTAGCCTATTGGTGTGTTCCAGGCCAGTAAAGAGACCTTGTCTCAAAGAAGCTAGACAATGTTCCTGAAGATGGAAACCAAAGTTGTCCGCCATCCTCCACATATACATATATGTGCATATATGTGCATATACACACACTTAAAAACAGATTAGAGATACCTACCATTTTTGAATGCTGCCTGCATTTTTTATACAAACCTGTTCAAGGGGCCCTCATCATGGCTCTTTGCTGTACAGATGTGGAAACTGATGTTCTCGGGAATGCTATTGGTCAAAGGCAATGTAGCAGCTAATGGCCAGATCCCAATTAATGTCCACTGGTTTCACTCCAAAGAGCTTGCTACACATACTTCCTCTAAGTCATATGACCTGGGGCAGAAATCCAGAAGAACCTCCTAAGTGGCATTTTTCTCACTTGGTCACAGAGTCTAGGCATGCTCAGAGCATTCCTGTGAAGTGAGACAAATTCATGTGGTAAGCCCATATGGGGTGACCTCTGCCCCTGGCACCACATGGAGTAAAAGAACAGAGATGACGTGTTCTGGAAATCTAAGATGTTCTGGCAAAGGGAACCTTCTCTCAGACTCTCATGGAGTTTGGGGTGAGACAGAAAGCAGCGTCTTGATATGCATACGGCAGAAGTGGAGCACAGAGGACAGGGGTAGAGGGCATAAGCAGGAGAGTCTGTGATGGCTTCCCAGTGGAACTGATTTATGGGATGTATTTGGAAGAAAGGAGGGGAAAAAATTCTGGGAAGACAATAGCAGCGTGCAAACCCCAGGGGTCAGAAGGCATTGGATGTAGGTGTGGCCACAGATGCATGGCTGAAGCACCCTCAGCGGAAGGCAAAACATAGTTCTCAGGTGACAGGGGAAAATACTTTAAATATTACATCAGTGGAGAGATGGGTTCAGTCTGTAAAATGCTTGCCTTGCAAACATGGGGACCTGAATTCAGTCCCTAGAACCCATGTGAAAAAGTCAGACACTGTGACAGTTGTAGTCACAGTACCAGGGCAGGAGAGTGGGGAGAGAAGCCAAACGTAGCCTTTGTCACAGCTAGCCAAGACAAGCTACAGGTTCAGTGAGAGACGCTGTCTCAAAAATAAGATGGAGTGTGACAGAGGAGGAAGACATCCAGGATTAACCTCTGGCCTCTTCATGGGCCCGAATGAGGTGGTGTATTTGCAGGTGCATATGCAGAACACACTTTTATACACACACATACACACACACACACACCCACACACACATGCACACACACACGCTATGCTAAATCATTCACTTAGGAGCCAGTCACAAAAAAATGTTCAGTGTGATTTCATTATGTGAAGCATCTAAAGTCATCAAATCCATAGAAACAGCACACAAATGGTAGTGCCAGGGACTAGAAGAAGAGCCGTTGTTTAATGGGTACAGAGTGTTAGTTTGGGTTGATTAAAAGGTTCTGGAAGTTGGCTATGTAACATGTGAATATATTTAGCCCTATTCCAGTGTTGACATGGAAATGGTCAAGATGGAAAATTTGACATTGTGGGTTATTTTCCTTTCCAAAACACTTTAATTTTTTTTAAAGCTTTTTATCTAGTGGGGAATAATGATATAAAGGTTAAGAGACTCTGAGCTAGGGCACAGCATTGGAGGCGGAGGCTACCTCTGGAGAAGATGAGGCAGCAAGGGCACGCCCTCCAAGGTCTTTGAACTCCTTTTGATAGGCTGGAGAGCTAGTCCTAGGGGCTGTGGTGAGGAGGCTTTTTTTTTTTTTCCAAAATGTTTTGGTTGTGTGATTTATGTGGTCTATTCAGTTCTGAGGTGTTGTGGCTCCTGGTGTAACCTCAGCTCTGTGGGAGAGTGATATAGAACCATTATGGGTTTGAGGTTTGAGGCCAGCCTGGGCTTCATGGTGAGTGCTAGACTAGCCTGGGATACACAGTATGACACTGTCTGGAAGTACCAAAGATGAAAAACAAAAAACAAAACCAATCTAGTAATAGTCCTTGGCAGTGTGCAAATGAACAGAAAAAGGCGAATCCAAGTCAAACTTTATTCATAAACATAGGTATATTTGACCCAGGACTCTGCTGTGTCCCTGGACAACTTACTCAGGGATCATTTATATTTTAAAAAGCCATTTGACATCTGTGCAAATACTGGATTGGACGGAGTAATAAAGAAAAAAAAAGCTGACTTCAGTGTTGACCCTGAGAAAATTAGGGGTGCTTTCCTCCTGTCTTGGCAGGGCTTGTTCCGCTTTCTCTGGCTCCTGATATCCAGTGAAGGTAGGAACTGAGCCTTGGACATGGTTTTAGCTGCAAGAAGAAGAGACAGCGCCAAACTCGGCAACTTTGACACTTGGGTGGGTATCTGATATTTTGCTAGAGGTCATTTGTTAGCAAAGCCTTCCACCCCCTGCCACCTCCCACTCATCTCTGCATTTTAGAGCTTTGATTCATTAACTCCAACTGCTGGAATTGCAGGTAACATTCAGAGTTGCATTTTAAGCAGGCAAGGATGACTGCTTTAAAAGTGGCCCTTCTAAAAAGGTTAATATTATAAATGGATCTTAAATGCCTAATACATAACCAAATGCCGCAAATATGGAAATGTCAGCAACACTAAAAATCAGAGCAAGACAAAAAACAAAAACAAAACAAAACAAAAAAACCAAAACCAAAAAAAAAAAAAAAAGAAACAGATCACCTTTGCTCTCTGTATGCTGTGCTTTATAGAGGTCTATGCTGCTAAATCAATTGCTAGGGAGACTCTTTGCTTCCCTAGAGACCAGCAGGTCATGTCTGAAAGCTAGTGTAGGCCAGAAGGAAAAAGACCCTAAAGAACATCTATTGGAGTGTTGGTTTTCTTCAGTGCATAGCAAGAATGGTAATTTTTTTCCAGAAAATTATTAATTAACTGGGAATCCACCATGCCTATTAGATACTTTTTTTTCTAGTACTGAAGCTAATGAATGGCACATAGGGAATGCTCTAACAATACCTTTTGAATGCTGTACATTCTAGTATCTATCCTCACATCTTTTCTCTCTCTCTCTCTCTTTGGATCTCAATGTTTACTAACATTCCTTTAGACACATCCTAACATTTTAGATATGACTTCCTTCAAGCATCCTTGGGTTTTGTGGAGGGTAACGTCAGAGTGAAACTTTTCTAAGACTTGGGGAAATGTTTGTTTATAGGAGTACCAAGGTTGTAGATGGTGTGGCAGAGGGAGGCGTCCATGATGCCTCAAGCAGACTACAGAGGGGTCTTCTGCCTTGCCAGCTCTGCAGGCCTGAGTGCGTGTGCTAGGGCTGAGGTGGTGGGATGTGAGAAGAGCATGTGCCTGAGTGAACATGAGCATGTGTTTGCCTGGCCTAAGACTAGCTGGGGCTCATGAGGTGCCTGGGGTGCATTTCTGAACTAAGAACCCACTAGTAGGTCCCACTCTGCACTCTTGACCTTGAAACCCTAAGAAGTGTGTCTTAAATACTATGTGTCTCTTACCCAAGTCTCAATGTTTGGGCATACAGGTATGAAAAGAAAAGAGCAAGGTTAAAACTACAGATTGAAAGGGAGAGCTGAGATCCTGAAGACTTTTCAAGAGGCTGTATGTAACTCCAGCTCCAGGGGACCTGATGCCCTCTTCTAGCCTCTGTGAGAACCTGAACCCATGGGCACAAACACACACATAGACATCCATGCATACACATAATTAAAAAAAATTTTAAAAATCTCTAATACAACTTTCAGAACAAGCATGGATTTCCTCAAGTTTGGGAAGTTCTGAGGTCTTCAGGGTCATCCAGTCCAGGGGTAATCAGTGGTATCAGAATTCCCAAGAAGAGTTTGTTGTTAAACCTCTGGAATCTTGGGTGCCATTTCCCAGCTTCAGACTCTGTAGTCAGAGCTGGGAATCTGTATGTACAATATATGCACATTCTTCTTCCTCCCCAGTTATTCTGATCAGGTTTGTCCATGACCACCTAAGGGGAATCTCTAGAAATGAGCATGTAACCTCATCATCCAACCAGGTCACATTGGAAAGTGACTGGTACACTGAGCCTGTTTTGGTCAATGTCATGCCCATTTGTTTACTATCGCTTATGAGTGTTTGTAGAGCTCAGCAATTATGACAGAAACCTCATGGTCTGCAAAGCATAAGGTCTTTATTATGTGTTTCTTTGTTTAAACAGTCTGCTGAGTCTGCTGACCCTGGTTTGGGTTATTGTTTAGCAAATATTTGTTCCCTCACCTCCTCCTGCCAAGAACAGAATATACTTCTCTGTGTCACTGATGCTGGAATTAGCTGGACTCTCACCTCAAGCAACAGGCTATTAGGGGATGTAACAACAGCTTGCACTGAGAAGCAGAATCTCTTGTTATTCTCTTATGTCAATGTCTAGTCAGCCTGCCAGTTCAAGGAGAATGAGAGTCTCATGGAACAGCGGTAGACTTGTGATTTGTGAGTTGTATTGTTTTCTTCTTTCTTTTTTTTCTTTTCTTTTCTTTCTTTTTTTTTTTTTTTTTTGAGTGAGTGCAGCCACACTAGCAAACCCTTCTTTAGACAGCTGATCCCAACCTGCCCAAAATTAAGAGCAAGTAGACTGGTTGGTAACGAGCCACAGAGTTTTCAAGTTGTCAATTGGTATCACTGTGATTATCCCCTGGTATAGGGATGCTATTAGTAATTAGTCACATTTACAGGAATAACCTGGGTCTGATGACCTTAGCTCCAGCCTAGCCATCTTCTTCCAGCTAGAAGGTGCGTATTTGACCAAGCACCTAGATATGCAATTGAATCACCTGATTCTTATCTGAATGGTGGGTACGCAGTTCATCATGAGAGGGAGGGGGGGTTAGCAGTCTGTGAGATAGACTGGAGAAGGCCCAAGGGAGCTGGGGGCGCAGCTGAAGGTTGCCTTAGCAGATGAAGCCCCTTCTAGATGTGCTGTCTTGTGATAAATGTCCCTGCCCACTGAATGAACAGCAAGAGAAAGGTAAACGGAGGGAACGGGACCAAGAATAGTCACCCGGTCCTCACATATTTTGATTCCAATGTAATGCTGCTTAGCACAAGAAAGTGCGTTGTGAATAAACAAAGACCAACCCTACCACCATCAAGTGGCCAGTGACATGTGGCAGATGATGGCCTTAAATCTTTTGAGGTACCACTCGTACAGAAAAGAAGAGGGCAGTCCTTCCTGGAGGTGCTCCACATGGAGTTTGCAAAGCAAAGGGGTCACTTTGTGCTGGGGATTTAAAGTGCAAGGTAGCTTTCGTTTACAGGTGTGAGTGTGCTGTAAATTGGTGGATACATTTGCAAATTTGCTGTATTGTATAACTATATGGCTTCGTGTACCTATCGCATCCTTATGTGTTTACATATATGTGTACAAATGTATGAGTAATTTTGTATGCATATGTTTCCTGATACTGTTAGGGCCCTTCTTCCTGCCTGCCTCTCTCCTGAGAGTGTGGCCGTCCCTAGGGGAATGCAATGCCTGTCTTGCTCTCTACAGGCCAGCTAAAGCTACATGATAACCTGGAGTGATCATAAATTTCTACTCAATGTGCTTCCACCAGAAAAGCCACAGCTCTGTTTGGGGCTCTGTTTGGGGCCATGGAAGTGACTCTTTTTGATGTGACTCTATGTGATTTCTTTTGAATATTGCAGATAGCAGAGCTTTTGAGCAAAGCCCTGATCTTTTCCTCATCTCATCTCATCAGTTCCAGGTTGAGCCTGTTTTGATGGATAACCCCAGGGTACTCTATTGCAGGGGGTTAAGAGATAGCGGGGGGGGGCACGTGGGGCAAGGTTACAGGAATTGATCTAGACCAGCCTGAGATACTGTTCAGAGGGAGTAGAAACTCGGCTACTGAAGAAATCCTGGCCAAGCAGGTCAGCCAAGGTCGGCACTCGGAAGAAGCTTCAAGCAACAGGTCTGAGGAGGAAAAAAAAGAGGGGCTGAGAGAAGCCAGGGATCAGCAGTAAGAAATCTTAAGTCATGGTGGAATGCCCTGTATGAACACTTGGGGGCTCAAAGCTCTGGTGTTTCCCATCCAAATGGCTCAGGATTATGTGGGTGGGCTTACATGCCCAGGGATACACCATGCAGAGAGGAAGGACCCTCATGCAGGAGATAATCCCTTGCAGAGCCAACTGCTCAACAGCTTAGAGCAGCCCAGTCCTGGCCACCTCTTCCCAAGCCTCTCCAGTCCAATCCTGTGGCTCTTGGCTGCTTCTATCAGCTTCATCAAGAGCCTGTCAGACTTCCCTGGATGTTTAGTTTTTCTCTGGGCATTAGTAGCCTAGAACGCAAGCCACTCCAACTGACGCTTGTCACAGACTACCTCCCATTATGACTGAGTGTTGCATGTGTCCTGGATTTATCTCTCCAGCCAGCCTGCCCTTTCCCTGGGTGCAAGAAACACTGCAGCTGCTTTGATTCCTACCCACACTGCCCATTGGAAGGTGGTCAGGCCAGCTCTTCTCGATGAGATACGGCTTCTGAGCTTATAAAGCCTCCACACGAGACAGATTCAGCTCAGGCTCTGCATTCTCTGATCTCTGAAATTCTGTGTGAGCCTCCCTCCCACGGCCCATAGGCCCTGCCCTGACCAACTCTGGAGCAAGCACATTCTCATCACCACCAACTCCACCTTCACATGTGCTCATCCAGATGTCAGCCCATCTCTCTTCCATGGACAAAGTGTGGTTAGGCCATCTGAAGGCCCTGGAGGGCCATGGTCCCTTCACCTGTGCTTTCCTGCTTACACCTGAGTTTACAAATGGTTCCTGCCCTTCAGGGCTCGGGTAACCTTATACTACTTCTTTGAAGACTCCCAGTTGTAGATCCCCTATGGGATTTGCTCATGTCTCTTAGTGTATAACAGTGTCAGAATTTGTTGGCATCAGCCAGGTGTGGTAATTCATGTATCTCAACAAAAGCGTTTGAGAGGCTGAGGTTCACCTGGAGTTCAAGGCCAGTCTGAGCTACGTAGGGAATTTAGGATAGTCCGGATTACAGAGTGAGAGCCTTTCTCGGGTAACAAGGGTTTTGCTGTTGTCAGATTTCTGCAGCTACATATTTCAACTTCCCTTGGTCAGTTCCTCCAGAGTGGGGCCATATCTCAATCTCCATCTCTCACACTCCCAAACCCAAGCTGGAGTGGGTTTTCACTAAAACACTTGAGCCACTTGAACCAGTTGCTAGAGAAGGGAAGCCTTGTATGAAGCAGGAGCTGCTGATGGGAAAAATGAGTAGGAGCTGGTTGGTGGTCCTCAGGGCCTGTCACGGCTGAGCACCCAGCCACACAAAATAAGATGTTGTTAGTCACCATGACCTAGTAGGTAAGTGCCACCAAAAAAGCAGGTCCCAGACCATATGTTCCTGAAACAGAACTGTTGGAGACAGATGCTGGTGGGGAAAGCCCTGCCCAGAAGAATTGACTTAAAAACTTATCTCACCACAGCACAACCTGAATCATGGGTTCGATCTCTCTGGGTCCTGGCTACCTTGTCTACACGTCCCTATCTGTTAGGGTTGGGATGAGGGTTAAATGAGATGATACATTAAAGCAACACTCACAAAGCTTCCTTTGACAGTGCTGGATCTTTCTGTGGTCTCCCCTGCTGAGCCTTGTCTACATAGATAAACATGTCATTACCTGGTGACTTCCAGAATGCATTTATTTATGTCTAGTGAGTACACAGTGTTCTCTTTGAGGACAGACCTCATGTCTCATGTCTATGTTCACCTGTACATTCCCATATTGGTGCCAACACACATTTGTTAAATGGCCATGAATTGTTAGTCTGAAGGATTCATGCCATGATATATACATGATATAAAGACAGAAGTTTGAGTCAGCAAACCAACAAAACGTTTTAAAAGTAAAATTTAAAGAAACTTTAAAAAGAATGTTCCAAGTTAGAAAGTACTGAACTCCTGACTGCCAGAGTGTTTGCTGCTCGAGGTCCTGCCCAGAAAGCTGTCTTGTACAGATAAGACTAATTTGTAATTAGTAAATAGCCATTTGCATTCGAATGCAGCAAGGTGCACGGGTTGTTTAAAAAATAAAAGGCTTTGTTCTCCAGAGTGGACAAAACATCACCCCTGCAGGGTTGGAGATTAGCATTTTAAAAAAATAATATTCTTTCATGTTTCTCTCCACAAACAGCTGTTGAGTTCTTCTGAACCCTCAGGTACTATGCTAAGCACAGCACGGATTAAGGCAAGGCCTCTTGTTCACATGTGCTTTGTGATCTAGTGAAGGGTGATTGTCAGCAAATAGGAAAAGCATGGATGGAAGGTATGGAACAGAGATTTTTCTACAGGAGGGTGTGCTCAAGATCCTGTTGCCTTAGCTACTTTTGACAAGGCAGCCAGATCACATGGTCAGCAAAGTTCATAGAGGAGGAAGAAGTGGTTCAGAGGTCCTAAGGAGGAAAAGAAGTATATTCAATCAGGTGGTAGATAGGGGGAGTGGGGTGAGGTGACATTACTGAAGCTAGAGAAGGAAAGGAAGAATGAGCTGTGGTGGGCGTCACAAGCCCTGGTTTTAAATTTTGCTCTCAGCATAAAAGGAATGCAAGCAGGGACATGGCATGATCTGATATGCATCTTTAACAAATATCTCTGGCTCTTGTGTGGGGACCAGGGAAGGAAGGATGCAAGAATGGAAACCAGAGAACACCCAGTTAGTGTCTCTAGCTTTCTCCTCTGTCTAACAATCCCTGTTTCTTCTACCTGGATCAGGCCCCTTCTCACCTGCCTCATAATGTCCTAACACATCCACCAGTCATCTCTCAGTGACGTTCAGCTCCTCATGGATGGTTTGTCAGTGCCTGGGTCTCATTTTCTCCAATGATTCTGTTCCCACCTATCACTTCAGCTACCCAGCACCACACCCATCACACTCCATCCCATTGTTGCTGAAGATTGCTTCACCTTCGAAGATGCTTGACTTTACATGTCCACTCTGAAACCAGCTTCTTATTCTATCATCCTACTAAAAATGAGTACTGGCCTAGGGTATGGTACTCACAAGGAGTTGGGAAACGTGGCGTCATCATTGACATTGTCTAATGTATTTCTGGAGTAGAATCAACAGCCTTAGTTGATCAACTGGGTGCGGGGAGAGGGCAGAGGCTCAAAAAGAGAAATCAAGGAGAACTCTCAGACATATGGTTTAGCATAATAAGCAGTTGTGACACTTTCTAAGATGGGAAAGAATGGAGGCTGCAGGGGGTGCCCGTTTGGATTTTATCAGTGAAGATGTATGTGCATATGAATACCTGTGTGTGCCTCTGTGTGTGTGCGCGCACATCTACATGAATTAGTTTCAGAGTTTTTGATATCAAGAGTTTTGTTCTGGCTGGGCCTGGTAACACAGGCCTTTAATCCCAGTACTAGGGAGGCGAAGGTAGGTGGATCTCTGTGAGTTTGAGGCCAGCTTGGTCTACAGAGTAAGTTCCAGAACAGCCAGGGCTACACACAGAGAAACGCTGTCTTAAAAATACACCCCCCCCCCAAAAAAACAAAAACAGTTTTGTTTTGACCATGCCAAGTTTGAGAGCCCCATCAGACATCCATGTGGAGATGTCAGCCATTGCATATTTGCAACCTGAGCTCTGAGACATGATTAAAGCTGGAAATACAGATCTGGAACATTTGCATATAGATTGCCAATGGTGATGGACAGAAATAAAAAAGAGAAAGAGGCCCAGGCAGAGCCCTAAGGCACTTGAATACTTAGTTTCAGCAAAAAGGGAGGAGTCTGCAAAGGGGCCAATGACTTGATAGTAGAACCTGAGAGTGAGCACTTCTAAAAGCCAAAAGAAGAAAGGACTCTGGAAAAGAGGAATGAAGCTAGGAGTGGTGATGCAGGCCTTTAATCCCAGCACTCAGGGAGGCAGAGGCAGGCAGATCTCTGTGAGTTTGAGGCCAGCCTGGTCTGGTCCATAAAGTGATCCCATGACAACCAAGGGAGAGAAAAAAAAAGGAAAAGAGGAGTGAACTGTGCCCTCTTCTGCAGAGAATGGAAGATTGGAGAGGTGGCCACTGGCAGCCTTGGTGGGAGGTCTACGCAGTGACGGGTGGGGAAGATGAGGTGGTGCGGAAACACTGGCATGTATAGATACCTTTGATTCAAAGGAAGCCTTGTTGTGAAAGGGAACAGGTAAAAAAGTGAGCAATGGCTGCAGAGAGAAATGGCCAAGTGTTCAGCAGGCAACAGGTTTGAGAATAAGTTGGTCTGTCCAAGGTAACAGTTCTGGAGAGATAGAGGAAGGTACACAGGAGGCAGAATGGCAGAAGCAGGTTCTTTGGACTAGAGAGATGAATGGGATCCAGGACACAGACAGAGAGGTAACTTATGAAAGGACAGGGACACTTGATCCACAGAAACAATGGGAAAGGCAGAGATGATGGCTTTCCATAAGCAGTGGAAGTCTCCAAATGTCTGTGTAATTGCTTTCAAGTATGCGGTGAGAACTGTGGCTGTTGTGTATGCAAATGGAAGTATTGTGGAGGGAAGGATGTAGGAGTTTAAGTACACAGTAGAAGGTGTGAAACAGTCATTTTGAAGAATAGGCTAGTGAACTTGTTGTGAGAGTGTGGTGGGATTGCCAGGCAACACCGAGTGCCTCTTTCAGATTCCTGTCTATGAATTTAGGGATAGACCTGTTCTCATGAGTGCTTGTATAGTTTTCCTCTGGCAACCCAGAGCAAGTACAGAGACAGATCTGATTGAGCTCAGGGCTTGCCCTGTGAATCAAGAGGAGACAGAAGTGACAAAGAAATTAAGACATAGTTGGTAGAGTGTGATTATCATGACAGCACATGCCTTCAAGGAATGGTAGTGAGGGTTATGGGAAGAAGTGTGGGGTGTCTTCAGTTTAAACAGCTTAAGGATTGCTGGTACAAGTCTCTCTGGAGTGAGTGGGTTGGCTGGTAGGGTAAGAAGTTGGTTTTAGAGTGGATACTTAAAGTCAAGAGTCGTCAAAAGTGAAGCGGTCATCAACAACAATAAACTTGAGTTGATGAGTGTGGAGTCAGGCAGCTGAAGTGGAGAAAATGAGGCCCAGGCATTGACAAACCATCCATGAGGAGTTGGAAGTCAAGAAGCAATGGTGGCCATGCTATGATATGATGAGGCAGGCAAATAGAGGCCTGATCCAGGTAGAAGAAACACGGAGAGTTAGACAATGGACAAAGCTGGAGACACTGATCTCCAAGGAGATGAGATCTCTGCGTTGTCTGTGTCTGTATGTCTGTGTCAGTCTGTCCATCTGTCTCTCTCTCTCTGTCTCTCCCTTTGTCTCTCTCTCTCTGCCTCTCTCTCTCTTTCATGGTGTGTGTATGTGTATGGTGTGTATACACATGAATGCCAAGTACATGTTTATATGTATACTTAAGAAGTAAGGGAGCATATAGTCAGTAGCAGTGAATGGTAATGCAGGGAAATGCTGTACTACATCAGCCCTGGCTTGTGGGAAAATCAAAGCATCAATGCCTATACTCAAGCCATGCCTGTGAAGGTACTGTCTGGAACAGGCTTTTGTTAAGCCAACAGAAGAAAGGTCACCTTCAGGGTCAGCTGAAGGTGTTGGAGGTGTTTTCTGCCCATAGACCACAAGTTTCAGAGTGCACAATACGAAGGTGGGAAGTTTAGGAAGTTGAGTGAGGTTAGGATACATACTGAGCAGAGAGGGAATGAGGTTCTGTGTTGATGGGCATCTGGGTCTTGGCTTTGGAGGAGACCCCAAGTTGGTAGAGCTGTAAGCCTGCTGGAATTTCCCAGTCTCTTGGGAAAAGCTGGGTTTAAGATGGAACTCTTATTTGAAGTAGATGGTGGTCAAGGGGGCGGGGTTGAGGTAGTTACTGCCTTTTGCAAGCATGGACTAGACCTACAGCAGGGTTCCAGAGCGGAATCTCAGGTGTTGCTAGACTACACCAGAAAGGTAAGTCATCAGCAGGTACTGCAGAAGCCAGTCACTGCCTCTACGTCTCCAATACACAAATACCCAGGAAGCCTTCCAAAGTGCAGATTCTGATCCAGTAGCTTTAGGGAAGAGCCTGAGGTGTTGCTTCTCTGATGTTTCTCCAAGTGATAGGCTTGTTGCTGATCTGCACCACACTTAAGAGTAACAAGAATTGGAGAGCCCACAGTCTGGTAAAGGAACACTTCGAACTATAAAGCACTTAATCACTATCTGCTCTGCTGTCGTGGGAAGGAAGAATTGAGATTGTCTTCTCTTCTGTTTGCTTAAAGAAAACCCAGAAATCTGGACATTATGGAGAAGAATTTCATTTAAAACATGGATAACTGAACCACTGTAAGAGTGTGCAGAGCAAACCGAACAGGAACAGGGGTTGTTATCTCATAAAGGCACACTAGTTCGTCAGTTGTGATGGAGAAGTAGGGTCTTGTGGGGAGTCAGGACACTGTTTTATGGTGGACTGTGGAACAACCTGGGCTAGCTGGGGGATCTGGTCCTAGAGATAGGCATTCATCTGGAGACTCAGAGCGAAAGAGACATTTCCCCAGAACCCAGACACTACACTATGAGACTGTTGACTACCACCGCTACAAGAGTGACTCTGCTGCACACATCAGGAGCACACGCCTAGCTCTCTGCCGCTGCCTCTTACAGTGACCCAAATGACAAGGCATGTGGGTGGCACCTCTGCTTGCTTGGTGAAATACCATGAAATCTTGACATATTTATGTCTATTGCTCATACAAGGACTGTGTTTTCTAGTAGGAAATAAGGCTGACTTACACACACACACACACACACACACACACACACGTGTGGCTGAGACACAAATAGAGAATGATCACACATAAAATATTTTGAAGGAAACACATTCCTCTTTTCTTTCATTAACATTTATTCCCACATGGTTTGTTTTCCGTATCATCTATAGCACTCACTAGCAGATGAGTGGAAACAGGCATCCAATGTTTAAGCACTATTTATTAAGAAAAGAAGAAGAAAAGAAAGCCTTTAATATAGGGATAATTCTCTCCATTAAACTAATGTGTTCTGGGAATTTGGAACATGGATGGTTCCATTTTCATGGTGGAAACTCTGTCTGAGCTGAATTTTTGCCTAAATATCATCCATTACTCAAAATCTGGGTGGAGACTTAACCATCCCTGTTAACTGTAAATTTACATAAGCATTTTATTGTATATATTTACGATTTGGTTGTTTTGAGACTGTCCTGGTTGGTGAGGTTATCGTTGTAATTTTGTTTGTTTTTGTTTTTGTTGGCTTGACACATGCCAGAGTTGCTCAGTTTAGAGACTGCATCCAACCAGACTGCCCATGGTGGGGGAGGATATAGCCCATTGTGGGTGGTGCTACCCCCTATGCAGGCAGTCCTGGAATGTATAAGAGAGCAGGCAGAGCCGGCTACGGGGAGCAAGACAGTAATCAGAATTTCTCCATGGCCTCTGCTTCAGTCCCTGCCTCCAGGTGTTTGCCCTGGACTTCCTCAACCCGTGGAATGTGACCTGAGAGGTACAGGATGAAATACACTCTTTGTTCCCCAAGTTGCTTTTGGTCATGGTATTCATCACAGCAATAGAAACCCTAACTTTGGCATAGGCAGAGTCTGGCTATATGGACAAAACCGACTTCATCTCATGATCGTCTTGCCCCAGGCTCCCCAGTGCTGGAGTTATAAGCATGCATCTCTATGCTTGGATTCCCTGTGAGTCTTATTGGGTTGTTTATCTCAGGGCTGACATGTTGTGTTCAAAACATTTAGTTAATTCTTCATAATATGCTGTTTCTGGTCAGTGTTGGGTGTGACTGTCTTATTGCCCAGCCATAAGCTTGACCAGTCCTGGATGAAGCCTCATGTTTCAACAGAGAGCAAGTGAAGACCAACAGGTAGTATGAGCAGCACCCAGCCACTAATGTCTGCATCCGAGGACCTTGGCCATTGCTAATGACCAATGAGTCACTGACAAATGGTGAATCTGATTGCATTATAACTTCTGTCTGCAAACACAAATCAACCCCCCAAACCAATAACAATAGAAGCATGGATTTCACCATATAGGGGTTTAGTTCTTTAGAACTGCTGCATCTCATTTTTCTTTAGAGTCTATAGTTTAGCTTCTACCGTCTTCTTGTTTCCCCTCCTCTCCCATCTCTGCCCTGCCTTGCTCTTACAGGAAGTCCAGAATTCTTCCTCTGCTTGTTTTTGAAGTAGGGACTCTAATTGAATGAAAGGAAACAAAAAAGGAGAGGATCTGACTGCTCCTAAGTATGATGGAGGAGAAAGTTAATTACACATATGTGGGAGAGCAGAGCTAGGGGCAAGGGCATCTAGGAGAGTCGAGAGTGGACTTGAGAAGACTGAGCTGGGCCATGAGGGGGGGGGGAGGATGATAAGGGAGAAGAGGGAAGGAGTGAACCAGGTACAGCAGTCAGAAGGCCCACAGGTACAAAGAGAGCAGCTAACCAAAATGGCTAGATCATATGGGGAAAAGAAGCCCAGCCCCCAGTCCACCCCCACCCCAGGCTGGAGAGTTCAGAGTAGGGAGCCTCAGGCAGATATACCAGCCAGGAGGACCCTGTAACAGGTAGAGATTGAGGGATGCAGAGATAATCTGGTGGCCAGGTCTGTTTTGATATGTTAAATAGGCACCCTCGGCCTTTTGTTCCATGGTTTGAAACCTAACACAATTTCTATTGCTGTGTGGGAAATAGTGTTGGAAAGTTCTAGATTCAAACCTTGGTCCCCAAACCTGTGTGACTAAAGGTATTTAAAATGTCTAGGCTTCAGTACATATTTCGGGCAGATAGAGATAACATTGAGTTCTACATCTCAGAGTTTGCCCTAAGGGTTCAGCTCTGTCTTTCCCTTTGACCACTCTGTCCTTTCATAGGCAGCCAGACTGAGCCCTTCTGGAAGCATTAGTCCCCAGGAGATGTTTTCCCACAGGTCTAATGCTTTGCCATTATCTGCTCCTATTTCCATAGTGCCCCAGAGATGGGTTGGTGCTCACTGTGTACTTTTCTCCACAGGTGCCTCTCTCAGAGGGAACCCCTGCCTCCTAGCAGTGTTCTCTCCTCTTAAACAGGCTGTACTTAGGCCTCCTGCCTTCCCCCTCCTCCAGGCTATTCCTGAGATTATGAAATGCCCCACTGTAGAAATACAGTCATAATGCAACATTATTTCTCAGATAACAGTTTCAAGGGACATTAAAGTCTCAGGGGGCTGGTACCCTGTATTATGACTCTGGGAGCATTGAAAAGCGTTGTGAAGATTTCCTTTTCTTTATTCTTGCCCTCAGAAAAAGGAGAGAAGGCATGAACAACAGTGGAACAGGACACAGGAGGAGAATGTCAGAGGAGTTGGAATACTCGGCACTGAGCCTGCCACCCACCAGCCCATGTGACCATCGGAGACCATGTGACCACATGCAAGCTTGATGACAGTTCGGGTTTTTTAAACTTCCGTCCTTCTGCCAGGCCCAAACTTCCCCTACTTTCCTGATGCCTTCTCTTCTGTCTCCTGTGTGGTCTTTCCCTTTGGAATTCTGTCTTATGCTCATGACTTCCCTCTCCACTCTCTGGCTGGTTATTGCTTCCACTTCACTGTCCTCCCTGAGGATGGATCCTTGGGCTCAGCTGTGGCTGAAACCTTCATCAGGTACATTTGCATTTTCACCTTCATCTCTCTTTATGAATCTTGCAGTGACTTAAAAATCCACTCACCCATACCTGAGTACAGTCTGGCTATCCATCTTGGTGACCATCACCCAGCTCTCCGAAAGACTGACAGGCCAGAAAATCCACCTAATGAAAGCACCCAACTATCTCTTTCTATTACCTCTGCCTTGGGTAGCGACTCCTTCACCTGCTGTTTCCTCCAGTCTTACCTTTTGTCTTTTCCTTCCCAGCTCTGCCATTTTCTCCCTGTCTCTCCTTGTCTTGTTCTCCCCCATCTTTGTTCTTCTCTCTTCTTTCCAGGGTGTTTTCCTCCTTATCTAGGAACACATTCAGGCTCATTCCTCATACTGCCCCCTGCTAAACACTCATGTCTCAGCCCCTCCCTCCACACCACTCAAGAGCTATAGAGAAGGCACATCTGTCCCAGTACCAGATCCCAAGGCCTGAAAGGTCCTGACTGTGTTCCAAGAGCCAGTCCAATACTTGCAACCAACTCAGCCTCAATAATTATATTATGATTGAGTGGATCCCCAGATGCTCAGAGTAGCATCCAATCTCTTTTACTTGACATTCAAGATATTTTCCACCAGAGACCCACGAGGCTCTTAGCTGCTTTCTTCAGAGCATACTTCCCTTCAGCAGACTGACCATTCATCCTTCCATAATCATAGCCCAACCACTGTGGAATGTCTGATCCTCCCCCGCCCCCGGTTCACTCTCCCTCACCCCCACCCTATTACCTCATGCCTATGAATCTGTACTATGTGCATTCTTAAAGAATTATACTTGGTATACCTTAAAAGCACAGACACTTCTTCTCTTCTGGAGCTCAGAATGACCTCTGCTTCTCGGAGTCCCGTGTAGTGTTGAGCCAGTCTACAGTTCTGGACTCTGTTACAGAGGTTTTTGGTCAGTGTGTAAACATTTGCTGTTCTGGGTCACTCTTGCCATCTACAGGGTCCCATCAAGGCTGTACTGAGAATGCACATCTGGCTCCTCTTCAAGTGCTCTCCCAATGACAACAGCCCATGGACATTTTTAAATTCACTTATTCATATCCTCTCCATCCCCACTACCACCTGGGCCATTTCGCTTTCATGTGGACCACAGGGATTGGCTCTTCACTGCTCACCTTACTTCCATTGCAGACAGTATGAATATTTTTTTTATATATTAAATTGGGAGCAAGCTAGCTCCCTGCCTAAAATCAATCAGTGATTTCTTGTTGCTCTGGAGACAGACTCAAACCCTCAGCAGGGTGTATTCCGCTCTGCCTGCCTCTCTAGCCGTACTGCCTCTCTAGCCGTACCCACAACTTTCCTCTTGCTACTTGCTATCCTGCAGTGTGCCCTTCTCTGTGCTCTGTGCTCCTTTTCATGACCAGGCCCAGCTGTTCCTCTTCTAAGACCAGATCCCTTCTCCAGCTTTCTCATGGACCCACTGGACCCAGCTCCTTTTGGTCTCAACGTTGGCCTCCCTCCCCCTGATTCTATTGCTCCTAAGCAACTCTGATTCTATATTCAGCATTTACCTTCATTTGACAACCTTGTCAGATGGGGGCCATCTGCTACTGTCCTCCCCTCTGCCTTCCTTCCTGCACATGAAAAGGTGCTCAGTGCATCTCTGCTGAGCAGATCTGCCACACATGTGTTGCCTGTAACAGCCCGGGAGCAGCCTGCAGGCAAGAGATGCATCTCCTTCATCCTGGTTGGGCACATTGCATCATTCATCTTGGTTAGATATGTGCACATCATTCATAAGTCCTACCCAGCATCAGAGAAAGACAAATGCCTGTGGACAGACACAGGAGAAGAAGCATAGAACAGTTTGGGGCCGAAGCCTTTCAGAGCCAGCATCAAGAAGGTAGACTTTCAGTTTCTGTGGCCTGTTTCCCTGGGCCATTTCTTGGAGCAGGACAGGTTGGGGGAGAGGGTGTTGAAGGAGAGGAAGGGGTTTCAAAGTCCTGGCCTTTTGCTTTCTGGGACATAACTTTGCATTTCTTAAATGCCCAGTTCTTAGGATAGTAAATTATTTGAATGTAGGGAGCATATTTTGTCTATCTTGGTTTCCTTTGGCAAATAGTAGAAGTTTTGTAAATGTTTGCTGAATTGGATTGAATTTATCCCAGTCATAGCCTGAGCCTCTTGATAAGATTCATTTATTCATTCAAATTTTTCCAAGTGCCTACTGTTCATTCATTAATTCAGCCATTTAGCATTTCTGCCTATGTGCTAATTACCAGCCAATGGAACTACAATTATGAAGCAGGCAGACAGTTCAATTTGCTGAGAGCTTCCTATGTAATTGAAAATTGGGAATTGAGGCAGAATAATCAATGCTGAGCTAAGAAAGATCAGGGGTGAGAAGATGTGGGAGGAGGAGAAGTGAATCCAGACCTGGGAAGAGATTTATAAGAGATGCAACCCCCCCCCCCAACACACACACTAGTGAGTGGAAGTCAACTAGGCCTGAGGGACAAGCCCAACATATTAAAAAAAATCCAAAAAATCAGCATACAGAACCATCAAAGAATCACACCTATTAGTAGTGAAAGTGTCTGTGAAGAGGTGAAGAACAGAGATAGCTCCTGTGATTTTCAGCCCACTCATATCCATGTGGGGCCAAGTACTTTAATGAGTCTTTCTGTTGTGGCTCCAGGCCAACCGCATGAAGGAAAGATAAGCTCTCTTAAAAAAATCAAGAAACTCAGTGGCCCAAGGAATCTTGCCCAGGTCAGCAGAGGGGATGGTTTCAGATCTATGGCTCTGGTCTTACCCTCTCCCAGAAGCACCTCCAGATTCTGAGATGTTAAAGAGACAAGGCGGCTGTGCTGGGCAGCACCCTCCCAATGATGTGAACATAGTCTGCTGCCCTAGGCACTCTGGCTGGCCTCTGCTAAAATTCAGATCTGCTGCTACGCTCAGTTTGGGAGGCAAGAGGCCTGGAAAGGCCAACTCTGCAGGTAGCATTTTTGGCCACAGAGTGTGTTAACCTCTTGCCTTAACAGTATTCAAATGAGGCCTCTAACTGTTGTGCTTAGGGCCAACACCTGGATGCACATTTAGAAGCTCCATGGGCCTGTTGAGCATGAAGGCCTCATTATGTAATTAGGTCTTTGGAAATGAGCGATTATTCTTCAACACTGCAATCAGAGGGCTGGGTGCAGCTTAGGGATCTGAGGCTTCTTACTGATGCTGGCACTGCTACAGGAAGGTTGTCACAGCGGGATATCCCCCAGGGAGGCCCAGTCTGTGCAGGGAGGAAAGGGAGTCTTCTTGATCTCCCAACAAGCTTGGGAGTTAGGGCTGGTGCCGAGCAGTGGTCCTCAAACCTGAGTGGGCATCAGGGTCTTTATGGCTGAGCCTGAAGTCCATGGATGCAGATTTGGTGGAACTTTCCAGCAAGTTCCCTGGTGCTGCTGCTGCTCACTGGAGGCTGCTCTTTGGAAACCACTCTCCAGAGTGAATTCAGACAGGTCACCCTCAGCCTCCGTGAAATCCTGTGACAAAAGCTGAAACCCTCAGTTCACAGGCTGTGCAGCTGAGGTACATGGTGGAGTGAGGGCAGGGACCACTACTAGCAGGTGGTGCTAGTCTTATCCTCCCCTCCTCCTTCTGGAAGCTGAAGCTCAAGTTCAAAGCCTAAGAAGAGTTGAAAGGGGGAGGAAACCCCACACCTCTTGTTCTTTTCAAGGACCATGATTCTTTACCTTAGCCCAGAGGAATGACCATCTCTAGATAGACACCCAAATCTATATCCATACCCTCTTCCCTAGTCCCCAGGGAGACTGTGTCCATAAGTTCTCTAAGTTGTCATCAGGTCCTCCCAGGAGCCATTCAGAGCCATTCCAAGCCTAGCTCATTTATGCATTACCACCATGTTTCACCTCCCTCTGGTGTATGAAATGTTACTGCCAGGGTAATTTAGGCTCCCACGAGACTTCAGAAGTCTGAGTGCTCATGTGGAGAAATCACCTGTGAGCTCAACATTGACTTAGAACTTTGTCTTACCTCACTAACATTTGTGGGTCTGTTAGCCCAAGCCACACTCATGACTGTAAAGGATTTCTTAACATCTAAGGTTTTAGGCTGCCTTTCATCAGAGTTGCTTGATTCCTAAAAATGCAAATTCCTTCCTTTTACCCATCCCTCCTGGAAGAGATTCTGACAACCTGTTTTAGCCAGTATCCCAGGTAGCTGTTATGCTCAAGGAAGCTTGACAACCATGCACATTTTAAATCTGGAGGTCAGTAAACTATGGGCTGCAGCCAAATGTGGCTCACCACCTGTTTCTGTAGAGTCTGTGAGCAGAATGGATTTTACATTTTTAAATGGTTAAAAACCCCCAAAAGGGCACACTATTTTCTGACATGTGAGAAGTTTCCTGGAATACAGCCATTCTCCTTCGTTCATATTGTCTTTGGCTGCTTTTTGGCTTCCTGTAAGAGTCGAATCATTGTGACAAGCCATATGGCCCCAACTCTGAAATATTTGTCACCAGCCTTTTATAGGAAAGGTGGGCTGCTCCATGTTCTGGCTCTCACACCCCTTGTTAGCAGGACAGAAGATGAATGTTGCTATGTAGTTTTGTCCTCATGACCTATGGACATTGAATCTTCTGTGAAATGAACCTGGGAGAGCAAATACATCTCCCTCCTTCTTTCTTTTAGTAAATGTTTGTTGGCTATACACAAAGCACTGGGGGTGGAGTTACAAAAGAGAGGGTGGTAAGTGAGTTATCTGTAAGTTTGGCCATTGTGGTTTCTCAGCACAGTGGCACTCATTATTCAATAAAAGGCTGGACATTAGCTGATTTCTAATTACCAGATAACAATGCTGTATGGTATCACACAGGGTGTTTGTAGAAGACATTGACAGGAAGAGCTTAAACGTGGAGACAGAGCACCCTCTGAAGACTCTTCATTTTTTAAGACTAGAAAGCAGTAGAGACTGAGTTCAAAGCTGTTGCAGCCAGCCAGCCAGCCAGAGAATGCTTCATATTTTATTTTTTTAACATGGAACAATGTCTCACAGGATAACAGGAAGGCATAGACTGTCCTGAGTTTAGTGGTTGTTGTGCTGTGGTGCTGGAGATTGAAGTCAGGGCTTGGCTGTGTTAGGCAATGCTCTACTGCTGAGCTATGTCTCCAGGCTTTTCTGGAACCCATCTTGAAGAGAGATGATCTAGATATATTTCAACGGAATGACCTTGGCCATGTGGCAACTTTGATGCTCCAGTCACTAGAACAGATGAGACAGCCAGAGAGACTGAGGAGATGCTGAGGGGCTGCTCAGGAACATAGAAAACTCTAACAGGAAGTGGACAGAAATTGACTGACTCCCAAGAGGCTGAACCTAGGTTGGAGTGTAGATAAACTGAAAGTGGTTTGCGGGGGAAACATCCTGACCTAGGGTTAGGTAGGAGCCAGATTTAAGGTTCCTCTATGTTGGTGCAATGAGGTTATTTCTGAAGCAGGATTCCTTCTTAGAAGAGCTAGATGGAAAGAGAGCAGTAGTAGCTACTTACTTTTTCTGAGATTCTACCTCTAGAAAAGGTAGTTAAAACCAATTCCAAAATCACAGCAAGTTCAGATAAAAATAATGGTCAAATGGGGGCATGCTCAGGGTTCAAGAACTGCCTACAAGTCAATTCTCATCCTGTATCAAACCTGCTTCCTTGAAGCCAGGTATAAAGAGCCATCTGATAAATTCTAGCCAAAAAACATAGAAAAGAACTCATTCAAGGAACTTGTGGGGAAGTTCCTCAAAAAGAGCTGACTTAATTGAGCATCATTGCTTTTCTTGCCTCCTGCTGCCTCACAGAACATAGATATGGTAGGTGATGCTTGGTAGCCATGTTGAGCCATGGAGCAACTTAGTGAGTAGAAAAGCAGGTTTGGATGATGGGACTGAAAAATAGGAGTTTGACCCTCTATTAGCTTCTAAACAACTCCGTGCACAAGGCTTTAAATTTGCCTATCTCTATCTTTCATCTTGCTTGAGCCACTTAGTTGAGGGGTTTTCTCGTATACAAGGTTGTGCTTTGTCCAAATGGACATACTTTCTCATGCAAGAGCATTTTCCCAGCATGCAATGTGTGTGTGTGTGTGTGTGTGTCACTAATTGCAGGCAAGTGAACCTCACCTAACACAAACTCAGACATTTATGGGGCCATGATTGTATATTTATTGTAATACATGGTCAAGAAAATATAGCCAGTAACTTCTAAGCTATGATTACATGGCTAAAACTCAGGCTGGCATTTCTATCTAAAAAACAAGTCAATTTAAAATAAATGCTGGGATATGTATAGAACAGCCATATCACAGGAGTGGCAGTGATGGGAAAGAGCTGGAATGACTAGACAGCATTCAAGTGGTGTATGGGGAATGATGGGAAACCAGACCCTCTTGATCTCATCCCCAGCACAGCCTCCATAAATGGTGTGTTGTGAATGATAACAGACACTGCTGTCTCTCAGCAGAATGTTCCTTGCCTCTGCCTAGCCTACCTCTTACCTCTGGTCAGCAGCAGCAACAACAACAAAAACCCCTAAAACCTTTCCTTTGCATTCCTTCAAATTGTCTAATATGTCATTTTTCCTTTCAAAAGCACATGACACTAACCCACTTTCAGTAGTTTTATTTTTCAGGTTTTATTAAACAAAGCCTTTAGCCTCAGTCATTTTACAATGCTGCCTTGGTTTCTTTCTCACTCTGGCTCATTGTTTGGTGTGGTTTGAAATAAAAGGAAACTGCCTCCCATATAGAAGATCTACAGCTACTTGTTTCTCCCGAGCAGAAATATATTTATCACTTGTTTCCAGATGGAGCCTTACCCAGAACTTGCCTCCCAGGGACGGGAAGAAAGAATTCTCTGTGCTTAACTAGCATGGCTCACTTTGGGGACTTCATATTGCAGGTACCACCTTGGTCTCAACTTTGCCCCAAACCAAGTGAAAAACAAAGCAAAACCAAACAAAACCCAGCGATCTCGCCTATTTTCAGGTCATAATGCAGAGTTCTTCGTGCCTTGACTCTGTAATCCGAGTCTCTACTTCATGAGTAAGCCCAGCACACTTTAAAGTCCCCCATCACTTGAGCTTAAGAAGGAATGGACTTTGTTCTCTATTTACCAACAACACATGCAGAAACCAGGGAAATGCTGAAGAAGAAATAAGTACACAGGGGACTCCAGCCTTGGGTGGAGGGTGAGAGGGAGGTTTAAGAACAACAGTGACACGCCATGGTCTCATCCATACAAAGGGTTGTAGAGACAATTGTGGAATTTTGGTTTTTTTTAAAAAAAAACACAGCAATATTATAAGAATGTGTTTTTCATTTTAATCCCAGGTGAGGAGATACGGTACCACTTTACTTTACGACGATTTGCCTCGTGCTCTGACACGGGCATGATTTTGCCAGCTGCTGATAATGTCTGTGATCCTGTGACATTTGGAATTCTGGGGATTTTTCAGAGGGTTTAAAAATGCTAGGGTCCCGAGAGGCGGGGTGGGTTGTTAGTTGATGGTAGTTGAGGTTTGTTAAGTAGTTGTGTGCAAAAAAGAAACAAGGAGAAGGAGGAGAAGGAGAAGGGGTAACAACAGGAGGAGGAAGAACAGGAGGAGGAGAAAGAGAAGGAGGAGGAGCAAGAGGAGGAGGGGGAGGAGGAAGATAAATTAGATATCCTGATAGCAAAGATCAAGGTTGCCCCAAGGAGCTCAAAGCCCCTAATCCGTAGGAAGTAGTCTAAAGATAATATCACCCACTTTCTCACTCCTGACATTACTCATGGATCATTTTTCTTTTCTCTCTATCCCTTTTTCTCTCATACCTAATGTTAGGGGGTTCAAAAGGGGAGAAAAAAGGGGTTCAGAAGGTTGGACTAAAGAAGAACCCATAAAGTAGCAAATGCCAGCTACAGAGGATGGTTTTGTGTAACATGGGTTGAGATAGGAGGAATAAATGAGAGGAGGTGGTAAGGAGAGACAGACACACAGAGAGACAGAGACAGATACAGAGACTGGGGGGGGGGGGGGAGGATAGAGGGGTGGAGTGTTGCTTAAAGGGAAAACCCAAGTGTCCCAACATGAATGGGCATTTACAAAGTGGTCCTGAGAGTGAGATTTGGGGTTAAGTTTGGGGTATAATAGCCAAATTCTTTAGCATACTGTGGCCTCAGGTTAGCTCTGTTGACACCCAGGAGTCACAAGTCTTAACAATGAACTGGAAAGCTGACTCTTAAATAGCTAGACTCTGTCAGTGTCACCCCTGTTAGTGGTCCTCACCTAATTTAGTATAGTAACCCCCAGTAACCCCCCAAGCCTTGTGACAACGGCAGTGTGAGATCAGGCTAAGTGAAATAACTGAGGTTTGGAGAGTCTTTTCCAAGGTCACACTGATGATAAGTCATAGAATATAGCATAGATGTCAGGCTCCCAATTTCTGAGTCAAGAGCTCTTTATATCAGCCTAGTACTTTCGAAGTTTGTGATTGACAGGTTAAATTCCTTTCTGGCCTCACTAAGGCAATCCGAACCCTTTCCCTCTAACCCCCACTCTTCCCTTACCATTGTGTACTTGGCCCGCTCTAGCAGGTCTGTATGTACTTGAGTCTTGGCACCTCCTTGACTTTCACTTGGCTTTGCTAGTCTCCCTTGGCTTCTTTATTTCTCTCGTTCTCTCCTAGGTGAGTTTTACTGAGCAGAGGATGTGCGGGATCGGCGCTATTCAGCACATGTCATACCCCGCGGAGCAGAACCGGTGGGAGTGGCGGCTGCGCTCACTTTCCTCCTGCACGTACGGGCTGAACTCCAGCGTCTGTGGTAGAAACAAGGTGAGACAGGAGCACTGAAGAGAGCCCAGCAAGATAATTCCCAACTGTGTTGGCTTGGGTGAGAAATGTCCTCCACAGGCTTCAGGGGTTGGAATGCTTGCTTCCCAGTTTGTGGTGCTGTTCGGGGAGGCTGTGCAGCCTTTGCTGGAGGAAGCGCGTCGTCGTCGCTGGGGGCAGGCTTTAAAGAGCACAGCCCTACCAAACTTCCTGCTTCCTCTCTCTCTGCTCTGAGCTTGTGGTTGTAGATGTAATCTCTCAGTTTCCTGGTTCTGCCACCAGAGGCCCCTTCACCCCCCAGTCATTATGGCCTCTCCTCTGCCTCCAGCCCCCACCCCATGAATCATTACGGCCTTTTCTTCTGCCATGCTTGGCCAAAATAAACTCTTTCTTCTATGAGCGTTCTTGTTTATAGCATGTTATCACAGCAATAGAAAAACCCCTGACCGCTTGGAAAATGGAATGAATGTGATCATCTAGCTCCCCACCCACCCACCCACCCACCCAAAAGCACTCCAATTCGTCAAAGTTTTGCATGAAATTCTGAGGGCTTTGAAGCCCCTGAGACCAATATTCCATGGCCTGGGAAAAAGTGGAGATGGGGTGGTGGCAGTGAAATTGTTAAACATGAACACATGGCAAGAAGGCAAGACATTGAAAGCCCTGTAGTTGCTGTCAATTTAAAACCAAAATGGGAAGGTCGGAGCTCCATCCTGGGAATTTAGCTTGGAGGAAATGCCCAGAGTCCAAAGTGGTTCAAAGTGGAGGCTACTAGCAAGAGGGTACTTTATTTCAAGAGAGAGGATTTGTACTTCTGAAATGGTCCTGCTCACACCTTCCTCAGAGTCACAGAAAGCTGGAAAGATGAAGGATAGGGGCCCTTCCCACCTCTGTGAGTTCTCCTGCCCCTCCAGGGATAGACTTTACTTTCTGACAGAGCAGGGGCTCTTGAAACCCATCTGTCTGTTAACCCCTGGAGTAAGCTCCAGCTTCAACTGAAGAAACAGGTGGGCAAGGCAAGTGGGACCAGAGGAAGTGGTTTGACACCACCCTGAAGTCTGGATCCAGCTTTGGAAACCCTCCCCTTACACGAATAGATGTCTTAAACTGTGAAAATTGAAGACCGGTAAGAAAAAGCCCCTTCGCCTAATGGCTTTCATACTCCTCTCAGAGATACATGGCTCCTATCTTCTCTTGATTTAAAATCAGCAGTTGCCTAATATATTGTTCCCTTAAGCATTTTTCCCTCTAAAGAAAGAAATGTCCAGAAAATCAGCTTTTCGCCGTCCCCATAACAATATAAAAATAAAATGAGATCGCTAGAAACCTTTACCCTTTGAAAAGACTCCATTTCCCAAGTGGAGCCTCTTCAAACATCTCCGCTGACTCACAAGCACAGCCAGCAGAGCGGGCAGGGTGACACCCACAGAATTGCTAGCTGTACTCGACAGTGCCACGGTTTGGAGAGGTTAAATGACCCACCCAAGGTCACACAGCAAGCTCGCTGCAGAACGGGTGGCTGTGAACTTAACACGGTCTCCACAGCTAAGGAGAACTAATGTTCTGTGAAATCAGGGTGACTTTATAGTGTAAAATTCCTCCCCTCTCCCCAGCACCCTTCTCCCTGCTTTGCTGGGAGGCTATGTCCATAGACACGTCTGGATCTACATCCCAGTAGGCATTCTGAACTGCCCAGCTCCATTTCTCCATCCCCCACCCTCGTCATCTGGTCTCTGCTCCTAGGTCAGTTGGGCACTGCTTTGGGAGCTGAGTGTTGGGAAAATGAGCGAAATCCAGAGGAAAGTTGTCAAGGCAACAGGGGACAAGGCTGCCCTGTCATGGCTGCCCTGGAGTGGTCTATGACTCTGCATGTTTGCCTGTTTGCTCCCCATCTGGGCCCTGCCAGATCTCCCAGCGTGTGCTGGGAGAATGTGAATGCCACTCCCTTCCTCCTCCTGCCCTCTCCTGCTGGAGCCACCTGGGGCTGGCACCACCTGCTGCTAGCTGTCAGCTCCCTTAGCAAATGGCCACACACAGTCTGTGAAGCCTCTTTCGTCTGCGGCTTTCTTGTCTCATTAGATAGAAGACACAGCATGTCTCAAAGATGAAAGTAATCACAGAGATGTTTCTGGCCCAATACTCTTGCTTGACTTGTGGGGAATCTAAGGGTCAGAGAGTGACAGCGGCTTCTTGAATATCACAGTGTGGTTAAAGGGAACAAAGGGCGGGGACTGGGACTCATGAGCAATTTTGAGCCATTTTGTTTTTCTAGTCAAGGCAGAAACACTAAGCAAGGTGGACGAGTCACTGTTTTCTCTGTGCCTCAATTTCCTTTTCTGTTAAGTCAAGCTTTAGACTCCATAATCTAGGATTCTCTGTAATGTTTACAGACATAACATAATAGTGTTTATGTCTCAGAAGGATCTGAATGGGGCTTCTAAATCAAATCCTATGCTCTCACTGGCTTTTGGTATTGTCTTTACAGCAGCGACGGTGGTTTTCAGGAGTGGATCAATGGCTTGGCTGTGAAGACCCTTTGTATCATAGTGCCTGAGTCACTCTGCATCCCTCCTCCCAAATTCCTTGTCACCACCCTAAATCCCCAGACAAGCATCTGGGTTTATCTTCCTAAAGCCACATAATCCTCTATCTTCTTCCTGGTCAAAGACCAGCCACAGGTATTCAGGGTTGATGGCCAGCCCTTCAGAGAGGATATTAGACCTTTTACCCAAACAGTAGCATCCAACATGCTTTGGTCATCACCCTTCCCTTTCTGTTTGGTTTCTGTGATTTTGATAAACAACCTGACCAAAAGAAACTTGAGGAAAAGGGTTTATTTGGCTTACACTTCTAGGCCATAAACCATTCTTGAGGGAAGTCAGAGAAGGAACTGAAGCAGAAACTTGAAGCAGAGGCTGTAGGGGAATGTTGCTTGCTGGCTTGCTCAGGGGCTTAGCTAGCATTCTTAAACAACTCCAGGGCTGGTCACTTGCCTGGGGAATAGTGTTGCCCACAACGAGCTGATCGATCTTATATCAATTAGCATTATTAAGGCAGTCCTCCAGCTTAATCTAATGTGATCTGGGTGGCACTTTAGTTGGAAGTTCCTTGTCAGGTGATTCTAGGTTAAACCTGACTAGGACACCTCCACTTCCACAGACATTAGTGCTCACAGGATTTCTCCAACCTGCTTGGATGTCTCCATCTTGATATATATGAAAGATTTTTCCCTTTGTCCAGCCCTTTCTCTCCTTCCCACTTTCCTTAGCTTATTGCACCATTCTTAGTCTCCTGGAACACTTCCTCAACCTTGAGCCAGGTCTCACCTACTCTCCTTCAGCGCAGGCTCTTGTTCCTGTTAAAGAGTTATTTTCATGCTGCATCTTCATGTTCATTGCCTGCCTCTGTTGTTGGGATGCAAACTCCTCCACTTGGGTATTGTTTTCCTTTGGATCCCACAGATTTGAACTATGGTTGATCCCCTGTGCAGCTCAGGCTGAAACGTGGTCCCCAGTGTGACCGTGTTGAGAAATGTTGGGACATGTAAGAGATGAACAGGCTTTTAGGAGGAATCTATGGAATTCTTACGGGACTGTGCTAGTTACATCCTGTGAGACCAGTTCGCTAGAGAGACTGCACCTTGATGTTGGAATTCTTCTGCACATCCCCACTTGCTCTTGTCATGACCTTATTCAGCACAAAGGCCTCAGAAATTGAGAAGATTGCTGATCTTGGGTTCTTGAACTTTCCAGCTTGCAGAACCAGGAGTGGATTATATTTCCTCTCTTTATACGTAGCCCATTCTCAAGCATTCTATTGCAGCACCAGAAATGGATAAAGACAGCTCCCAAGTGGCTACTGAGGGATCTGATATGAAGGAGGTACCCAGGTAATATCTGTTGAATGTCTGCATAATGGATATTGAACATTGGGTGTTTGTTAGATAATTATCTCTGGGGAGCTGTCGAAAAATGATTCCAAGTTCAAGGCGCAAGTGTCTGTTACTCATCGGGTTTGCCAGGCTCTCCGTTCCTCTTCGTAAGAGGCTATTCCTAAGATGCTCAGTGGCCTGAGAGCCAGAAGGGTTTCCACTGAGTCTTGGTTCCCAGGAAAGTCACCTTTCCCCTCTGAATTGTAGTTACAATATCAGGTTGCAGGTTCGAGATTTCTCAAAAGCCTTGTACCTTTCATTTAAAATTTAATTGCGGACGTATAGTAAGAACACAGGGAGAGCAAGATTCTCTGAGGGACCCGACATTACCTTCCACTAAACCACATCCACCACAAGGCTTGTAAATTTGATTGCTCTCCAGGAACTGTCTAGATGAGCCAAGAGGAGTGTGCAGATGCACAGGTCAAGCTCAGGATGCTTAGTCAAGGTGGGCTGTGGGGTGGGAGGT
The DNA here is from genome assembly GCA_028658305.1 of Pachyuromys duprasi. NCBI lineage: Eukaryota > Metazoa > Chordata > Mammalia > Rodentia > Muridae > Pachyuromys > Pachyuromys duprasi. The sequence goes on along the minus strand of CM053746.1, from coordinate 36,664,171 downwards.
GTGGCTGAGGTCAGAGTCAGTGAGCAGGCTGGCAAGGCCTCTCTCACAGCAGAGGCTGTCTGCTGGATCACTGGCCTTGCTGTGGAGGGTGGTGTGGAGACATCAGACAGCAGCCTTGGGGACGCGCCCTCCATTGGTCCTGGGAGAAGCTCCTTATTTATTCTTTGAGAGGATCTTAGCGGTTGCTTCACAAACCCTCCTTTCTCTGAGTCTAGGCTAGGCTACTCCCTTGGAGGTGCCATGTTCTCCTATGCCTTGTTCCTCACCCGAGCTACATTCCCCTCATTTTTCACGCTGGTCTTCTCCTACCCAAAACTCAAACTGTCACCTCCTCCGGGAAGCCTACTGACACTACCTCCTTTGAATGGAGATGAGCGATCCTTTCTTTTTTTGTATGTGTGCGGATGTGTATGTGTTCGTGTGTGTGTATGTGTTTGTGTGTATTTGTGTGTTTGAGCACGAACATATGTGAAGGCTGGTGGTCAACCTGAAAACCACTGATTTATCTGGCATGACTGGCCTCCTCTCTCCACTCCCATGGGACTGGGAATATAAGGGCACCATTATGTTCCACCTTTTAATGCCATTTCCAGGGACCCATCTTAGTTTATGTGATTTCACAGCAAGTGCTTTCCTGGCTGAGCCAGCTCTCCAACTCCTGGGGTTCTTTTCTTACATTCCCAAAGCTCTGAGAACACCCACTAAAATGTTTCTTGATTTGATTGCTTCCCTACCAGGAGCCTGAGTTGCTTGTGGGCAGGGACTCTGTGTCTTAGATTTTGAAGTGAATAAATGAGCTAAAAATTAAGAAAGGGAACATGACTTACAAGGTTCAGCTGTCATGTTTCTATCATCACTGGGCAAGAATGGAATTGGGCTGGAAGGCCTCGCACATCCCATTCATGAACAGTAAGAAGCACTGGCAATGAATACAGTCTTCTGGGTGGCAAATGCTGGGGTGGCGGGTATGTTCATTTTCAGAGTATTCCAGCCTAAGCCTGCTCCATGCTTACAAAACCCAGCATATGCCACGCAAGGCCCACATGCCAGGGACTATGGCAAACACTGGAATCAGGAAGCTACAGGGTGCTTCTCAGGCCCCGCTGAATTAGTACCTTTGCCTGGTAGTGGGATGTAGAGTGACCTTTTGCCGCTGTCTCTGTGTGACTTCATGGGACTCCCTGTGTTCCTTCGTGCTGGGGCTTAGGTAATGTTTCTTTCAGGGAAGGCTGTAGAAAATGCCTTATTTGGCAGGTGTGTTGTGCAGGGAGTAGGCCAGGGGAGCAGCAGAAAAGGCACAGGGAACGAGGTGTGGAATGCCCACAGCACCACCTACAGCACCTGGAGCTCCCCCCGAGGCGCCTGCTTGGAGTGGTGAAGCACACTCCTCAGAAGACCTAGCTCTAGGCATTTCACCTCTCTCCGGAGGTGCTCCTCCTTTGATCCTTCAGCAAATTTCACTGAGGCAAAACACCAAACGCCCCAGGGGCTGAGCTGGGAGTTCCAGACCTAGGGGTCAGGTGGGAGGGGCCTCTGACCTCTCCCCAGGCCTTTGCTTCTCCCAGCGAGGGTTGAGTCTGCCCCTGTCATGGCTGTCCTCGGAAGTTATTGCTTTCCTGCATCTGTGGCTCTGCTGTCTGTAAACTCAGGACCCTATTTTGGTTTTCTTCAGCCTTGTTGACAAGGTATCTATTTTCAGAAGGAAGAACAGCGGGAAACGGACAGACTGTCCCGATTGCCAACAACAGACACAGACAACACAGCTAAGGTAGAAGGGTATCCATGATAGCCTGGCTCCTGGAACTTGCTTTGCCTGTCTCTAAGAGGGCATGGCAAGCACCCACTAGGTCTGTGCTTAAATATTTTCTCTTCTCTCTACCTCCTCATTTTTCAGTGGGAGGACCAAAGTCTAAGCCTTTGGGCATTCACCCAAACTCTATCACGAGCCTTTGTCAAAGCGACACAAACTAGTCACTTGGGAAGAGGGAGCCTTGTTTGAGAAGATGCCTCCATCGGAGCACCTGTAAGCAATCCAGGGAGTGGTCCTGGGTGGTATAAAAAAGCAAGCTGAGCAAACCAAAGGGAACACACCAGTAAGCAGCCTTCCTCGGTGGTCCGGCCTCAGATCCTACCTCCAGGTTTCTGCCTTGAGATTCTCCCCTGGCTTTCTTGTTGGATAGTAATCTGGAAAGGGCTGGAATGAGCCCTTTCTTCCCATGCTGTTGTTGTTCATGCTGTCCAGTTGCTGCTGGCCATGGTGCTTGTCACGGCCACAGGAAAGCAACTAAGACAGGATGAGACTTAGACAAGGTGCATGGCATATGGTCTGTGATGGCTCCATGGGTAAGCCCTTTCCCTGCCTTCTTCATAGTCCTTTACTTTGAAGAAAGTCCCAGGCTGACTCTTGTCTAATGATCTATCCTCCTCCATCTCTTAAGTACTAGGACCATAGGTATGTGCCGCTGTGCCCACCCACATTCTTCTTACAGGGGAGCATGAAATGAGTCCATCAAGAAATAAGAGCCATGATCTATTTTCTTGAACCCTGTCCTAGCTAGTTTTACCACTATGAGGGACATACAAGGAAGGTTAAGTTACTAAGAAAACCAGGTTAATTTAGCTCATAGTTTAAAGGGCTCAAATCTTAAGAGCAAGTGGTCTCTTAGTTTGGCCTCTTGTGAGGGTAAAGGGTAGTATCATATGGTGAAATGTATGCATGAATAAGAGATTGTACCTTGTGTCAGGGAATAGGGAGGGGGATAGGCTTGCCCCTTTTATTTTCATTTATTTTATTTTTGGTATGTGTGTATATGTGTCCAGGAGCCTGAGAAGAGAGTACCAGATTTCCTGGAGCCGAGTTATAGGACTTTATGAGCCATCTGACATTGGTGCTTGGATCCAAATTTCTGTCCTCATGATAGAGCAGTTTCTGAGCTCTGGTTAGCTTGTCTTCCCTGCTGCGATGATGTGTAACCTAGAACTGTAGCTACAGCAAACCTTTTCTCCCTTAAGTTGCTTTTGTCAGAGTATCTCATCACAGCAACAGGAGAGGAAAACATACATCACGTCTTTTCATCGTTATTGCTTCTAGACCTTCTACCACAAAATAAGCTTCCCTCCCAAAAGCTCTTGAGAGAGACTCATTCTCCAGCACCCGACAGCTTGGAGAGATGGCATCCTCTTTGGTGGCATTCGCCTAGACTCATAGCCATCCAGATACGACTTAGAAACTTTCTTGCCTTTCAAACGGAGAATGTGAAATCATCCAGCACAGAGGTGACCTGTGGTCTTGTGCACAGCATGCTGATGGCAAGAAAAGACATGGGAGTGAAGGCAAAAAGATGCCTAGGATCTAAAATATGGGAGTAGTCAGCACCACAAACAAGGGTTCTAGATCTCAGAGAGGGCCTCTGGGAAGGTGAATTAGACCCTGCAGCAGATGCCATTTCCCAGCAAGGCTGGCTGTGACACATGGAGGGCCAGTGAGAGTTAAGAGCTGATTGTTTCTCTAGTCCCCAAATCCACTTTGGCACTGAGCTGGATGCGCTGGGTATGTGAATCATGGACTTGAATCACCTAATTGGAAAGAATCCAGAGGCAGCAATTAGACAATGTCAAGTCCTTGCTCTTCTCTTGTTCGCTCTGTGTGACTGTAAACAGGTCCCTTTATATCCTTGAGCTCTCTTTTTGTTGTGAATGGGAGCAACTCCAGCCTGAATTGTCTCCTCTGAGGACTGTTGTGAGGATACAACGGCACAGTGCACAGGAGGTCACTGCAACTGAGCACTTATCCTATACCATACTTTGTGCTCTTATATTGTGTCACTCATCACTCATTATAATCCTTCAGTGGAAGAATCATCATCTCATGTTACAAATGGAGACAGAGGCAGAGGTATCACTCATCCAAGCTTATGCAAACTACTAGTTGGTACCAGGAGTGCCAGCTTAGTGTTGCCTATCCCCGAAGCTGCTGCTCTTTGTATAAAGTCTGGTTACTATTGTTGCTGTTGTTATTGATTCACACATGTTCTTGAATCTATCTTGGGAGCATTTTCTAAACACAAGACATCTAGGGTTCTTGGGTACTGTGATGACTAAAATAGATTGCCAATCTGAAAGAGTCTAGAATTACTTCTGAGACAAACTTTTGGGCATGTCTGTGAGGAAGTTTCCAGACCGTGTTAACTGAGAAGAGAAGGGCCCACTCTGAATGTGGGTAGTACCATTCCGTGGGTTCTATATTGAGCTAAAGAAGGAGAAAGTGAGCTGAGTGCCAGCATGAGCCTCTGTCTGCTTTTCTGGCCAGAGACAAAATGGGACCGGCTGCCTCAAGCTCCTGCCGCCATGATTTCCCCAGGGTGATGGACTGTGAGTCACACTGTCAGGAATTTTCTCATAGCAATAAACAGAGTAACTAGTACAGGTGGCCAGGCATTTGATTACCATCTTCTTTCACTTTTTGAATGAATGGAATGTTTCATATTTCTGCCAGGGTCTCTGTCTCTGGGAGGACTTGCTTTCTAAGTACAAGTCCTAGAGAAATGCACGACCAGAGATGCTGCTGCTAGGGACATGAATGAGAGAACTCCCAGCCTCTGCTGATGGGATAAAAGAGGCAAAGCTTCGAACCCAAGACATACTTTGGGGATGGCTGATGGCACACTCAGTCAGTCCCTCCAACCTACAAAACAAAACAACAACAAAACAAGCCACAGTATCTGGAGATCCAGCCCAAGCTGTCTGCAGCAAGCATGGAGAATTCAACCTATTCCGACAAGGCTCTGTAATACCTTTTTTTTTTTTCCTAAAGAAGAAAAATCACCAAAACGGGCTGCCTAGCAGCCTTGGAAAAATGAGCAGTTTGCTACACAGACATCACGCTCTGCTTTTTGACAAACAGGGAACATGTAGATTTTGATTACAGAAGATGGACAGAAGGTGGAATGTAAATGCAAGCACAAGTCCATCCTTCAGGATGACAATTCCATCTGGTGGCAGCTGAAGAAGAGAGACATGTTTCCCTTCCAATTAAAACCCAGGCAAATCAGGGCTGGGGATATAGCATGCATGAGACCCTGTGTTCAGTCCCCAGCACTACCACATCAGCAACAAAGCCAAGGCAGGTTTGTCTCTCACAGGCCTAGAGCCATGATGGAAGGAACCAGGATGAAAGGAGAGAGTGAGGGTGTGCATATCTTGCAATGATCTAGGAAGTACAGAGGAGAGTCTGTGATTGGCATTGGAAAATCCATATCCAGGAAATAGCTGTTTTTGAACCCCCATTGGGATCTTCTCTAGAGCACAGCAGGAGAAAGCAGAAGAGGTATTGAGAGAGGTCTGGAGCCCACATTTGGGCTAGGTCATGTGTGTACACACACACACGCACACACACACACACTTATACATGGCTAGGGATCAATCATTGCTAAAACAAGAGGCTCACAGGGAAAGACAGCACTCTAAATATTACTCAACATACCAGTGACAAATACAACAAAAAGCTCTCTGGCTTTTTCGAAACCTGGTGGGAACCTTATTAAAACCTGCTCCTCCTAAGACCTGCTTTTCATGCCTCAAGTGCTTGCATTCACTCACCTACATGATGTGATCATGTTTTCTTTCTCTAAACCCTGGCTTCTTCACCTGTGAAATGGGTGAAATCCTGGGTGCCTCTGGCCAGTGGAGAGAATGGAAAGATGTAACAGCCCCTAAGAACTCTTTCAAGCTAAATATACTTTAGAATTTGCTTTGGGCATGTGTGTGAAGACAGACGACAGAGAAATGCACATTTTGCAGCGGTGTGTGCTTGCTCTCCATGGGAATGAGCTCCTTTGGGCCTCTAATCCTTGGGGATTGTGCTTTGGGGCTTTGGAGAGATTGCTTCCAGAGCCTCTGAAATGATTCAGAAATTGAAAAGAGAAAGTGATTGTGTGTGTTTATTTGTGTGGGCCACAGGAGCAGGTGTGAGGAGGGGGACCCAGGAGACACTGACCAGTCCTGATGGAGGGTGTGGGAAAAGGGGACATCTTTGGGAACACAGAGGCCCTAGGTGAAGGCCAACTTCAGGAGAAGTGGGGCCAGGAAGACCACTTCTGGGGAGGAGTCACCACCTGACTCTGGCTGTCCTGCTTCTTTAGAAGTTGAAGCTGAAACGAGGAAGGGTGGTGAAGGGAAACCTCCTGCCTGGAGGACCTGTGTTTGGGAGAACTGTGGCAGGGCCTGCATGCTCTCTGTGATCAGCGCTCTGGGCTGGCCCTGCCAAGGAATGTGGGTGTTGAGCTGAAAGGCAGCTGGCATCAGGACAGACACACAGCAGGGCTTCTACCTCTCCTGTCCTCTGCAGGAGAGTCCCCCTTTCTTCTCCCCCTGAGTTTTTCTCTGATCTCACATCTTGTTTGGGTTAGAGCCTGGAGTCTGTTTCCATTAGTGGAATCCCTGGGGCTCTGGTGCTCACAGGACTGGGTAGGAGTGGGAATTTGGGATCAGCGGAGACGGAACAACTTTGAAGATGCAAAGGCAGAGCTGGGCACATGACAAACAATCTGCTTCATGCCGAAAAGGAGCCTTGGAAAAGAGGACATTATGTCCCTAGATCCTGGGAACAAGATTTGAAACACAGTCCACTGGGCATGCAGTACAGACGGCCAGAAATGCTAGGGGAAAAAAGAGAAGACGTGGGGTAGGAGCTTTCCTCAAAGCTTGAAGTTACACAGCTCAGAGCTGAGGTTCAGGAACAGTTCTAGTCTTTCTGGGCATTCCCATTCATAAGCTTTCTGTGTGACCCCAAGGCCTATCTTTTACTCCTCGCTGGGTCTCTCAGTGGCCAGGCATCTTCAACATGCTCCACAGGGCACTAAGCATGTTCACATAGAATCCTTCTTAGTAACTTTGAGCCACAGCCCTTAGGGCTGGGAAGAGTTTTCTCTATTTTACAGATGAGGAGCCTGGATCCCAGAAAGACTAGAACCTGGTTGTTGAATCCAGGAGCCAAGAACCAGGAACTTAATTTAAAAAAAAATCTGTATTTTAAGATGTTCCTTAGATCATTCTAAGACCAAATCACTACTAAATATTGACTAATACCACTATTAATTAAGTAGATTTCCTCCAGTGTCTGTCATGTCCCAGGTGCCATGGACATTGTAGATACAAAGAAGTGACCAGACCAGCTGGAGGACTTTTTATTCCACTGAGGGGAGTTCATGAAAGCAGTGCATGAGTGAACACATAGCATGTCAGACAAAGCTTCGTGATATGTTAGAAAAAAGCGCAAGCTGGGGGTGCTGAGTGTCGGGTAGGGAGTGCTCTTTCCCAGAGTTGATCTGAGAGGGCTGTCACCACTGATATGCTGATACCATCATCCTGACCTGAGGCAGTATGTGCGCTGTGTGACCAAGAGAAGGGCTCCGAGGTAGAACAAGCCTTGAGTGTTCACAGACCGAGGGGTGGTGATAAGGTCTGCGCTGGGAGGGGGATCATAGAGACCCTTGCACGCCTTTGTAAAGACATTTGCCTGAGAGGCTTCATCCAACTGCTGATGGAAACAGGTGCAGAGACCTACAGACAAACAATAGGCAGAGCTTGGGGAGCTTTGAGGAAGAGTGGGAGGAAGGATTGAGGGAGCTGGAGGGGTCAAGGATTCTACAAGAGGACCTACAGAGTAAACTAACCTGGGTCTATGGGGGCTCACAGAGACCGAACCACCAACAAAAGAGCATGCGTGGACTGGGCCTAGACTCCCTACACATATGTAGCAGATGTGCAGCTTGGTCAACATGTGGATCAGAGTACAATCAGAGTAATGGCTGTCTCTGACTCTATTGCTTGCCTGTGGATCCCTTTCCCCTAGGTGAACTGCCCTGTCAGGACACAGTGGAAGAGAATACATTTAATTCTACTGCAACTTGAAATGCCAGGGTGGGTTGGTACCCCTTATGGGCCTCCTCTTCTTTGAGAAGAAGGAGGGGGTGGGGATGGGAAGATGGGGACATGAGGATGAGACTGGGAGGAAGGAGAGAGGGGGCTGGGGTCAGGCTGTAAAGTGATGGAAGGAAGGAAGGAAATAAAGGAGGAAAAAAAGATGTTTATGTTCACTATGCATGATGCTTTTGAACCAATAAAAGGCCCTGAGCCCGAATGGTCTGTGAGATTGCTGTTTTAGAGCGCTTCTGGCTGCTGCATTACATGTGGCCTCTAGGGGATGCAAGAGAGGACGTAGGAGACCAGTTAGGAGGGGCTGAACAACCCAGCTGGAAGTGATGGTGATTTGAAAGCTGTTGGAAGGAGGGCAGGTAGTGGGAGGCTCCCAGATTCGGCAGTGCTTCTGAATAAAAAAAAAAAAAAAACAAAAAAAAAAACATTTGTTAGTGGAAGAATAAAGGCTAGGGAAGAGAAGAGGAGTGGGAGACAAATGTGGGAATGTTGGGTAGCAATTTACTGACGCGGGGAAGATGGAAGGAGAAGCAGATTCACTTGTGTGTGTGTTGGCGGGGGGGGGGGTCAGACTGTGGCTAGGGACATAGGTTTCGTATGTCTATTTGATGTTCAGATAGAGAATGAGTGTGTGGGTTGCTTCATGGGTCTAGAGTTCAGTTGATGTCCCAACTAAGGAAATAAACTTGGGAACTGTATTGAGCGGTATGTATTGAGTGTATGGGTGGCGTTGAGAGCTAATAGACCAGATGAGATTCACTAAGGATCGAGGAATGATGACTGGTGATGACGGTGTCTCTGGAGAGTCTAGTGTTTGGGACACTGAAGAGGGATCGACAGGTGAAAGGAGACGAAAGAAAAAAAAAGCTTCAAAAAGCAAGGAATAGAAGAGATTTCAAAAGGGAAGAAGCAGTCGGATATGTCAAGCACACTTCGTAAGGACATTTTGGAAAGCTGAACATCAGCTATGGCATTTAACAACATAGAGGCTATCAGTCTCATTGGCCAGATCTGTTTTCATAACTTGAGGTGTGGGGGGAGTTGTTGCTGAAATTTCAAGAGAACAGTAGGAAGAGGAAAACGGCACAGCAGTAAGCCTGAGAAGCTTTGCACCAAAGATGCACCGACAAATGAAACAATAGTCAGAAAAAGCAGTAGAGTCAAGTTATATATATATTTAAATTTCACTACTGCCAGTTTCTCAGTGGGAGAGAGTATGGATGCTCAGCATAGGGGTATGACTCGGTAGCCAGGGGAACAATGATGACCCAGGACTGACAGGGTTTAACTCCTGGGCTGGGACTCTCAGCTGTGAAATCGCCGTCTGCCCTCGGCCACTTCCAGCTCCGCTCACCCTGCAGAGATGGAGCGGTGCTGAAACAAGAAGTGGGGAGGAAAGGCACAGACCACCCATGTAAAAGATGACCTTATCAGGCCTCTGAGCACGAGGGAAAACACCTTGTAAAGAGCAGAGGCAGTGGCATTGGTGATGGTGGCGGCGGTGGCTAGCAGACTCAGACAGGACTTTCCTTTCTAGCCAGAAGAGTGACTCAAGCTTAGGCTGTGAATGAGTTCCCCAGTAAAGTCCATAGACTCTGCGCCAAATATTAAGACCCAAACCAAACTGAGCCAAGCAAACAAACAAAAAATGACCAGAAGGCACTGGTACCATTAAAAGCCATAAGAAACTGCAGAAGAGTCTAATTGGAATAAAAGTATGAAATGAGATTTCTGATTTATTTTTAAAGCACGCACGCATGCATGCATGCTTGTCTGTGTGTGTGTGTGATGTGTGTGTGTGTGTTTCAGAGACTCAAACTTAGGTTTTCATGCTTGCTTGTATGGCAAGCATTTTACCTACTGAGCCATCTTCCCTTCTCAAGTTTTACATGTTATTATTGAAGCTGCTGTTTTAACATTTGTGTGTGATGTATATGTGTGTATGAATGCTACAGCACATGTGCTAAGGTCAGGGGACAGCTTTTGAAAATCAGTTTTATCTTTCCACCATGAGTTCTGTAAATCCAACTCAGGTTGTGAGCCTTGCTTAGTAAGAACTTACCTGCTGTGCTATCCTGACAGTCCAAGTTTTCCTGCCTTTTTATGCCTTTTCTCCACCCCTGATATTTTAATTAGAGTTTCTATTGCTGTGATTAAACACCATCACTAAAAGCAACTTTGAGAGGGAAGGGCTTGTTTTGCTTATACTTCTATATCACAGTTCATCATCTTAAGAAGTCAGGGCAGGATTTCAAACAGGGCAGGAACCTGGAGGCAGGAGCTGATGCAGAGGCCATGGAGGGGTGCTGCTTGCTGGCTTGCTCATCATGCGTTGTTCATCTGTTTGTTTTTTTTTTTTTTATAGAACCTAAGACTACCCACCCAGGGGTGGCCTTATGCACAATGGTCTGGGTCCTCTCACGTCAATCACCAAATTTAAAAGAAATGCCTTTCAGGCTTTCCTTCCTCTCAGCTAACTAGCTTGTGCCAAATAGACATAAAACTAGCCAGCACACCTGCTAATGGCAGAACCTAGTTAGCAATGTTCCACGAACGATTGACACATAACTAGAAAACTTAGCTTTTCTGATTTGAAGAATCAGAACACGGGCTTCAGGGTGGGCACTATACCCAGGAAGTAGAAATATGCACTAGGAAAGGAGAGTGCTACAGATAGGCAGCCCTTAAATGTGTCACATAAACGTTTTATAAATGCTAAATTTTAACGTGGCTCAAAATCAAACAACAACCTACAATTACAGCATCAACAATCAAAAGGACAATCCAGTTCTTTTACTCCTGAATTATACATGTGCAAGGCAGACTCCAAGAAACTTAGCAAAGGAAAAAACAAGTGAGCTGGGCTTTTAGCTGCTATTCCAGAAAGCACAGAGGAGATAAGCTCTAGGATTTGAGTTCATCCAACTGAACCATTCTTTAAAGGAAAAAAATAAATCAGTATTATTAAGGGAACCATGACAGAATCTAGAATTTCAACTGCATATCAGTTGAACTAAGAGAAAAAGTCATCAGTGGAAACTGAGCTTGAGATAAACTAGATCTTTAAAGTATGAAAAAGGACTCTGTGTGTATGTGTGTGTGTGTGTGTGTGAGAGAGAGAGAGAGAGAGAGAGAGAGAGAGAGAGAGAGAGAGAGTTGCTGAAGGCTGAACTTATAGTCTCCTACATGCTAGGCAAGTGCTTTTCCACTGAGCTATATCTCAATCCTTGAGAAAGGAACTTTAGTAATTATGGTAACTATGCTAATGGCCACAAAATATGCTTATAATGAGAAACAAAGGTCCAAAGAAATGACCAACACCAACAATAGACTGAAAACAAAATCAACATAGAAACAGTTTTCACAAAGGAAAACCAAATGGAAAAATCTAGAATTGATGCAAAACCAATATAAGATCTGAAAACTGATTAGGCGGTCTTCACAGAAGACTGGATGTGATTGAAAGAAAAATCAGTGAACTAGAAAGCAAACTAGTGGGAAATTTTCTAATCTAATGAACATAGAGTAAGTATTAGAAAAAAAAACACAACAGAGCACTAGTGATCTATAAAACAGTGGGAAAACACTAACAAAATGAATTGGAATCCCAGAAGGAGGTGATAGCGAATCGGGCAGGAAAAAATAACACTTAGAAATAGACATTTGAAAAAAAAATAATACTTAGAAATGTTTAAAATCTAGTAAAGACACTTATTTGCAGAAACAAGAAGTTTATCAAATTCCATAGAGAAGAAACACAATGAAAAGTAGATATCCATATACTATAATCAAGTTGCTAAAACAAGACAAAAAATTGCTTTGTCTGAGTGAGGTCATAGTTGTAAGGTTTGTGAGCACAGGAATGGGGAAAATTGAAAAGTCCTTGCCCTTACAGACCCAGTCATAAAATTAGTTCATTCAAGCATACAAAATATAATATAAGTAATGATAAAAGTATAAAGTGAAATACAGCCAGGAGAAAAATTATATGTCATTCAAAAATTTTCCATCGTAGGCTGTTCTCCCAGTGGACATGCTGTAGGAACTTACCCTGTACTGGCTTCTCTTTAGACATCCCATACAATTAATTCATTCAAACTTTTTTAGAAAGTCATGGCTATGGTGTACATATACACATGTCGACAAAGGAACACATATGTACATGCAGACCATCATTCATACATATAAAATAAAAACAAAATCTTAAGCATAACATCATTAGCATAAAAACTACACTATGAAGGAAGCATGATTGTTCTCTCCATCTTAGAAGCTATGTGGTTCTCTGCTGTTTCCTCAAACTACAAGATTAGGAGCTGGTGGTACTCCACGAGGTCCCAGTTCACCAGCTAATGGACAAAGATCCGGAGAGTACATCCTCTCTATTATTCCTAATCAAATCAAAAGCCAGATATCTGCAAGAGGCACAAGATGGTCCTATCCATCACTCTTCCTTCCTAAGCATGGTGGAGAAAGTTTGGAACCAGCAGGTCTGGAGTCAAATCCTTGTAGTCTTGGGACCTTGGGGAAGTCATTTCCCTCCGTGGCTCAGCTTTCTCCCCCTTTTCTCGAGTATGAATGGCAGTAGACTCAGCAGAGATGGCTGCAATGGCGTCATGGGAAAGTAAGGTTTCTGGATGTGTTTCTCACGTCGCTCTTCACGTTTACCGATGGTAGGTGTCTGGGCTGATTGCTTCCAGGTTCTTGGTCTATTATCCAAGGAATGGAAAGGAAGAGCTCATACAGGTTTATAAAGGTGGCAATAGGGCTATATTCAGGGTGAATTATAGTACAGAAGAATACACTGTCAAGATTGGCAGTGGTCCATATGACTGAGAGTCTTCAAGGGTCCCAGATATACTTTAAGTCTTTCTTTTACAGCATTCAAGAGAAGGGGTTTGGCTGCTATGGGGTGTGGCTTAGGTGGCTCCCTGTTTTGATTGATATGTCATATATTCATTTATCTACTGTACATGTCCCTTCCTGTATTGCATCTGATTTACTCAGGTGCATGTCCAATTATGCATTGGTTTAAGATGGTCAATAGGAGATTCCCCTTAAAAGGTTGGTTGAGAACACAGCTTTGCCCTACTGAGCATGAACCCCAAATAGGTTCAGGACAGACTGGCTTCTTTATTTTATTGTACCCCCAAAATACATTGGAAATATAGATGAACAGGAACAGTCTAAATTTGGTTGTTGTTTGGAGAAGAGAAACATATTCTATTTTTCAGAGAGAAGTGCATCTCAATACAGATGAGGGTCTGGGGAAGGGGTTGAGGTTGCTAAATACCTTGTTTGAAGAGGGGCACATAATTAGAAGAGGAAGTGTATACATAACTCAAAGCAAGTAGAGTCCCAAATTACTAAACTAGTCCCTACTCTTGGCTGGCTGCCTAAGACACATGGGTTGCAGCTTTAAGGGAAGCCCCTTCTCCTTGCTATTCAGTGAATTTTTATACAGTCTAGACTCTGATTTGAAGAGGTGTCTCAGATGGCTCAGGGCTGGCAACTGCTGTCTCCAGGGTGTCACTTGCTAGCCCAGGTTCGTGGGATAGTCCTTCTGCCTTCCTCTTCCTCCCAGTTCTGCTGTGGGAGGTTCAGACTCTTCCCCTCATTACATTCTAGTTCTCCAAATGCACCGGTAGAGCTGACCTGAGGGGCAGGGCTGTCATTCTGACAATGCTCCTAACAAATGATTATGATCAGGCTTTGGTGTGAGGAGTGATATTTAAGTGAGGAGGGATCGGAAAGGAACTGGCAGAAGACAGTGAGGCTCAGACAAAGGCTGAGGCTTGGAGATTCTTCCTGTCAGTGGGTGCTTCACTTCACCGGCAACCACTTCATCTCAGAGCCTTATATTTCCCATCTAAGAAGTGACACTGACCTCATTTGGACTTGGGTGGGAAGAGCAGTATTCAAGGAATTGTTCTAGAGGAGTTATTGGGCTGGAATTGGGAGGATAGACTGTTTTACTTTTGGGACTACGGTCTCTCTTGTTAACCCAGGCTGGCTTAGAAGTCAGTATGTAGCCAACGTTGTACTAGAACTGTCTCAGCCTCCTAAGTTCTGGGATTACAAGCATACAACACTAAGCCTGCCTTATGGGCCCCATTTTCCTTTTTTTCCAGGATAGATATCATGATTAAGTCATAAAGACATATTGTACCCAAAACATCCCCACAGATATTAGCATCTGAGGGTTATTGAACATTTAGGACATGGTGGATGCAGAGCCTTGAGCCATTGTGACTAGATCGGAGCAAAGGTGCCCTCATGGATGTTGTCATTAGTTATGGCAGCAATAGTTTAAGGAGGTGACTTAAACTATGGAAGGACTTCTTTGGCTAGCCACTCTTAAGGTTAGCAGCCTTGTCTTGGCATGTGGGCTCTGTCACCTGGAACCTGTTACGGTTTAGACATTCCCAGGGATGCTCTCAGAGCCCCAAGGCACCTGCTTATACTTCAGACCTCACATTGTTGTACCCTCCCCCCACACCCTCCCCTTGTTCCTCTGTTGCTCCCCTGGTATGATCTATAAAATGGAACCGATCAGATCAGTTCTGTTCTTTCTAGAAGCAGTGCAGGGGACCATCAGAGTGATCTACATCCCATAGTTGTGGTCCACACATCATCTCCAGCCACATCCAGAGGGCGCTGGCAGTGAGGAGGGAGCTGAGTGGCCCTTAAGCTAAATGTGGGTCTGAAGGAGAACTATCTGAGACGCGCTCCACGAATGTCTTCTCTGCCACCTGAACTTGAGTCCCCTGTGTGGCCACAGTCTCAGCGTGGGCAGGATGACGACAGCGATGCCATAAGAATGAATGAACTGCCTGGTGGACATGAGACAGTCTAAGGGTGACTGTCCATGTCCCGTCCTCTTCCGGCTGGTGTCTTCATCTTACCCACCAACGGAAGCAGCAAGCTCAGGTGATACCCACCTCCCAACACACTGTTTATTGGCTGTGTCAGAGACCCAGCTCTGGTCCAGGAGTCTTTTAAGCTACAATGTGTATTCTTCCCTCCACGATATAAGCCAAGGCATCCATTTTAAGCCCCTTTAGTGGCAGGCAACCTGCACTGAAAAGTGGTCATTAGCTTTGCAAAGCCGTGTCCTTTTGCAACCTTTGGATGGTACAGCCACAGGCTGGGAAGCTGTCTCTTTTTTTTTCCCCCTGACTGAGAACCAGTAAATATGTCCCCAGGAGTCCCTGCACTGTGGGAGACTAATCTGGGCCTGCAGTTCTTAAAGGTGAAGGGGTGCTCCCCAAGTGCCTCATAATTGCTACTGTTCTGCAGATTGTCAGCCATCGGTGTCCCCTTGCCCTTTTATGAAACAAATAGATGGAATGCGACCAGGGCTGGCCATCACCCCTCCTCCACCTCCAGACGACTCATTCACACGTACTCTCGATGCACAATTGTCTAGAATTACTTCTGTGGGGGGGGGGGGGAATGAGCAGAGGCAGGCTCTTGGAGGGTTTGAAAAAATGGGAGAGCCATGTTCAAGATGGCAATGTTCTGACTAGGAGAGGACCCCATGGCTTTTCCCAGCAGGGAGCTTGTAACGTTTGGCAGGTAGCTGTGCTTTCTTTGTCCACAGAGAACAAACTAAAGCATTCTCAGTCATCTCTTGCAGTCACAAGACTTGTTCAGACCAGATTTATTAGCTCTGAAACCAAAGCCTGCTGTGTTTCTTGCAGGAATTGTTGACAGGAACGTTTTTCATGGAGACCCAAAGGAGAGCTGATGTTTTGGAGGAGGCCTAGACACATTTGCCCTAGGGTGATGGCGCCAGAGACAGGGTAGATGGGACCCCTGCTTGGCTCAGCCGCTGCCACCTTTGCCTGTTACTCCCTGCAGTTCCAGCCTTGATCAGTGACAGCTTCCTCCACGCAGGCTGCAGGGCTGGACTTCCTGTTAGCATTTGATTCCCAGCTCTTGGGTCTGCTGACCCCGGAAGAGGAGGCAAAAGCTGGCTTAGAATCAGACAATCACGACTGTCACTCAGTTGTTGTACTTCTGAGATCTAACTCTGGGGCGAGGATGTTGGAATTCTGGGATGTAAAATGGGACTAGTGATGACCGGGATGTTCGTTCTAGAAAAACAACACAGAAATTATAGAAATTGCTGATTATAGCTCCTGTACTGGGTAGATATTCAGACTCTGTAGCTATTTTCATGATCAAAAAAAGATATTAAAGCATAGCTTTAAATTGTCTCCCCTGGGTAGCTTTAATTGCCCACCAGACACAGCCTAATGACAAGGTTTGACACTGTCTGAGAGGAATGCCTCTGGTTAGGAACTGTCCAGATCAGATTGTCCTGCGAGCATGTCTTTAGGGGACTGTCTCAAACCTTAATTGAGGAAAGAAGAGTCAGCTCACTGTGGGCAGCACTATGCCTAGGCAGGTGGTTCTAGGCTGTGTAAAAGATCAGGCTAGTGAGCAAGCCGGAGAACAAGCCAGCAGGCAGCAGGGTTGGATGGTTTCCATTTCAAGTTTCCTGCTTAAGTTCCCCACCCCGGCTTCTCTCACTGGTGGGCTGTGACCTGGCGGTGTAAGCCAAGTTGATTTACTCCCAAAGGTGATTTAGTCAGTGTTTTATCACAGCGACAGGGGAAAATTAGACGGCCACGACAACATCAGGCCCTGTGTCAGGTCCCAGTTCCTCTGTATGCTGGCTGAATGGCCATCAGCAAGCGCCATAAAATTCTGAGTCAGGGTTATGTTATGAAAGCAGGAACTGTATTCAGTCCTGCAGGTAGGTGGGGTGACCTAAGTACAGATGCACAAACTATTTGTAGTCTCCCTGATCAAATGGTTGTAAGACATCACTCAGTGGCCTGTGTTTCCTTGCTGCGGAGCCTATGTCAGACATTTGTTGGATATCTCTTGTGCTGAACTTGCATACTGTGCTCACGTTGTTATGTGTCTTCATGGAGACAGAACTCCACTGAGTTCTGTCTTGGCCCTGGATTTCCCCCTAGGGCTGTATCTTTAGAGGACTGGTCTAATTCCTGTTCCAGAACCTTCCAGAGTCAACCTCATCCTGGGGAAGGAATCTGGGCAATGTCTAACTTCTGCCCAGAGAAGAAGATATAGGAATCGGAAAGCTCCCGGCGAAGGAAGTCAATGATGCTTACATTTCAGTTGGCATTTGAGCAGTCCTAAAGAAGCTGTAGTGTGGCTTGGGTTGGAGACATCTCTATCAGAAAGCTGGCAAAAGCTGCCTTTCTGATGCACTGAAATGATGAAGCCATGGGAATTCGGCCTTCTACCATGGGAATACACAAGAGAAATGAATGGGGCTCTGCTATGTTTCAGTGATATTTCTTTTCAGATTTCCTATTAAAAATGACAGAAAGTGCCTGGGTCAGGAGGGCTCCACCTTACCAATGGAAATGGTGTCCTTTAATTGAAAGCCCTTGTGTTACATAAGCATGTAGCCAAAAGGTATCATCTGGGCTGTAGATGGTTATGTGGTTAAGAGCACTTGCTGCTTACAGGGGACTTGGGGTCAGTCCCCATCAACCACATGGCGGTTCACAACTGTCTATAATTCCAGTTCCAGAGGGCCTGGTACTTTCTTCTGGCCTCCGAGGGCACCAGGCACACAGGTGGCACACGCAGAGGAAACAAGAATCTTTAAGAAAACAACAAGAAAATCCTTACCAGACACCAGATCTTCTGGAACATTCACCTTGGCTTTCCAAGCCTCGAGACCTTATTATAAGTAGTGTATTTCTGTTCTTAAGTTACTCAGTTTCGGGGTCTTTATACCATTCCGAATGGACTGAGGAGAGCTTCTGCCACACATTTGCTAGGCAGATGCGTGGTGTATTGAACTGGGCACTCTACACATGCTACCCTTTAATGCCCTGTAGCAGTGGTCCTCAACCTGTGTGTCAAGACTCCTTTGGGGGTTGCACATCAGATATTTACATTATGATTCCTAACAGAGGCAAAATTACAGTTTTGAAGTAGCAACAAAATAATCTTATGGTTGGGGTTCACCACAGCACGAGGGACTGTATTAAAGAGTCTCCGCATTAGGAAGGTTGAGCACCATCGCCCTATAGCATGAGTTTTGATCACCATCTCTGATTTTCAGAGGACACTGAGCCTCAGAGAGGCTAAGTAACCCATGCAGGTCCCTCCAATTTGTAAATTCTTCAAGGCAGGATGCATATAATGCTCCTCTGAACTCCGCCAAGAAGTGGGCACAGCGCAAAGTGCACAGGAGCCGGAGAAGCATGGAAGTGAACAGGATAGGCTGCTTCTATGCCCTGTGTCCTATGCACACTCGTTATCAATTCCTTCCTGTTCCCCACATGTGCCACCTCTCCACTTCATGCTTTTCTACTTGTGCCAAGACTATCTCTCCCTTTCTCCTCACCCAGCAAACTCCCATTCCTTCTTCAAGACCCAGTTTTGAGTCCCTCTGGTAGAAATAGTACCTCCTGTGCATGGGCCCACAGTATTCTGTGCATACTTCTCATAGAACTGTTATCTCATGAGGCATAAAAACTTGATCATACATCTTTATGCTTCATTAGACTGTGTGCAAAGTGAGGGTTGGGTCATATTCTCCTTACCTTTCTGGGATGTCCACAGAAGAAGAGGAAAACCATGCCTCCTAACTTGTCTTCATGGAACTACTCCTTAAGTAGGGTCGTTTCATTTCAGATTGAAAATAGCATATTTAGCCCCTACTTCCTGTGAGCAGCAGGCACTTCCTTAAGAAACACCTATACAAGGACCCATCATAAAGCAATTGGCAATGCCAAGCTTCAGGTCAATGGTGTATATCAGCAGCCAACTGACTCATAACTTGCACTTTGCCCTTTTGTGAGATTGTAAGTCATCATGTTTCACTGTTAAGATACACAGAGACAGAGTTGGCTGAGGCAGCATCAGGGCCCCATCTCACACTTAGGCTCTTGTCTTGACAAATTTAACACTTCTGTCTATGACTCAGACACATACAATGAGCATTCACTCATCAAATTTGGAGATGATGTCACTGGCAGTGACAATGATTTTGTCAGATGACAGAATCAAGATGCAAAAATGATCAAAGTAAGCTATAACAAAGGGTCATCTTATTGAACAATAATTAATTTTAGTCCGGGAAATAATTACAAAGGGGTTGGGTGGAGCATGCTGACCTGGCAGAAGGGAGTGAGGCAAAGGCTGTGATGTGGAGCACCTTGAGCCAAAAAGTTGTATGACCATTAGGTGGAAGCCAAGGGTGCCCTATCAAAGGCAGAGACTTTAGGAGTGCTATGTGATCCCTCTAGATTTGTCTGTCATTTCCTGAAATGCAACACTCATTTCTGAGTTCTACCTTTTAAGCATGTTTTGTCCTGATGTGGTCTCTGTCCCAAGAACAATGGCATGATATTGAAGCAGAAACACCAGAGCAAAGTAACCTGAAAGAATATCGCCTTTCCCAGAGGTCGACGCTAAGTCATTTCTAGCAACACCATGCACTTTGGACACAGGTCTTAAAGGCCCCTGAGCTGTACCTGACCTGAAAACCTAACCCTCTGAAGACTAGCTTCCTTTGTTACCAGAAGGCATCATGCAAACTTCCAAATGAAGAGAGCAACCGACAATCCTGCCCAGTTATGAAACGCAGCAACCAGCCTGGCGACATAACCCTGAGGGTATAGTAGTGGTATGCACACCTTGGTTGTAACCAACAGCTTTCTGATTAGACTTAAGACCTGCTCAAGAAGAGAAAAATCACTCCTGGTACTGGAAACTCAGTATCCATCAGGGCTACTGAAATAACGGATCTTAGAGGGGAACCTAAAACTGCCACTTCGCTAAACCGCCAAATCCCTACCTACATTTTAAATATTTTTTTCTTCTACCCATAGGTAAGTACAGTCCTCACCCCTCATCAAGGAAATTTGGTTTTGCAATTAACTAGAGCCATGACAGAAAGACAGAACCAATAAAAATGAGAGCTGGGGAGCCCAGTCCCAAATGATAAATTTATAGCACAACTCTTCTACCTAAGACTCAAGGATCACTACAGAACGATTGTAAAATTGGGGTGCTGGAGAGGTGGCTCAGAGGTTAAGAGCACTGACTGCTCTTCCAGAGGTCCTGAGTTCAATTTTCAGCAACCACGTGGTGGCTCACAACCATCTATAATGAGATCTGGTGCCCTCTTCTGGCATGCAGGCATACACGCAGACAGAGCACTGTATACTAAATAAATAAATCTTTTTAAAAAATGTAAAAGTCAGGGAACAGCTCTGTGAGATACTTCGCTTAGAAATGTCGGAAGCTACACACATAAACTCTCACTTAAATGATGCCTAAACATGCACTGAACAATGATGACACACTAATGGAGATGGGGAGAAATCTCATGAGTTCTCAACCCTACACAACTCTACAGGTAACTAAGGGATGATGGGAGTAGGAGAAACAGTCTTTCCTAGGGAAGAGCACACCAATGATCTATCCAATATTAAATGATCAGCCTTGAAAACATATACATAAGTAATACTACATAGACTAAGCAGGTTGTGTTTGTGTGTGCGTGTATGTATGTAATGAAAAAAAGAAGCCATGAATTTGAAACGGAGCAAGAAAGAGTATATTAAATTAAATTAAAAAAAAAAGAAGAATCTGAGCTTCAGAGTCTAGGGGTGTGGCTCAGTTGATAGAGTGCTTGCCTAGCATGCATGATGCTTTTGGGTTTGATATCCAGCACCCCACAAACTAGGTGTGATGCTACATACCTGCAATCCAATCAGTCAGTAAGTAGAGGCAGGAGGATTAGAAGTTCAAGGTTACATTTGACTTCACAGAGTGTTCAGAGCCACCCTGGGGTACCCAAGGCCATCCAAAAATATTTCTTTTAAAGAAAGGAAAAAAGAAAGAAAGAAATGGGGATCAAGAAAAAAGGTAACATCCCTTACCAAATATCCAAGATCTGTCACATTGAAGAATGGTTTTGTAAGGCTAATGGACAGAATTAATATTAATTGGTAAAAGCGTCAGCCAGACATAGCTCTGTTCTATATATGAAAGAATGTTCCAATAAGTCAGTGCTGCTCGCAGGAGAAATGTGCTGCCCCGTGGTGCTGGGAGCTCTGGTTTATTTGTTCTATTTGTCAGCAGTGTTGTGGGAAGGATTACGATGTTGGAGGAAGCTCTCAGTTTTCAGGTGCCCTCAACTCTTGAGAGGCTACACTTCCAAGTCGTTCGTGCTCTTCTGCTCCTTGTAATAATTGAGTTTCCCCAGGGTCTACCAGCGCAGGGGGGAGGGGCAGAAGAACGGGCGTGAACCAGAAGCATGGATTATTACAGGTGTAGCCTATGCTGTACCTGTCCTGCCAAGGTCGGACCATTGACCTTGGAGAGAGAATGGTTCCTGCAGTCCTCTCTCTGCTCAGGGTTGTGATGAATCTTGTTCTATAATGCTTCTCATTTCCGGCTCAAATAGACCCAGTCTTCTGGGCATGCCCACACCAGTTCCAACCCCTAGTGTGTTGAGCCTGAGGGCCTCAGCTGGTTTTTTTTACTGCTTCTGATGACTGGGTTGTAGGCATTTCAAAGCAAGAGGTTTATATTTTCAGTTTCAGAAATGCAAGGGCCTTCTGCATCTTATATCTTTTTCATTAAGTCATTCTTTCTAGCAGGGTGATGAGAGCTAGTAAAAGTCACGATGCCTGGCAAGCATGGGTTCAAACTTAAACCCCACACTTACCTTTTCCTAGTATGAACTCAATAGGGCATTAACTCTCTGAAACTCCGTGTCTTTGTCTATTAACCTGGAGGGCTAACAGTACCTCTCTCATCACTTGTAAGGCTTGAATAGAACGTGCACGAGAAGAGTTGGGCAGAATGATGACAGAGGGCTGACACTTCCGTTAGCCGCTGATACCTGTTTCCTGGCATCTACACCCCTCCCGTGTCTGTCTCTGTGCTCAGCCCCCAGAGTTTATCCTTTAGAGCTCTCCTTAAGCACCACCAATTCTGCGTCCACGTCCCATCATGCCCCTCCCCCCACCCCCAGGGCAAATCACTATCTCTTTTCTCCCAAACCAAATCATTCCAATCCCAACTTCCTACTTCTTCTTTCAGGGAGAAACTGTTCTCTCATACGCTTTGCATTTTAACGACTTCTACAGCCATTGCTCCCTTTGATCTGTTTAATAACATATTTTAAACTAATCCCTTGTAATAAAAGGATTTCATTACTAGCAGAGACAGCTGTGTAATGCAGTGAGTTCATTAGTTTCACTTTTTCTGAAGTCAAAAGTTTTGCGATGCTGGAAAGTTTTGGTGAGGAAGATTGCCTGGGGAAGCTAAGAAAGAGAACTCCAGAAGTACAGATCGACAATCCACAGAAAGAGGAGGACTTGTGACTAGAGAGAGACCACAAAAAAAGAATGCCAAGGCTGCAAGGATGATGAGATATTTTACTGAGTAAGGGGCTTCTAGGATGGTGAGGGATCAAGGTTAATAGACTGAATTCCCTACTCCCTCATAGAGACAATGACATCCACTCTAACTTACTATATACCTCATGTTATATTTAACTATTTGACGGGCACCTAGTCTTAATTGTTTCCATATCCTTGTATCAGCTTTGGTATAAGAGGGTGTCAGCTAAACAGTAGTAAGTCCATTTCCTTCTTCATTTTCTCTCTCAGTGCTGTCCTCTGAACACATCCGACGTCAACAAGCATCTCCAAATTGGTAACAAAACTGTCCTGTTCCACCTCTGGCTTCTAGAGATGCAACAGTATCTCAGACTCCTGTTTATCTTTTTCATGGGGCTGTTTGCCACATATCTGCTTCTGCTGGCTTTATCTCCTTCCTATGCTGACCGTTATTATCACACCTTGTGCTTTTCACACGCTACTCCTTCCAGCAAGCAGAAGTTCCCTCTGTCTGTGCCCTCCTTTCTATCTCTCACTTTCTTGCTGTTTTGATCTGTCCAATCCATTCATCTACTCAGTAGTGAATTCATTGAAACCATAGGGCCTGGTGTCTAGCCTATACCCAGCATTGTATCATTCTCTATCCATCAGCTAGAGTAACCTATCTGCTTTTATCACAGCCTTATTCTGCGCCTTTCACCCTAAGATCAACCCCACCCACTTTTTCCATGTAGTCCATGGGTCCTTAGCAAAGGTAGGCTCCTTCTGCGCACTCTGGTGTCTCCTAGTATCTCTCTCTCTCTCTCTCTCTCTCTCTCTCTCTGTATGTGTGTGTGTGTGTGTGTAGCACTCAGATTTTCCATACCATTCTTATTTTAGCTTCTCCAACACATTATACTCCTTCCATCACAGCCTTTGTCCTCCATGCTGTGACAGCTAATCTTCAGTGTCAACTTGACTGTATTTAGTCAACTTGACTGCACCTGGTAGACTCACCTCTGGACAAGTCTATAAGAATGTTTCCAGAAATTTAACTGAGCAGGGAAGACCCATGCTTCAAAGTGTGTGTTAGTAACTCTTGGCTGGGGTCCTGGATTGAATAAAAGAAGAAATGGAAAAAGTGTGTACCCAGCATTCTTCATGTCTCTTTCCTTCCTCACTATGAATATGGAGTGACCAGCTTACGCTCCTACCATTATACCCTGTTGACATGATGCAGTGCGTTTTTACTTAAACTGGAAGCCAAAAGAAGTCCTTCTCTCTTAAGTTTCTCTGGTCAGGCATTTTGTCACAGACATTAGAAAGGTAACTCATACACATGCCCAAGAAGACCTGAGAGGTCAGTATGACAGGTACTACGCTTCCGGCCAAATGTGACTGTCACATCCAGGCAAAGACATAGGTGCTCTCCACCCCATCCCATTCCAAGTGGAGGCCTGGAAGACCAATTATCTGTCAAAGGGACTCAGACTCTAGCTTTGACCTGTCTGTCTAGAGTAGCGCCAAGAGCTAACAGGAGTGACTCTCAGCTCCCTTCCCAGCCAGATGCCCCTGCAGAAGGCTCCTCCTCTTCCACCAGGGAAGCATTTGCCTTTGTTGCCTGTCTTTCTATTCTGGTAATGGGCGCATACTTGGCTTCTGGCTTGATGCAAGAAGCTAAACAATACCCCACACGAGAAATCAACCACTAACCCCTTGCATCTGCAAGTGTTGCCTCAAACTGCAGATGCAATTAACTGAAAGACACTGAGATGGGACTGTCATCCCAGTGATAACCCAGTGAGACCAATGATCACACCTGTCTCTGGAAGAGGGAGGCCACAACAATGCAACTCTAGTAAGTGCTTTATTGTATACTTGGAGTTTGGTGAGGGCTAGATCTTCAATTTTTTTTTTTTTTTTTTTTTTTTTGCCTAAAGTAAAACAGGAGACAGCGAGTTTAGGTATTTGCCAGAAGGAAAGGTAACATGACCACGGGGGCAGGGATTGGGTGCAGGTGATTGTGACTTAGGCTATCAGAGAAGGAGGTTAGATGAGGGACAGAGTCCTCTAAGGACCTCCAGAGATGGCACAGTGGTTCTGTTGATAACTGACTCAGTCTTTGTGATGCCTGTACTCTGAGACAGCGACTACTCATTCCTTTTTGTTTGTCTGTTGTACGTTTTCTGAGACAAGGTCTTGCTGTATAGCCCTGGCTCTCTCAGAACTCCATGTATAGATCAGGCTGGACTTGAGTTTGTAATACTTCTCCTGCCTCAGCTTCTCAAGCATTAGCAGTCATGTGCTACCACACCCAGCCAATCCATTGCTTAAACCTACACAGCAAGTGTAACACTGAGGCCAGGAGTTTTCCAGTAAGGAGGAAAGTTTCTCTTGGAGAATCATGCCCCAGCAGCAAGAAGTAAAATAAGAGCCCTCCTGGGGTTTGTAATAACTAGTTCCTCCCATCAGGATGCCTCCCACCTCCCTCCTCACATATACAGATTTATATGATGGACATTCCCTTTACCACTTAAACATCAGAGACTGCCTGACAACATTTCTAGGCATAGAATCAAGTTTCTTCCTCTGGTTAGTACAGCTGGTTCAGGGGCTTCTTAGTCAGTATATGCTCGGCTTTGCTGTAGTAATAAATAAGCTCTCACAGTTGAGGAATTTAACATAAAAAAAAAACACCAAAACGTTAGTTACTTCTTTGTGCAACATCAGGCAAGGAAGCCTCTCCTCTGGTAATTCAGAAGTTCAGATTGTTTCCATGGTGTAATTCATCCATCTCAATTCTTGGCATCTATGGTCACCTCAGTGGCAGGGAATGGAGTTCCTGGGGGAATTTACTCCCACCCTTAACTACCCTACAAATGTGCACCAATGAATGTTTCTGTTTACAGCTCATTGTGGGAAATAGCCGCCTGCACTTACAAAGCAGGCTGGGGAATCTTGATGTGCACACTGGAAGAAGAGAACAGATGTGGAGTGATTTACTAATCAATAGCAGAAGGAGGCCACTAGATTTCTGAGAGTGAATTCTAGGCTCCAAGAGGAATTCCATCATGTGTGAAAAATTGCCGGACAGGATTTCAGTCAATATGCCAGAGCAGAGAAAGGCAACATGAAGAACCCATCATGCTCGCTCTCATGAATGAAGCTGACTAGGTAATTAATGATGGCTCCCCCAGGACCAAGGTACCTCATCATTTGTTAAACCTGTCAGCAGCAGATCTGGTGAAAGGTCTTGGAAGAATATTCCACAATACCTCCAACAAAAAGCTGGGACACACATATGTTCTCATTCTCATTGCTTCCTCTAGTCAAACTCCTTTTCTTTAGAGTACAGAACTCTGTTGTTCTGTTTGTATTCAGGCAGTTTGTAGTTGCATGTGCTGCATTACAAACACTCCTCAATGACAGTCATGTAAAATGCAAGCAATTAGCAAGAGAAAAGGGATCTTAATAACAGCTGATGTAGGTGTAAAGGAACACACTGAAAACTTGTAAAACACTACCTGCAAACTAGTTTATGGTGGAAATTGTCATGGTGAAATTGTTTACGGTGAAATTGTCATGGTGGCTTCTCCACAAACTATAGGTGGAACTACCATATGACACAGCTCTAAGCAATTCTGGACTTAAACCCAAAGGAGGAAACGTTATCTTATAATAGAGATCCATGTCTTGGGTGACACTATTCATAATATCTAATTTATGGAATCACCATTGGTATCTGCCAGTGGATGAATGGATAATGAAATTGTGGTATGCCTGTGCAATGGGGTATTACTCAGCCACAAAGAAGAAGAAAATTATCGTCTGTAGCAAAATGAATGAGACTGGAAAACATGTTGAGCAAAGTAAACTAATCTCATAAAGCCAAGTTGTAAGCACTTGAGGAACTTCCTAAGATTATGAGTCTTATTTACTTCCTGAACCTTTCTGTTTTAAGTTAAATTTTGAGTCTTAACAAAATTCTCC
The DNA here is from genome assembly GCA_028658305.1 of Pachyuromys duprasi. Taxonomy (NCBI): domain Eukaryota; kingdom Metazoa; phylum Chordata; class Mammalia; order Rodentia; family Muridae; genus Pachyuromys; species Pachyuromys duprasi. The sequence goes on along the minus strand of CM053746.1, from coordinate 36,637,853 downwards.
CAGAAGGGAAAATTTGAATCTGGAGGAAATGGCTACACAACACCTCTCTTACAAGGGATCTGGAGTTGGGGGGAGAACTGAAACTAGAAGAAGGGACTAGACAGAGACACAAAAGCAGAGGAGTGAGTGACTCTCCCCCAAAAAGGAGACGTTATTTGCTAAGTGAGGCCTAGAATGCAGGTCACTTGATTTTCCCAAACTGACTTCAACCCTCCAATCTCTCTGCCCAGCTCTCATCTCCCACCAATTGATCACACAGGTTGCTTCATAGACATTATTGCCTCAAAGGTCTCTTAGAATTTCCTTGGTCACAACTTTGGTCTTGACTTATTCTGGAGTTCGAAGGTTGTTTCATGTTCCACTGAGCCTCACTCCATGTGACTGCCCATTCTCTTCCTCCTGTTTTGGGTACCTTCTCTTAATCTTTCCACAGGTCTGAATACTAACCCCTCCTTTTATCCACCTTAATTATTACCTCTTCTACCAGCCTTCTCTGAGCACCTGACCTACAACTTTTCTCATCCAATGTGGGAGAAACAACTTTATTATCTGAAAGATTTCGTGTAGAATGTCTACCATAAGATAGCTGTGGGTCCTTGATTAATGCATTATATAAGTTCTCATCCTCTGCTAAATGGGACCAGAAAAGCTGATGGCCCAGGTTTATGGAAACAACATAGTGAAATCATATACGGTGAAGGGTTCAGTGAATGACCTTAGGTATGTCTGTTAATGATTTAGATGTAGCCAGACACATCCAGAGAGCCATAAATAGACCTTATGAAAGCACAGATAGACGTTATGCCCTGAGAGAACCCACCTATAATAAGACGGAGTCCAGATGACCAAACTTACTTGAGAGAATTGAAAGCATGGCAAGGAGCATGCAACTATAGCAGAGGAGATGGTTGGGCTGTGCCCTGGCTTTGAATGCCATCTCTTCTTCTTATTAGCTGGGTAAATGTGTCCTTCACTCTTTCTGCCTCTCTTTCCTCGTTTCCAAAGTAGGGATTAAACGCAGAATGGCCTATTTGATAGGGTTAATGCAGAAATAAGTGAAATACCTTTAAAGGATTTAGAACATCTCTGGCAGACTGTAAGCCTTCAATAAATGCTAATTATTGCGTTTTATGTCATTATTCTCCAGCACAGTCGCTATGGACCTATCTTCATCTTTGGGTGAAGGGGCTGTGAGTAAAATTGGAAAGAGACGTTTTACTAACCAGCTTTGGGAGAGCTCGGAGGGAACAGAGGGAAACCTGTTCCACAGCATCTGTTACAAGGGTTACCACAGGGGAGAATAGAGCCATAAGAAAAGGCTCAAAACTGGGTCATTCGACAAAAGTGGGTAGAGGAGCAGTTTCCAGCTTTGGTTATTAGCTAGAGTTGGGTAATTTTCATGAATGCTTATATCTGGGCCCCACCGGAAATGCTGGGCCAACATGTGAGTATTTGCAAAAAGCACCTCAGGTGATTTTAGTTTGCATCAATGATTATAACACACCGGGGCTAAGGCAAGATGGGATGAGGTTAGAATGTTGTAAGTGATGGTACTGGAGGGTATGTGTGAAGCAGAAGGTAAAGCGAAACTGAGGGGAGTTTATCCTGGACATGGGGCCAAGCGGAAGGCAAGCCATGTGCTTAGGGAAGCAAGATTTGTTGAGGGTGGGTGCTTCCTCAAGTTTCACAGCCTAAGCACTCAGTTGCCTCACCTTAGAAGTATTTTTCTTGGATGCTAGTATTGGTTGGTTGGGACATGTTTTGAATCAGACATACAAAAAGGGAAAGCAATTAAATTTCTAGTCTCATAGTGATCCTATCCACCCATACAACTATCTGTCCATTCATCCAACCATCCAACCGTCCATCCATCTACAGATTATCCATCCACTGTCCGTATAACTATTTATTCAGTCAACATATTTATATTAAGACTCTATAATGTTAGGTTCTTTAAGGTCAAAATGTTGATCTGCCTTTTTGTACAGATATCGCGAGTTTTGGATGACTCATGAGGAGAAAGACTAGGAACAGACTCTGTGGTCTCATTGGCTCTGGAAATAGGATGTGGGTCAGCTGGAGATAAGGTGATTTGAGGAAAGAGAAGGTACATTACTACTTTCTAGTCTTGGAGACAACTGTACTGCTTATTGTGCCCAAGTGAAATTTTTGAATTGATAAAATAGGAATGTTATAAATGTTGATGATGGTTAAATATCAAACAAGCATGGAAGGCCCAAGGTGTTGTGAAAGGATTTGAAAGAGCATTAGAATGACCTTCAAGCTGTTGATTTTAAAACATTAGTTTCTTTCCTACTTAAAACAGATCTTTTTGTAGCCAGAGAAATGTAAAGCTCAAGGGTGGGTTCAATGTAAATAGCATCTAATCAGATCCTCTCATTATACAAACAGGCCAGAGAGGGGCCAGGGCTCCGGCCAGGGCTGTGCAACAAGTAACTGACTCAGTCGAAGCTCAGGAAAGTTAATCTACGTTTACATAAAGGCATTCAGAAAGTAGATGTAGTTTCTGTGGATTAAAAAATAATCATCCTTTTTTTTTTTTTTTTTTTTTGCCATGTATGGCTTTGGTACTAGAACTGACAGCAGATGCGAGGGCCAAATTTTCCTATTTCTTGAGAATATATTAATAAGAAGAATTAGGCATATACATGCATACTGTCTCATCCCAGCTTTACAAGAACCTGTGACATATGAGTACTCTTTGTAGTTTACAGGTGGAGGAAACAGACTCTAAGAGATTAAATGACTTTGCCAGGAACTCACAGCTTGAATATGGTAGTGCTGTGCTTGAGCCCATGTCTTTGGAATCTAAAGATCACACTCTAGGCTTAATCTCTTTGCCTCACTTGCAAAAGCTTTTGTAAGGTAATATATTGATGTATCTGTGCCTAGGACTGGCCTAGAATCACATACCTTGGCTATGATACAAGACTGGTAGCATTGAAGGTCACACAGTGTTCCCACACAATGCTGAAAATATTTCAGATGCCCCTGGTTGGAGCAGGCTTTGAGAAATTCTCCAAATCTATTTTCAAAGGCTTGCAATTCTGTCGTTCTAAGTTTAAGTCTTTGGCCAATTTTTGCCGATCACCCTGAATATCTGGGGGTAGGGGTGAAGGCAAAGTGAGTCCTGTTAGCTCCGCACAAGCGGCTTTGTTCTTCCCTCCTCCACTTGTTGGCCTGAGTCATTTTTCCAGACCTAGCACAAATGTCATTCACAGGAACTTAACAACACTTTCTGAGTCATCAGTCCATGCTGTGGGATAAGGGCACAAGGATTATTAAGGCAGCCTCTCCTGCTGAGACCACTCACAACTTCTTGGTGAGATTCGGGTGAGAAAATACGCAATTGCAATGTTGGATCAAATGGTAGATGTCAACACCAGTTTGTCCAAATGTTCTAGCGTTGGAGATGATAGCATATAGACTATCTGTTGCCAGTGTCCCCTGGAATACAGTTTCTTCACCCTTGGTGCTCACCTGGCACTTTGAATGACATATATTAAAGACCCCAGCAGTGGACCTTTATTTCCTTCTCTGGTTTAGGCCTTTTTTTTTTAAATAGGACTAGCTATAGCCAGTGTGGACAGAGAGTGAAAACTGAAGGGAATAATTGTAGAGGACATGAGACAACCTAAGGTTAGGTGTCAGGAAGGTGAAAGGATAGGAAAATTGGAACAAACTTTTCTAAAGCATGTCTGACCAGGGTTGGCGGCCAAGGGACAGCCAGCCCTGTGATCCTGGAAACGAGATGGGTGCTCCTCTCCATCTTTCCTTCTAAGCCCGCCTCACTACCAGAGCAGGCCAGTGCAGCTGAGAAGCTGCCAGCAGAGCTAAAGGAGCTCCTGGTGTATTCTCCAGTTTCTAGCTCTACAGAATTCAATTCCGCTCTCCATATTGACCGAGATCCCGGCTTCATTGTGAATAATTCACTATACCTTATTTTTAAACCTCTCTTCAATCAGATCCCTCCTCCCTTTAAACAAATAGTGACTTATATTTGCCAAACAGTGTCTTCCTCAATGATGAACACGGCAAAAGGGAATCCTACAGTGGAGCAGCACTAAGAGGACTCAGTGGGTTAAGAAAAAAAAAGGGCATATGAAATCAGGAGGGGAGTGTGGTGGGAGAGGATGGGAGGAGTTGGAGGAAGCAGGGTTTGATTAAAACATATGGTAGTCACGTATGAAATACATTCTCAAATGCAGTCTCAAACGATAGAGACAAAATAGTTGATACTCCCTACATGTAAGTGTATTTGTAACACATACAAATACAATAAACTATTACTAACCGTAGATATGACAAAATGGAAATCTTATAGTAGGCAATTTTCCATAATGGTAGGAACAAAGCAGAGGCTAGTGGAGCCATGGAGTAAGGCCTCTGTCTGCTCTCACTCCTTGGCAGGTCTTGCCTTTAATCCAATCCTTGTGTTCCTTGGCTTGATCACCTTCTAATATACCATGCGATGTACTTGTATATCAAATGCATTATTTACTTTTCGTCACACCCTCCCACAGTGCAGTGTGAGCTCCAGGAGATGTGACTATCTCCAGCATCTAGGATGGGACCAGAACACAGCAGATGCTCAATGAATGCTTGTTGGATAAATGAATGGCTTACTGAATCCAAACTTTGAAAGCTTCTCTGAGTAAAAAGAGAGGAGGGACCTTCCAAGGTTCATGGCTTGTGCCTTCTTGAAACCTATTGGAACCAAGCTGGCACGCTTTTTGGTGGTGGTAGTTATGGGGATTGCTATGACAGTTATGGTAGGGATGGTGATGGTGACGGTGATGGTGGTGAGATGATGGAATGATGAGAATTACAGTGGTAGCAATGGTCACAGTGGTCACAATAATAAGGTCACAAAGAACTCTTTGCATCTACTGAATATTAGAGTTTTCAGAGAATTTTCACACTGCTTTGACTTTATCTTCACAAAATTTCTTCAGGGTTGGCAGGTGCCAAAATACTTCTGTCTTTTTCAGAGATCAGCCTAGTTGAGCTTGATGAAGCAACATGCTGAAGACTGCACAGCCACCAAAACTAGAACCAAGATGGCAACTGAAGCCATGATTTTTCTTATCCCTTCCCTCCCCACTGTATTCCACAGTAACTATTCTCTTCCCATCAGTGACATTTATATGGACTAGAAAGTCCTGCCCAGGAGTGAACTGTCTCGTGTGTGTGTGTGTGTGTGTGTGTGTAGGGGTAGGTGTGTATTTGTGAATAGATGAAGATGCTGGGTCTGTATCAAATGATAACTTTGTTCAAAGTTGTCAGTGCTCTGTCCCACCCAGCACTTAGAATCTCACCTCTGTGGAAAAGTAAAGTAGGCCCCTGGCAGATAAACCTGGGACTCAACTTCACCACTTACCTAACCGAGAAATTTGTCTTAGAAGGGAACAAACTAATCAGACTGAAGCGATAACAGAGTCCTGTCTGAACAGGTGCAGGTAGCATCTACTCTGTACTATATAATTATTCATCTTTCTCTTGCCAAGGAGTTTGAGTTGAAACTGTGGTTTATTTTTTTTAATCAATGTATCTCTCTTTTCTCCTTTAACTATACAGTCACCTTGACAGGAGGTTTCTGAGGTAGACTACATAGTAGCAATTCAAGTGACTGGAGTTGGCAGGTGGCTGAGGGGCTCTGTGTGCTGGTCACCATGTTCTTTGTCTACTTATATGGTCCTGTCAAAGGTCCCATTTTTAGGAAGTAGCCATGCCCAAGCGAGCCATTAGAGGCTCAAGTTGAAAACATGGACAATATTTAGAATAGTCTTCTTTCTTGGAGAAGAATAAGAAAGAGCAAGCATGCTTAGAAGACAGAGGAGGAGTCTGTTCATGTAGTTGGTGAGTGCCAGTGACCTCTGCTATTCTACTGACACCCTAAAATACAACTCAGAATGGGAGATTAGTGAATCTCTTCTCCCACAAATCTCTTCTTTGGTAAAACTGGAGCATTTATTCTGAGATCTGAGAAGGTCCTAGCATTTCCCCAGGACTCTGAAATCAAGATATAAAATGTTTAAAAAGTTTGTATTTACTTCTTTCCCCCTCCACCTTCATTCTCCACTCCCTCCTGTGTCCTACACCCATTCCTTCTTAAATCCATAGCATGTTGTTAAAACACGTTATTATTAATTGACTACTATATATACATGAATATATAAATACAACGTGCTGAATACATTTAGTGCTGCTTGTATATAAGTGATTTTAGGGCTGACCACTTGGTATTAGATAATTAATTAGAGAGGCTCATCCCTGGGGAAAATTGATTCCTCTGTCTCCCAGTAGTCACTAGTGGCTTATAGCTTTTCAGCTATGGGATTTTCCTGGTCTGTGTTGGCGTGTCAAGTGGTGTTGCCATTGTTTAGGTCTTCTTTAGGCAACCGTGTTGTTAAAAGTTCACAGGCACAGCCTTCCTGTCATATATAAAAGACAGTCTCACAGCAGATGTCCTTGTCCTTTTGGAACCTTTCTTTCCCCTTTCCCATTATGTTCCCAGAACCTGAGTTGTAGGGTTGTGTTGTAGATATATCAACTGGGGATGGGCACCTCAGTCAGTATTTTGGTCAGTTAAGGATTTCTGTAATGTCTCTACTGAAAACAGAAGCTTCTCTAATGAGGGATGAGAGCTACATTACAGACTGGACCTGGACACAGGATGAGTGACAGGGGCAAGGCCTGGGGTTTGGGCCTGGTTCTGGTTGGCTAGGGCTAGGTGAGTTCAAATCAAGACTTGAAAAGAGAGCTACCAACATTTCTATTCCAGAGGCTTATTGTATGTACCCCTTCTCTCTGAAGGTGTGTTCAGTTCTTAACTTCTTTCTCTTTTCACTCTTAGCTATTTCAGCTTTGCACCTGCACCTTTCCAGCCTCCTTATATTATAAGCAGGCGTCTCTGTTTTTAATGCACCTGTATTAGCTACAATACACAATGATCCCATGCTGTAACAGATGCTTTCCAAATCACAGTGGCTTAAAACAACACAGGGTTGTTTCTTGCTCATTTTGTGTGGTTCTAAACCAGTTGAGTGAAGGTTCTGATCATGGTAATCTCTCAGGGACACAGGAATACAGAGTTACAACTGTGCAGTTGCTGTCACCATCTGTGATGGTTGGACTGGTTATGCTTCCCACAGGCTTTTATTCGAATAATTAGTCCCCGGTTGGTGGAACGGTTTAGGAAGGATTTGAAGGTGTGGCCTTGTTGGGGGAGGTTATATCATACGGCTGAGCTTTGAGGAGTCAAAGGCCTCCCACCATTTCCCAGTGTGCCTGCTTGTGGGTTAAGATGTGAGCTCTCGGCTGTTCCTGCCACCATACCTTTGCTCAGCTATCAAGGACTTCAACCCCCTGAAACTGTAAACCCAATAAATGCTTTCTTTTATACATTTTCTTTAGAAAAGTGACGAAGATGCCGCTGCAAGATGTAAAGAGAAGAAAGCAAGGGGAGTCATGTGACTGCGTCTAAAGTGCCCTCATTTCCTCCTCCTGACTGGGCTGGATTAAAGAAGGGTTGAAATTGGAATATTGGTAGTGTTTACCGGTATAACCAGTTATGTGCAATCTTCTTCCCTCATACCTTTCTCTCCCTTCCTCTCTCTCTGGGATCTATCTGAAATCCATTCCCCACCCCATTTTCACATTAGATCACCATATTTCATCTTTGCCTTTGCCTCCATGTTCTTCTCCCCACACCCACCCCCCACCGCTTGCTACCTCTCCTCCCAGCCACTGAAGGCCACATCTCTTGCCTTTCTGAGTGCATAGGATTCAACCGCCAGCTTTCAATCCACGAGTTTCCCTTGCTTCTAATTGAGCTTAATGATTTATGTCTTGTAATGGACACAAATGGGTAGGAATTCCTGGATCTCATTAATAATTTTAAACATGCCAGAAGTAGGATTTTAAAATCCTAAGCAAAAAATTAAATGACCATAAAAATCTTTGTTCGCTTCCCAGGAGACAATCCCATTTCCACTTGACAGCTTAATTAAAAGCTGGACAAATTGGACACAACACTTTTAATAAACAGGACTTGGCAGGCCAGAGAAAGGGCTGAAAGGGAGGTGAGAAGGGAGAAGATGATGTTCATGATGTAACAAGATGTAATGAAGTAGGAGGTCCCTACCCTATGGAAGGACCTTTCTGGGATCTGTGGATATCTTCAGGTGACAGGAATGATCCAGAAGAGTCTCAGAGAACAGGGTTTTTTATATTATTATTATTATTATTATTCCAATTTCTTTTAATATTTTTCTATACGGTGAGATAGCTATTGTCTGGGGATGTTCTGGGGGGTCGATGTCTGGGTCCATGTTTGACTCCTTCTGGACCAACCTCCTTTTAAATTGCCTGCCTACTGAGATATCTCCTAGGGGGTGGGTCTGCAGGCCTAGATCTGAGAGACCACTTCAGGGTTTATGTGGTGTTTCAACATGGGTGCTGGGGATTAGGCCCAGGCCCTCTTGGTTGCAAGGCAAGGGCTTTACCAGCTAAGCCATCTCCCTAGCCTTCAATCTGTTCTTTGATTATCCATTTTTGTTGTCAAATATTTCCATCTCTATTGAGGTTTAGCTCTCTTCTGGATTGGCTGCCTCTTCTTGGTGTAGGTAAGGGTTGGTTGAGCCTGGGGCCTGGCTGCAGCCTCCATTGCCAGAAATCACACAGGAATCACCCAAAGTGTATGCACGGGTTCGGTAGAGGCTGTGAAAAGTCCTTTGGTTACCATCCTCCTAGGCGGATACAGGACTCTACTCACCATGAGCTCACTGCATAATGCTTGAAGATCTAGCTTAGGAAGAAAGCAGGAACACAGACTCCTACCTCCACGTTGCCTGACTTGCTCCCCCAACTGGAGGGCATAGCGTTGCCACTGCCATTTAGGACTGTGCCGTCTCTCTTCCATCAGCTGTCTCCTTGGCTCAGGCTTATTCTGAATCCAGTCTAATTTATTTATGTATAACTGCCACATGCTGCTTTAGTTAAAGTGAAGACTGCCAATCTTTCCAGCATTAAAAAAAAAATTAAACAAGGAAAGAAGAAATTAAAATGCATTTAGAAGTATTCTGCCCTTCCCTGCAAAAACTCATGCAGAGGAACTGGCTATTTGCTCCCGAGTAAGTAAAAAAAAAAAGATCTCTTGGGCTGCCGTGGGATTTGCTGACCCATGAACAAGAACACATTCACACGGAGGAAGGAACAATTGCCACCATCCTTTGCCAGCCATCCGCTGACTCTGCTCCACACTGCTTTCACTATAGAACCTCAGAGGTCTAAAGCAGTTGAAGACTTTGGCATTGATCTGAGCAGTCTGTGCACAGGTGAAGAAGACACACCTCAGAGAGAGGAAGCCGCCTGTCTAAGCCACCCAGAAGGGTTGCAGCTGGCCCTTGAGGGAGGTAGCAGCCTTTGTCAGCCAATGGACATGACTTTCTGAGGCATGCGGACTTATTATTGGCTGTGGGTATTTCTAGCTCAACGTGAAGCTCATTCTGTCAAGCTGACCGCCAACTGAAAACAAATTCCACCCTTTCCACTGACTTTCATAAAAATAGAGATTTTTTTTTTCTTAAAAGACCCTGTGTTGCCAAGCATGGGGATGGAAAGGTTTATATGATAGCATAAGTGCAAGAGTGCTTTCTGAGTGCTGGCACTTTAGGGGGAGACTCCAAGTGGCTGCAAATGCGAAGAGGGGAAGCTTCTTTTCGGGGGTGACTCGAAAGTTCTACGTTTATATTGTGGCGATGGCTGTGAACTTCTATGTGCTTAACTAAAATGGTTCAAGTGAACACTTGAAATGAATAAATTCTTGGGTACATAATTTGTATCTCAATAAACTGTATTCTCTTTTAAAAAGAAAAGAAAAAGCAAAACGAAAGACGACACTAGACGCGAGGGCTGAGACAACTCTCTCAGGAGAAGAGCAGAGATAGATGGTGACTCCGGGCTTCCATGGTCATTTAGGCTTAGGCTCTCGAAGGGCCCCTCCTCCAGCCACAGAACACAAGTGGAAGCAGATGGCACCCTTCCAATCAGTCCCGCTCCAGACCTTTGCCTAAGAACTGCATTTCAATCTGACAGCTCATTAGCTTCTGTCAAATACATGTTTGACTGAGTGACATTTAGAGGGACAACATATGTGCCATGTTAGCTCAGGCCCCTCAGGGCTTTGGAAATCCTATTAGATCCCCTGAAAGCAGGATATTGGCACTCCATCAGCCTAGAATACTTCTGTCGCCGTTACAACCATGATCTTTCAGCTCCACCAAAGCTAAGGGGTGATGCGATCACATGAAGATAGCGGAGAATTTCCGGCTACTCCTTACTCCCGGTGTCCTTCTCACAAGACCCAATGGGCTAAGCACCCCATGGAGTTAGCACTAAGATAACTTTTTCTTTTACTTTTGGTGTAGATGTGTTTTTGTATCTGTGTGTGTGTGCACACCCATGTACCACAGAACACCTGAGGAGTCAGAGAACAATTATTGGAAGTCAGGTTTTCCCTCTTGCCATCTGTTTCTTGGGGATAGAACTTGGGTCTTCAGGCTTGGTGACAAGCTCCTTTCCCTGCTAAGCTGTCATAGCAGCCCAAGGAAAAGTTTATAATATTAAAAGTCTGAAATCACTCATTTGCTAAGCAGTTAAAGCTACTGAACAAACCCATTTCTGGGTAGGAATGATGTCTCCTCCTCATTCCTCATTTTCCTCTTCTTCTTCCTCCTCTGGCTCCAGCTTCTCTCTCTTCTGTCCCCCTGTTCTTTCTCCGCTTCTAATTCTCGGCCTCTTCTTCCTTTTCCTTTTGTCTGCATTGTCAGGGTAAGTGAAAGAATGGAGGACCGGGGAGATGCCTGGGTTGTTAGAGTGCTTGCCTTGCAAACATAAAACCTGAGTTCAATACCCAGATGAAAGCAGGCATGGGGCACATGCTTGTGATCCCAGCACAGAGAAGGCTGAGATAGAAGATCCACAGCTCCACAGCTAGGTTTTAAAAGAGCTAGATTAGAATAAGTGGCACATGGTGCTTAAGGAATAACACCTAAGACTGGCCTAATCTCTCTCTCTCTCTCTCTCTCTCTCACACACACACACACACACACTTCCACACACAGATGAACACATGCACAAACATATAAAAAATAAAACACACACACAAACAGCTACCAGGCACAAACTTGTCTCTGACAAAACTGTTTCTCTAGTTTCTGGTAATTTCATTTCCCTCTGATTCATTTAAGCACCCAACACAGTGCCACCGAAGTTAGAATGATGGATGAGACACGGTGTTTGTGCTCATGCAGGCAGACATAAGAATAACTAGAGACACAATTCCATGGTGGCGGCCTTTTCCAGATCCTGTGGAGGAGACAGCAGGGGTATAAAAAATGGGGAACCTATATTCAGATGAGTATAGCAGCTACAGTTTCCCCTATTTTTCTGTGTTCCTGTTTTTGCCGCCCTGTCGGCTGGGTAGAGATTGGACAGGAGTAGTCCAATCTTTAGGGAGTGCATAAAAGAGCCAGTCTTTGGAAGACATGCAGAAATGCTTCACCCCAGGGTCCACACGTCTTAACCCAGTGCTCACACATCAGGATGTGGGATGCCTAACCACCCAGGGCCACTGAAAGGCCACCCTCCAGCTCAGGGCCCACACACTGACTGTGCTCACACACATACAGATCTTCCTGCAGTGACGTAGGGCTTCACACCACAGGTCAGTCACCTCCATAAATTATAAGCCATGAGAGCAGTGATTTGGGTATGCCAAGATAGATGGGTGGTCAGAAATTTTCCAGGTGGGAGAACACTCCAGACACAGACCTGGCTTGTGCCCTGGTCCATAGATTTGAAATGGGAACATTAGGCTGCTGCATCTCATGCATACTTTCAGCTCTTTAAAGGCAATCTGTGGACATTCCATTTGCAATGTGCATTTGCATAAATTATAAATATTGGTGTCTAGGCCAAGACTTGTCTGTACCAGACTGAAGGTTTACCAAGGTCCTGACTGCTTTCTTATTTTTCCATTCTGTCAAACACATAACAGGGGGCTGAGATTGCTTCCTGGATCTCTTGTTTACTTCCAGTCTCTGTGCAGGCTCTCACGCTCTTAGCTTCATCTTCTGCAAGACAGGAATGATACCAGCAGTCTCTCAGAGTGTTGCTGTGAAAACTGAAGAGGCTGATGTTTAAAAGCACCAGTTAACAGTGGACAGTGTGGTGCCATTAGTTAGGTCTCTGTGATCATCTGCTAAGTTATTCTGTGACTCTTGCTTTACAGAATCTGTAAAGATGTGGGAACTATGTCCTTACACTAAAGATTACCAGTGTAATGGGAGCCAGAGAATTTAAGAGGATCAGAAGGCTGGCTGCTCGTACACTGCATTTGATGATGAAAGTGATAACGGATGGATGCTTTGGCCTTTCTGCGCTGTCAAAACGAAAGACGAGAGAGAGAGAGAGAGAGAGAGAGAGAGAGAGAGAGAGAGAGAGAGAGAGAGAGAGAGAGGCTGAGCCATGAGTCTGAATGACCTGGGCTCCAGGTCCATGCTAGCTCCCAGCTCTGTTATTTCTGAGCCATGGAAATCAGTTAGTTAATCTCACCCACTCCTAGTTTCCGCTCTTGTATAATATAACAAATAATAAGAACTTCAGCAGGTGGGGAAAGACAGATAGCAAAAACTGACCTTTAGTAGCCACCAGCTATGTGCTGAGGATGAGATTAAGCATTCCAGGAGGAAATCAGCTTAGAGGAAAGTCAGTGACTCGGTTCCCAAGCTCACCCAGGAATAAGTGTTGGGACTAAGATTTGAACCCAGGTACTTGGATTCCAAGGCTGTTCTAATAACTGTTATTTTATACCAAAACTCTCAAAGCTGTTCTAGAGTCAGCAGGCACTCACATAATGACAATTGTTATTAACTGTGTAATATCTTTGATTCATTTGGCTAATGGTCCTTGATCATTTAAGACTCTATTCAAATGTTATAGTTTCTCCCTATCTCTGGAAATAGCCTGCTGATATTCCCATGATGCATCACTCTGGGCAGATAGAAGCCTAATTCTCTGCAAATTCTTTGCTTTATATTGTCCTCAAGTGATAGGGAAAAAATAAAAAGGCCTACAAGGTTCCAGGCACATTAATCAAATGTTAATCCAATAAAGTTAGTAATGAAACAGCCCAGTTTGAGAAACAATTTGAACTATAGGCCTTTACAGATGGAGAAAATTAAATCGAATAAATGATTTACACTAAGAGGATTTAATGCAAAAATGTCAAGCCCTATAAGCCAAGTGAGTGTTAGGAGTCCTGGGAGCTGAACTGACATGAAGGCGATTTAAAGCATATAGTCTGGGACAGTTTAGGCCTAGATCAGAGGCCAGACCAGGACATGGGAAATGCTGGCTAGCTACTCAGTCCAGGAGAAGACTCCTAGTAGGATCTGAATGTCCCCATGAGACCAGTTCCAGGTCCTTCCTATTCACATTGGGAATCCTAGGTGTAGCTTCTCAGACCTCAGCAACTTTCTCATCCTTCATACTTTCAGTGACAATGTGTACCCAGTAGCCCATGGGACTGACCTCTCCTGAGTTTCCTTTCTTGTTCAGATCCTTGGGTGGCATTTAAGATGCAGGAGGCACAGGCTGGACCTATGCTCATAAATTAACTTGACTGAATTATGTTTGAGAGAAAGAAAAGATAGTTTAATTCAGTAGCTAATCTTTCTTTGTTCCCTTTGTGATTTTTCTCTTCTGTCCTGGCTGATTTTCATATTCTGGCAAATGCCGTGGTCATATGACACAGTACGAGTGCTCCAGGTATACACAGAGTGGCCCTATCTATGTTGTATTGTTAGCCTTGGGCTATGGGTCATGAGCAAAGCACAATAACTTCAGTGTACCAAGAAGATCATCATCATCATAATATCATCATCCTAAGAGTATAGTAAGTTTATAACACCGAAATCTAACTGTGTAGCCATCCTTAAAATATGGGGTAAATATGGACTTACAAAACTAAGTAATGTAGTAATTTGTAAGATACTGTAGAATGAGAAACTCATCCCTTGACCTATTTTTTTTCTTCTTGTTGTTGTTGTTGCTATGGCATAATCCCTGAGACCGGATAATCTTTAAAGCAACGATACTTATTTTGACTCCTGTTTTCTGTGGCAGGAAAGTCTAAGAGCACAGTGGTAATGAGGACCCGGGCTTCTCCAGCTCCTGGTAGAGAAACAGAAGAGCAAGTGGATATGTGCAGAAGAGACAAGAGGAGGGGGAGGGAGCTGGAGAACATCTTAACGTCACAGTAGCTAATCTGGTCCAGTGAGATCCGGGACTCGTTCATGTAGAAGAGGCATTCACACATTCATGAAGCTTCTCCTTCATTACTAAACCCCTCCCACGAGGTTCTACTCATTCATGAGGCTCTTCCTACATTACTAAACGCCTCCCATGGGGCCCCACATCCCAACACTGCCGTTTTGAGAAACAACTCAACAGGAATTTTGGATGAACTACAACAGCTCAGGTTTTGAAAAGTAATTTCATGTTCAGGAGATGTCTGATGGCAGACGATCACCCTCCTTCTTTCTTTTCCCCTTTTCCACCAGGGTAACAACAGTTTTGTCTTCCCTGTCTTGGGAGAAATTGGTGACAGGCAAACAAGCAGGCCTGGGGAACGTTCCATAACTACAAAGTGCCTATTGAATCTTGATTGCAGAGAAATGAAAAAAACTTTCCCAGTGTCCTGGGTGGGAAGGGGTGAGGTAGCCACAGAGTCTAAGATTCAAACCTCAGGAACAGCCTCCAAGTTCAAATGAAAAAGACATGTATTTTTGTGCTAAACTGATAACTCGATTGTACTAAACACTGGTCCACCTGGGCAAGACTCACCAAAAGTTTAGAAACAGAAAACTCTGAGACAGCCCTAATCTTTAGCTCAATACACTTCACTCTGAGTGGAGGGAGGGGGTGGAGTCTGGGTTATCTTTTTCTTTCTTTATTTTTATATCAATCACAGGTTAGGTACTTTGCATCCCAGGCGTAGCCCCCTCCCTCATTCCCTCCCACCCTCCCACTCCCACTCCCTCCCTCATCTCCCTCCTCCCCACCCCCTCCAAGTCCACCAACAGGGGAGGACCCTGGGTTATCTTTGTAACATTTTTTTTTTCCTGACAGGTTTGATGTTTTCAGGAACAAACTTACTTGGGTCTCAGGATCTCTGGGTAAGCTTTCCCTCTTCCATTCAGACCCCCCCCCCTGCCCTTTCTATCACTGACGACTTCTCAGAATGTACCCATCAGACTGGGCTATGGTCTCAGGTCTTGTCCTTTCTTCTCCCCATTTCCTTCTTCTCTTTTGCCAGTCTAGACACTCGGAATCATCAAGGTCCGTCCTTAAGCCATTTGTTGAATGTCCTTCCCTTAACCCACCTACGTACTACTGTACACCTAAGGGAAGGTGGCATGGCATCTTGTCTCTCCCTTTGCATGTCTTCTTGAACTAAGGGAGGTTTTATAAACTCGGCAGCAGCGAGTCTTTCCTTTGTATTCAGCCTATGATGCTGAGGATTAAGGAGGACGCCAGAGGTACTTACTGGAGCCACGGGTAGCCCACAAAAGTCATTTGTAAAAGATTGTTGGAAGTGTGTGTGTGTGTATGTGAATAAATGAAAAAATAAAAGTGAATGAATGACAGACCAATAAATGCCCCAAATAGGAGCATGATTAACAAATGATTAACAATAAAAATAGGTAGGGAAAAAGGGCAAATGAATAGATGAATGGATGGATGATATATGGGCACACTTGGGTCAACACACCAAACTGCAAATGCACACAGGCTGCTGCTCCTCCAGGGTTTGCCAACTTGGCGTGTGTGGTTCCGCTTGGCAGGCTCCCTCAGAATGTTCGTTGGAGTAGCAATTTTCTATCATATTGTTTCAAATTTGGATTATATGATTACTGCCATTTGTCCTCGAATGATTAGAAAAACTTTGAGGTGACAAAAGGAAAAAGAGCTTTTCCAATGGAGAGATCTCCTAAACGCCCCCTCCCCCCAGTATCCATGCCAGATTTCCAGAGCTGGTCTGTCATTATGTCAGTCTGATGTTAATTAAAATGGTAATTGGAAGAGGGTTTTCAAACAGCCTCCCTCGCTCTGCAAGTGAGTCTTCCTGCTGGGCTGAATTTGAAGGCAGAGAAGCTAGCTGGGAAGGAGGTATAGGTTCGGAGTTCTTGCAGGCCTGGGGCCAACCTAGGTACCTGCCTGCTTTGGTGGCTTTAGGTGGCAGGTTAATGTTCTATTCACTTGGATTTCGGGCTTTAAGATCTAGAGAGGCACTGGGAAGGAGAAGGGGGTGGGTGGGAGGAAAGCCATGGCGTCTACAGACTCAGATAGAAGCACCAGCGTTACCTAAGACCCGTGGTGTGATGTTATGCAAATATCTTAAGTGGTTTTTAAACAAGACCTGCGAGCCCCGGTTTCTTCATTGGTAAAGTGGGATGATGACACCCAGCTTACATGGAAGCACTGACCAGGGAGAAGGTTTTGCCAGCATGGTAAGCGCATGCTACCCACCACCCACTGGGGAACACTATCTTTTGTGTGTTTCTCCAGGGAGGCTGACTTAGTGTGTTGGTTATGTTCCTCAAAATACCTGGAAAAAAACCAACAACTTAAGAAAAGATGCACTCATTTAGGCTCACCATTTGAGGGGACGGTTCATAGCAGTAGGGGGCGAGGGCACAGCAGAACCTGATAGGGCTGCTCACTTTTTGTCTGCAGTCAAGGAGTAGACCTGATAGCTGATGCTCAGCACACTTCCTCCTTTCTATTCAGTCTAGAACCCCAGCCCACAGAAGGATGCCACTCAAATTCAGATTGAGTCTCCCACCTCAATGAATCTAATTTAGAAACACATATGCCCAGAGATTTGTTTCTTAGGTAAATCTAGAGCCTGTCTAGGTGATGATCTATGTTAGCCATCACATTTAGGTTTTAAACAAACTATGGGTCCCATGGCGTCATTTGAGTTCAATCAAAGTATAAGCGAATCTATATAATCTGTATATAGATTACATAATCTACAAACAAATAAACTTCCTTTGGCTACTCTCTCATTTGCTGTTGAGTCATTGAGCCCAAGGCTTGAGGGACCATTTTCCAGCCTACCTTGGTCCCATTGTTTTCTTCCATATTGGAAGGTGAAGGGTGGAAGCACGTTGTGACTGTTGCAAAGCTCAACCCTGTGGCATCTGTGCAACCCGAGTGATTTTTTGGAATGCTGGTGCTAATGAGGATGCCATGGACTATGATTTTGACCTGTCTTTCCATTACTGCATCCCTTCTATACTTGAGGCAGTACGCAGGGTGTTCCACATCTGTAGCCTCCTGATATCATTGTTGCCACAGTCCTTGAAGACCCCATTAATCTTCCTTTGAAGTACTGAAGGCCTGGAGATGTCAAATTGCTCGTTCAAAGCCACAGAGAGAAAGAGACGAGTCGGAATTCAAACCCAAAGGCGGTGAGGGTGTTGCTCTGCAATTCCCTTAAGAATCCACCACTTTGCCTGTGGGCTTCCAGCTGGATGTGAGCACTATCTCTAGAGGTGGGTGGATGAAGCTGAGAACAGAAGGAAGATTACTTTGTTGGGCTTCTCAGAGTGTGAGAGGAGTCGTGTGACAAGGGGGAGAAGTTGGGTGTCCTATGCTTGGCCCAAGGCCTGCAGAGGAGAAAGGAACAGTGAATTTGCATCTGAGGAACAGATTGTCTATGGTTAGACAAATCAAGAACTGAGGTTATGAGAGGGGCAAGGCCCAACAGGAGGCTCAGAGACTAAACTAAGGTAAAGTGGTGAGGGAGAGATGCAAAGAGCCCCCACCTTAGCCTCCTAGCAGAGGCTACTAAAGGTGTTGAGTGTGTACTGCATTTGGTCCAGTGAGGCACTTCCGTGCCCTTGTCTAGAAGGTGTTTAGCCTCTGAATGACTGAAAACATGGCTGGAGTTCTCCAGGGATAGTAAAGGAAGAGGTAAAAATGAGGAATACCATGCTATCCTGCAGGGTGTGTTGCAAAGTCTCAAACGAGAAAAGTGTGACAGCTAAGCTCAGAGCTTAGACTCAGGGTTAAAGAAAGTCCCAAGTGTTTTTTTTTTTTTTTTACTGAAGACTGAATGCCCCAGAAGGGAAGAAGAATCAGCAATTCCATTCATTAAGGGCTCATTGACAGTTCTATTATAAGGACTAATCGTTTGTTGTTATTGAGATCTTTCTCCTTGATTAAAACCATTAGCACCAGTAAGTAACCATCAATCCATTAACAAGCTCTCTTAAAAGCTCCTAACTCTGAGGTCCTCCTAGCACACCTACACTCAACTTGACCCATCTTTTGCCTGTTTTAAGCTATCTTTTGTCTGTTGCCTGTCTGTTGTCTCCGTTGTCATCACTCTGGTTGAAGCGATCACTGTTTCTTCCCAGGGTGACAGCCTTCTGGCTGAGCTCTCTGTCAGTCCTTAGCCAACAAGACCACTTCACCCAGCATCATGTCCAGCCACACTTACCCCCAACAGCCTTTTATCCCTTTATACACTCCTACTCTCTGCTGCTGTGGAATGTCTCCTGCTATTCTGCCTGTAGCCTTTGCCTGTGCCTTCCCAACCGTCACCTTATTAGGCCAGGCTCACTCTTCAGCACCCAGCTAACCGATGCTATCCTCAGTTAAGTGTCCCACCTCACTTGGATCAACAGCGCCCAACCCTTTCTCAGCAATCTGCATTGTTTTTTTTTTTTTTGCCATTGCCACCCACATTATCTGTGAGTTTTCCTATTTTGTGCTTGGGTCTTCTTCCCCTTGCCCCAATATTAAAGTCCATGAGTATACTCTTTTCCATTCATTCTTGGTTTTAAGATTGGGAGTAGATGAGGCAATTGGGAATATCTAAAAAAAACTTCACAAAAGGAGGCCTTCCTTCTTAGGAGCCTGCCTATAATAAGTCCTCCATAAACCTCCTTTCTGCTCTGTCCCACCTCTGCTTTCTTCTCTAACACCCAGCAAGACTGGAGACGCAAATAAGTGAGAGAGAGGAAGGATAGGAAAAGGAGCAATGTAGGAGACAGTGTCTGGGAGGAGGAGAGAATCCAAGAGTAAAGCCCTCACTGGCAGTGAGGAGGCTGGAGGATAAAACCCAGCGATGATCTTGATAGTGGCTACAGAGAGGAGAGCATTGACATTCTGGATGTGGAGAATTTGAAATTGGTGCTTTAGGTAGGAAGGCTGACCATGCCTTCCCCCAGGGGAATGGGGGAGATGGAGAAAGGGGAGGAGAGGAGGATGAGGAAATTTGCAGGGAAGGCCAAGGTATAGGGAGCCCTGGGAGGCTAGAGTCTAGCAGGCTTTGCCACCTGGCTGGACTGATTCCCCCTCGATGGGGTTCCTCCCCACCCCCTGTTACAGTTTTCCCTGGGGTCAAGAATGACCATGCCTATGGAAGCCATGTCTGATCAGCAAGCAGGCATTCCAGAGTCTTCCCAGATTCTCAGAGAGAGAGCTATCTCTGGTCTCAACAAGGTCTGTTTGCCCTGGGAATGCAAGACACGTTTCTCTTTTAAATTTTAATTTGGTTCTGTCATGGAAATCACATTAGACTCCACTCTGCTCCTCAAAATGACATTTTTTAAATATTCCCCAGATATGCAGATCAAACTGGGTCCAAAGAGTATCCACCCCTTCTGACCCCTCTCTCCATAGCTCCCTTCTCTCTTTGGTTCTCTTCTCTCCATGGTTCCCCTCCCTGATTCGTTCTTCAGTAAGAGGAATTTGCTCTCATTCTCACAGGTATTGAGGCCCACCATCTGTTTTGCTGTTCTATGAATGTCACTAAGGATTCTACGTGCTGGGTAGCTGCCAGGCCACCCTGAAGGGACATGTTTGAAATCCTAGCTTTTCCCTTACCTGCAACCACTTCTCCATGGTTTGGGGCAGGTTCTTTCCTTCTGTGGAATCAGCCAAAGTGGCATGCACTCCAACTACGAGACATGACAGCATTCTAGGACTTTCATTAGGAGGAGATGGGATCTTTTGAGATAGGGAACGGGAGAGAAGAAGCCAATTCCTATAATTCAAGATCATATCAAGTCTCCTTGGAAACCAGCTGACTACAGTAGCTAGTCAGTGTGGTGGGGGCCTTGCATCCCTCACTGCATTCTGGAGGAAACAGAGAAATCAAGAAAAGCAGAGACAGAGACAGAGACAGCAAGAGAGAGAGAGAGAGAGAGCGAGCAAGGGAGAGGAAGAGAGAAAGAGGCACACACACACAGAAAGAGATGTTGGGGGTGAATTTCAGAGCAAAGACTCTCAGGCTTCATTTTGTTCCTGTGACCCCTAAGTTGACCATCTTTTGGGGGTGTTAGTAGAAAGCCTAAATTTGGTATTTGACAAGGTTCTCCCTCCCATGTTCCTTCTGTGCTCCATTTAGAGCCTTGTGGTCCTGGGAGGTGAGTTTCAACAGATAAGGAAGATTTCTGACACAGTGAGCCAAGTTCAGTTCCCACCAATGTTTCCACAGAAAGGAGCAGTGGTCTGTGGCACAGATCTGGTGGTGCCCCAGTGATACGCTATCCTCTGGTACATTTCTCTTGGAAAAGGTCTGTTGACTCTTGTGCATGTTTCGAGGCCTCACTTTTGAGGAAGTAAGTACCTTGCACCCTCTCTTAGGAGGGTGGAATGAAGGCAGAATCTAAAGCTCATAGATTGGTAAGTCTTAGCAGATCCACAATTCATCCATTTTCCTGCTGTCCTCCCCTCTCTGAACAAATTGGCCATGCTTGGACCATTCCTCAAAGCAGTAAGAATTCACTCTTGCCCTGTTCTTTTCTATTTGCGCTCTGGAGTCCTTGCTAATTAACTAGCTTCTGACATTACCAATCTTCTCCACCCTCTCCCTGGGGCCATCTTCCTTCCTGTCTGATTATTTGGTTTTCAGGTTGAGGGTCTTGTGGCTCCTGGAGTCTAGCTGCCGACATGGTGGGGGTTGGGAAGTAACCAGGTCCAGGCAAGCATCTGACAACCACAGGTGCCCATGTCCTCCTGTGTGCCCTGCCCGCACTGTGCCCACACAGGCAGCTGAGGATGGCATGTCGGGCAGTTTCAGTAAGATGGGAATGGCTTTTTAATAGCTGGGGGCCCCTCTCACTCATCTGTGCATGCTGAGTTTATTCTGCCATTTGTCAAATTCTGACTCTAGGGGACCTGAGTTTGGAGAGTTCCAGCTTCAAGATTGATGATCCCAGTGAGTGACAGCTTCCTTGGTTCCTCTAAACAGTCAGAGCTGCCAATAGGAAGCCCCACAGTCTGCTCATCTCTGAACGACACATGTACGTCCACCTCTGCTGAGGTTGGAAATGAAATGTTTACTTGGGCTCTAACCAATACACCCCAGCTGCCTCCCTGCCTATGAGTGACAGCAAGTAGGTTTCAAAAATTGAGCAGACAGCTTAATGGCTCAACACAGATTCCACTTTGCCAAAGGGAAGAAAAAGGAAAACCAAATTCCAGTCGGGTTAAGAGAATACTCCTAAGGTAGAAATGGGACCACAGTCTCCTGTTGACCATAGATGGGCTCTGAACTCAGACTCCAGAATAGTGCTCAAGGAATAGGGTGTTGAGTTGAATTCAACACTTTTATTTTTGTGGGACTCCTCACAAAATCTTTAATTCTCAGAGGTGGTGAAATACTAAAATCCATCTAGTCTGAGTTCCTGAGCTTTGATGCCTACTGGAGCATCCTTGTCCATAGCTGGGCACAGCTACTGATGGTCAATAACAACTTCGGAACATTATTGCTTTCTTTTTTTTTTCTTTTCTTTCTGCCTTTTCTCTTTCTTTCTAATTTGGTTTTTCAAGACAGGTTTTCTTGGCTGTCCTGGACTTGCTTTGTAGAGCAGGCTGGCACCAAACTCCCAGTGACCTGCCTGTCTCTGCCTCCCAAGTGCCAGGATTAAAGGGGTGTGCCACTGTGCCTGGTGAAGAACATGATTTCTTACCTGGAGTGACGTGTTGGCTTTCATTGTGTGGCTGTCTCTCTCTTTGTAGGTTGTCTCTCATGGATACAGATTTCCCCAGGCCACATACAGAATCCATTCTTTCTGTGCCATAATCCCTCCCAGCCAAGAAGAAGGCCATCTCATCCTTCCTGAAATATGTTAGGACCTCAGTGGCCTCTGTCATGCTAGATGCTGGGCTTACAAGGGCAGTGGACTAAGAAAGAAAGAAAGAAAGAAAGAAAGAAAGAAAGAAAGAAAGAAAGAAAGAAAGAAAGAAAGAAAGAAAGAAAGAAAGAAAAGAAGAAAATAAAAGAAATAAAAAACAAAAACTGGCAAGAACAGGAGCAGTGCTTACAAGATCATCTTTTCCGCACCCTTCTCCACGCTGCTTACTGAAGAGGGTTTGACCCACTCGGAAACATCTCAACCCCCTTTGTTTCTTCCCTTCCTAATGCACTCCCAAGGCAGGATGGTTGCCACAAGCCCCTAGGCATTCATGTGACCCTGTATTATTAGTGAACAGGGCCACTGAGAGTGAAAACTTCCTATCTGTTGTCTCTTCTGTAGTCTGACCACCAGGAAGTGGGGAGGTCAGGCAGGTAGGGTGCACTGGGAAATTCAGCTATGCTCTCTGATGTGTGGATATGGCCAGGTCAATCTTAATTTGTTCCCAGAGCCATCTGATGACCAAAAGCAGCAGATCCCACCATAGGTAGCAGGGTGTGTGTATGTGTGTGTGTGTGTATGTGTGTGTGTGTCCGCATGCCACTATGACAAGGACATTGGGGCAGTGTCCCATGTGGAATGAATGTTTTTTACTTATCTTCTAGTCTTCTATGGCTATAACTCTTCAGTACGTGGTGGATAGATACAAGGGGGAAGGATTCAAGAATTCCTGGGTTTCTTCTTTAAAGCTTCCTGTAGCGCACCGAGCTTCATTCTACTCTTCCGTTCCTATCTGTGCTTCTAGCAGTGTGACCTTCCCTCCGCCCCCAGAACTAACCAGGAAATCTACTTACAAAAATAAAGATATGCCTTTTGAACAAAGAAAAGCAGAAGCACTAGAGACAGATGGCGTTGTGGTGGTTTGAGGGATAATGCCCCCCATATATAAGCAGGCTTAGTCCCCAGCTGGTGAACTTTTTGGAAGGATTAGGAGGCATAGCCTTGTTGGAGGAGGTATGTTGCTAGAGGTAGGCTTTGATGTTTCAAAAGCCTTTGCCGGACCAAGAGTCTCTTTGCTGACCCGCCTGGGGATCAGGATGGAGTTTTCAGCTACTTCTCCAGCCCCATGTTCGCCTGCCTGCTGCCACCCTCCCCACTATAATGACAACGGACCAACCCTCTAACACCATAAGAAGCCCCAAGTAAATGTTTTCTTCTGTACATTGCCTTGGTCTTAGCACAGTGTATAGAACAGTAACTGACACAGAGCTCATGCCTTGGTAACTAAAGCCCAATGGGAAGCATGCTGTCGTTCATTCATCTCTCTCCATGCTCTGGGGGACGTGGCTATTGTGACAGCATGTGTGCTAGGGCCGCTCCCTCTCATGGCTACCAACGTATGGGCAAGAATAAGAATCAGCTAGAGAAACTGAACCGGGGGCACTCAGAGCAATAATGTGAGGAAGCTTGCCCTTGGGGCTAGGCTACTTGCTTGTCTAAGAGAGGACACTCTATTCCACCCCACACCTGTACAAAATCTCATCTTTGTTGATTTCTGAATGTTTCATAGAATGGCTGCTATTCAGATGGTGGTAGTGCCTTCTAACACTAGCAGGAAGGGTAAAGGAGGACAGTGGGTAAGAACAAAGAAACAGATAAAGGCAGATGGAGAGATGAGGGCATCAGCCCCACCCTGCAGCTTTTGGAGGAAACATGTAGCAGTATCTATCAACATTAAAATTATACCCACTCCCTGAGCAATTCATTTTTAAAACCTCTTTCCTCCATGGATAGACTTGTCTGTGTGGGCAAAGATGTATGTGCCCGTACCATAACTGCAGCAATATTCAGGACAGGAAGCAACTTAGATTTCCATCACCCCTATTACATAAAATATGGCCCATCACTATAATGAATGACTACGCAGCCTTGACAAAGAATGAGGTAGGTCTAGTTATGTTGATGGAACGATCTTTGTGGCGTGTTTTAGAAAAAAAGAAAACACCAAATAGTGCGCTCCCATAAAAGTAGAAAGGTCTATTCAGAGACCTAGATGCTTGTATCTGGCGACATCATTTCTGGAAGGCTACACATACACAGGTAATAACACTGCTCGTCTTGGATTAGGAGTGATGACACAATAAGGGTAGAGAGTGGAGAGGCTTACTTTCCTTCACATAGCGTTTTTCATCATGTCAAGTCATTATATAACTTTGTACTGCATTTCCGTCAAAAAAATAGTTTCTAAAAAGAAGAAAGCATGTGCCTTAAGCACTTAGAACAAACACTGCTTGCATGTCTCCAGAACAGCCACTGCCAGTAAAGAACTTTGTCAGCCTGAGTGGTGGAGGTAGTGAGGAAGATGGTGTTGTGCTTTTATAGTCCAGTTGTGCAGGCAGAGAGGGAAAGGTGTGAAAGCTATTATTCTAACAAATCAGAAGAGGAAACACTGAATCTTGACTAAGAAGGGAGACTTCCTAAGCTGGTCTGTGAAGAAACTGTAGTAGAATTTTGAGGCCAGAAACGAATGAATGATACATGAGACTCCAGACACAGAGAATAACAGGAACCCAAGATATGGTATGGGAAATGAGTACCAAGCCATGACGCCCTAAATATGGCCTTCATCTACCTACTGTTCAACCTGAAATCCCTTGTTTACAGCTGAGGCACGGTTTGTTTTCAGATGTCTTTGTATGAATGCAGACATTTGCTTTTGAATGAGGCACGGGGAGGAAGGGCTCACAGGGGTGGGGGTGGAGATTACAAAACCTGTTTCACATCTCCCAAGAAAAGTCCTGGTGTAAAGATTTCCACCAGCACAGCTGAATTGAAGTTACAAACATAAAATGGCAGTGGGTAAGAGATAGGTATAATCCACATTTTAATTCAGAAAGAGTTCTCTCTTACCACTGGGTGAATTAGAATCCTACAGTACCCAAACTAATGGGATGTGAAAGCAAGCTCTAAGTGAACTTGAGCTACACAGGAGGAAATGAAGGTGTTTGCTCAAGGTGAGAGGAAATGGTGGAGTTGGGACATTACCTACTAGGCCTTGGATGAGTGCCATGCTCTCCTATTCCTTGTAAAGCACTAATGTAAATATAATGGAGAGAGAGAACATAGAACATTAGTGTATTTTGATGGATCAAAATGTTGTAATGAAAAGCAGAGGGGCTTTTCAGAGAGAGCAGAGGCTTTGACTGACAGGCAGGGTCTGTGTGTTAGAGGTATAGATTTTAAAGGACCTTAGAAGGGGTGGGGGTTAGAAGAAGGAAATCCTCAATGGCACCATTTGGTTTGGGGTTTTTCTTCCAGGAATAGGAATATTATGTGATGACCTGTCATACGGAAAAGAGACATTGGTAAATTGTAACCACATCCTTGAAGATCTGCGTATTCTCAGGAAATAAGTGCCCTTTCTGTAGATATCAGAGCGTTTCTCCCCAGAACAGAAGGAGGGATTAGGAGGTGATGCAGAAATTTCTGTGGCCGTGACTGGGAAGCTGGTGGTTCAGGGCAGAAGTCTGAGTAGCCACTATGATGAAGCATCTAGGGAGAGTTGGGTAGCGTGGTGGGTCATGTGCATTTATATCCAACTGGGAAAACACAAAGACATTAGAGCAGCACAGGACAAAAAAGAGGTTTGTTTCTGTGAGTTTCCAGTAGGAGATGGGAAAGGAAGATGGATTAATAAGGAGCAGGACATGGAATCCTCTTTATTGTGTCATACATTAAAACTATGTGACAGCCCCCGAGAGATCTTCAGTGGGGAGCCACTGTCTTCAGGGCGAGTCCAAACTTCTTGTGCCATTACAGAGATTGCCATTGTTTGCCTTTGCCTACCCCGCTAGCCTCCTCCCCTGGGTCCCCTAACCCTTACACTATGACCCAAAAGATGCTCCAGGCTGGACACTGCTTGCTAACTCCCTGTGGGCTTGGCACTCTGGACTTTGCACAGGCCTCTACGTCTGCTGGGCCAATTTCTACCTATTCAAAAATCCTGCTCCAGTATTTTAACATCTTTCTTAAGTTTCTGTTACATGGAAACCTTCCCCCCTGACCTGCTTCCAGCTAGAGTTAATCACCTCCTTCTGCGGCCAGCTGCTACTGTATGGATGCCATTACGACACCTTCCTGACATGTTCTACTATGATTCCTTCCTTTATCATTTTCTCATGACCTCCTCAAGAGTAGAAAACCTCTGCCTTGCTCCTGAGGTGGAGACAGATTGATTTGGTGATGGACCCTCAAGTTCTGGTAAAGTTGAAGGCTTGGGGAGAGGGGTGGGGACAAACCACCTGGGAGAGAGAGTAGACATGTCGACCCTGGGCAAAGCCTGCAGAAAGCAAACTGGATGTGCTAATTAGGCATGTCCCCTAAGTTATTTTCAGTTGGGCCTTTAAGGATCACTGAATAAAGCTCTGAGGCATAAGAGAGAGTCAGTATATATATTATAGGGCCCTGTCCTAGGTAGCTTGGTGCTGTTGGAATAGAGTCATGTCAACTCCTTGAAAATGTGTTTTCTTAGGCTCCCAAATAAACACAGACATCTTGTAAGGGATAGAGTTGGTGCCACAGCATACCACTCAGACTCCCAATAGCAAGGAAATCTCCCATATGTGTATGTCTCTTCCCCTACTTCAGGTGCTGGTCTCCAGAGCAGGCCCTAACCAACTGCCTACACACCAAGCCTCATCCCAGACTCAGCCTATAGCTGCTGTTAAGAGCTGCTGAGATTAGCAGACTGCACAGAGTCAACATGCCTGGGGGATGATTAGAAGAACAGGGGTAGGTACCAAGACTATCAACAGGGAGGAAGTGCTAGAAGAAGCCATCATGAGAACCACAGGAGGGCTGGAAACAATAGAAGTTGTTAGCATGGTACATAGCCATGTCATGCTCATCTGAGATGATGGTGGCAGCAGTGGACAGGCCAGAAAGAGTATCCACCAGCACAAGTTCATCCCACAGGGGCCTCAGTCTTGGCTCCATACTAGACATGTAAAAGTTGTGATTCTCTAGCTACTCCTTTAGAAAAATTCGACTCACTTGGTCTGAGGTAAGACCTAGGTCTTTTTAGTAGTATGTTTCAGATATTCCCTGAAGATATTTGATGTACAAATAAGACCAGAACTACTGCAATGGTGAAAAAAAATTATCAGTTCTGAAATCAAACAGAATTGTGTATGGAATAACCTTCCTGCTATGCTTCAGGAACTTAGGGTGTAGTTCATTCACCCAAGTTTCCATTACTCACCTGTAAAATTATGTAAATAATATGTGTTTCATAAAAATGTCAGAAAGGTGCCAGACTAATGGTAATAACAATGCAGATGAAAACAGCCTTCCATCCATGGTGCTCTGATTAGGATAATTGTTAGAATTCTTCATAGTCGCGCTTAGCCTTCCCTCTCTAAGTCAGAGCACCCTATGGTAGACGTGCCCTCCTTAGCCTTTGGTCCTTTGTGAACGAGTCCTCTCTCCTTACGCTCGCTGAAGCCACACAAAGCTCAGCCAAGTGTGACAGCAGTAGCTAAATGGATGCTAATGACTCTCTCAGGGTCAACCAGATAGCTGAAAGTTGTCAACCAGGATCCCACTTCTCTTGCTACATGCAGAATAACACAGCTTGCTGCTGTGGTGTCCAGGATGACCTTGCCAGGGTTTGTGAAACTGTTATGTAGGGAACAAGGTAGGTGTGGGGTGCTCGTTCACTGGGGGGTGACAGCAAAGCTCAGGATGCTTAGGTGACTTCCTGAGCATCATATTGGGTAACATATGGCTTGGAACAAGTCCTTTCTCCTCTCTGTGGGTCAGGTTTCTTTTCTTTTCTTTCTTTCTTTCTTTCTTTCTTTCTTTCTTTCTTTCTTTCTTTCTTTCTTTCTTTCTTTCTTTCTTTCTTTCCTTTTTTAAATCAGGGTAGCTAATCTGCATGAACAACAAACCCATTTATTTTGATGCTGATGGTTCTAGACCCAACTCTTTCTCCCTGCTCCAGAAAATGCCTTACGTTACTGACATAATGTTACCTTCTTCTCTAGAGACTCCAGCACTATGGGTCCGGATACAAAATCACTCCTTTGTGCTGGGGCCCAGACTTCATCCTGCTGGTAACCACCGTGGCTTTCCTAACCACCCTAACCCCTCCAGATAGAAGTTTCCTCATTTCTCCTCCTGCCATCTAGAACTTGAAATAGCCTCCAGCACTCTGTGGCTGCCAGAAGTTGTAATTAAATAATGTCCAGCTGTCAGAAAGGCTGTTATAAATGGTCTTTTTGTCTGCACCACTGTCTGGGAAGCCAGAAAGGGGAGAAAGTAGAGGGTTATGAATGTGAAGAACAGGAGTTCAGTGAGGAGCTTGGGGACAGCTTTTGGGTATCAGGAGACCCCCAGAGGCACTCCCCAAACACGGGAGTAACTTACTGATGGCATCCCCTATCCCAGCCTTGCTCTCTGATAATATTTGCACACAGGATAACCCAAGAAGGACTTAGGAAGTGTGAGTCTTCTCCTGGAGCTGACTATCCTGGGCTGCAATTAACTTTCTCTTTTACAACCCAGGGAAGAGAAAATGGTACTGTGTGTGCTCAGATTGGCTTTCATTATTTTCTTCTCTCCCTCCTTCTTTATGAATATACACTTTGAATCTCGATTACATGTGAGAGTTTTCTCCAAATGAGGAATATGGAGAGGAAATGTTCATTTATTGAACATGCATTAAGCATTAGATAATTTATGCGCATGGCTCCATTTTTTTTGAGCCTACCCAGAAGAAAATTATTATAAAATTCAATATTATAAATAAGAATAACATGAGTCTGACATTAAACAGCTCTTCTAAGTCACATAGCCCATAATGAAAAGGCTGGGGATTAGGATTCCATATGCATGGGGATTTGGAAACTAGTCAAGGCCAAGGGCTCTGACTTCACTGCTGCTCTTCACTTGTCCCCTGGCATCCTGTGTCCTGCTACTGCTAGCTGTGTGGAGCTCCTGACCCAGGACCCAGGGCCAGGGAAGGCTTGTAGCACCTGCCATTGAACTGTTTTCATTTCTTTCTGATACTCTCATCACCAAAGCTGCAGGAACTCAGGCCACAGACCAAATTATTAAATAATTATACTAGCCTACATCACTTTTGTGGACAGGCTGGCTGGCAGTGTCCTCAAAGGCCAGGTAGGAATTCACAGGACAGTTCTGAGAGACATGGATGCTTATAATAAGAAGGCATCAGGTGAGCAGATGCATAGTTACCTGGAAAGAACACTCCTATTATGAGGCAAGTTCCAACCATTGCTTTCTGATGGAGGGGCAATTCTTTGAGTGTCTTAAGACCTTGGCTGGTTTTAACCTGATTGGTCCAGAAACCTTGCAGACAGCTGTAGAGAGGTGGGCACAGACCTTCACATTCAGGCTTCTGAAGGACAAGATGGAGACTAGACAAGAGGGTTCTACTATTATCATTATCAATATTACTATTATCATCATTATTTAATGTGTATGATTGATTTGCCTGAATTTGTATTTGCGTACCACAAGTAAGCCTGCTGCCCACAGAGGAGAGAAGAAGGTTTTTATTCTCAGAAACTAGAGTTACAGATGGTTGTGAGCTGCCATGTTGGTGCTGGGACTTGAACTTGGATCCTCTGGAAGAGCATCCAGTACTCTTACCTGCTGAGTCACCAGCCTCTCCAGCCCTGTCTCACTTTTGAGACAGGGTCTCATGTAGCCACACTGGACTCAAACTCTATGGAGTTAAAAATGGCCCTGGAGTCCTGATTCTCCAGCCTCTTCCTCCCAAATGCTAGGACTATAGGTCCACAGCACCATGCACATTTTAGAACAAGGATTCTGAATGCAATATATTCATCATGACAATCCAGGTAGAAATCTTGCTACATGCATGGGTGACCTTGAATACATCTCTGAATGTTGCTGGGCTTTGGTTTTCTATTTACAAATGTTCATATGATAAACACCTGGTGAGCAACTACTCTGTATCACGTGCTCGGTTAGGTGCCAAGTGTAGGCAGAAAGCACAACAGATGATGTATTCTGTGACCTTATGGAGCTTCTAGTCTACTGGAGGTAAACATCACACAGTAAAGCTCATGATTGCACTTCATAGTGAACGCTGTGAGAACAAGAACAGAGTCCTATGGGGGAAGTCTTTTCTGAGGAAAACTAGGGCATACTTCTCTAGAGATTTTTTTTAAGCTGATGCATTATGAGAGACAAGGTGTGTGCAAAGATCCTGTGGAAGGGAATGGATAGATGTTTTAGGAGCTGAAATCAAGCAAACGTTGCCAGAGTACTCTGGAAAAGAAGAAGCAGTGGCATGAGACAGGGGTGGAGGGCAATGGGAGCGACATTCGTACCGAACGCCCTGACCTGAAGGAGGATTTAAGACTTCAGTTCACGAGGATTTGGAGTATATCGCTCAGTTTCAAACAGCGGCGGGATTAGATTCACATGCTGAAAATAAGATAATAAGAAATGGAAAAACAATGACAAAACCAATGTTCACAAAAATAACCACCTGCCGGCCTCTCTATTTGGGGGGAGGGAAGGGGCTGAAAAAAAAAGACTTGAATAACTATTTTTCTGTCACAGAATGGACCCCATGGGAATAATCTGCTAGCAGAACAAAGAATACTGTAGAAGAATATTCATTACAGTTACAAAGGCCCAAGCCTGGCTGTTGTGTGAAGGGAATAAACACTAACAAGTCTTGCCTGTTTCAGAATCAAATGAGAAAGGGGTCTGCAGGTGCTTTGCCAGCAGTGAGGCATTCATACCCAGGAGTCTGAAAGCCCCCACTCTTTCCCATTCCATGTTTTGCCATCAGCACCTAAAATGCTCAGAAGCTTACTGGAGATAGCTCAGAGAGTAAAGGTGTTTGCCTCATGGCTTGAGTTTGATCTGGAAGAAGAGAACCAACTCATGAAAGCTGTCCTCTGACCTCCACATCGGAATATGTGCACATGTATGTACATACACACACACAAACACACAAATGTAAAAAAAAATTTTTAAGGGAAATGTCCTAGAAAGGTTCACATTTGAGAGGATCATCCTCTGAGAGACCAGCAACTCTGATTTATTCTCATCCTTTGGGGCATTTTAGAGACTCTTTGGTATGGTGCTGTGTTCAAGAATGGCCCCAAAGAGCTCAATCGCCTATATCTAAGTTGTTGTGGCATTCTCACATGGAATATGATGATCCTGTGTAACTAAGATGACATTATGGAACTGATGGAGTAGGAATCCTGTGACCAGTTATCAAAGCCACCCCAGCTTTTGTTTTTCTTTCTCTTTCTTGGCTCACCTACTCAGCAAGCTGGCTCCCGTATAGCAAGGGTACTCAAGCAAATCTATGGGTAAGTTTATATGGCAAGGGTTTGCATGCCAACAGATACACAAAACAACCATTTTGGAAGCTCTTTCAGCCTCCAGATATTTTCTGTAATCTCCCAAGACATCCTGGGCATAGACTACAAAGCAATCCCACTTTTAGATCCACCTACAAGACAGCGTGTTCATTGCTTGAAGTTATTAAACTTATCAGTAACTGGTGATATAGCATTTGATGACTGATGATTCTTGAGATTTTTAAAAAATAGTGTTGTTCAAGTCCTATCGCTAGAGATTCTGATTAAGTTGGAGTAAATTCGAGTGTCGAAAGTTTTCAATGATACTAATATACAACCAGAATTAAGAGCGCCTGGACCAAGTAGAAAAAGACTCAAAGTTACTTTAAAAGAACCCCATCCGTCACCACACAAGTTGAGGTTAGCACAAATTGCCTCAATTTCCAGCACCAGAATTCAGAGTCTATCCAGGGAGATGCCTAAAGTCTAAAGTGCGGATCAGAACTCAGGGTCACAGTGGGCTGAGACTTAGAGTGCCCTGTGTTCTCAGCCTCTCACTGTGGGATTCTCACATTTCCCTAAAGACATGATCTACAGGAGGAAAGCTCTGGCTCTAGCTAAGGGAGAAGGCATTTCAGACCCAGCCAGATGACGACTGCATCTCTACAAACCGTAACTTTGACCTTGGGGTTATAGGTATGCAGGAGGCTACCTCCCCACAGATACATGACTTTCTCTGTCCTCACGCCTACCATTATGTTTTCTGTCCAGACCACATTCCTGTCTACGAATGTTCTCTTGAAAACTTATGAGCGATGATGACATCTGACTGTGAAAACCTTTGTCTGACCTTGAATGTTTGTGAGTAATATGATGATGTTCCCATCTCTGAACAATAACTTGGGAGGTCTGGCTATCTTTTTTTCTGCTCCCTTATGTTGTTGCCCCTATGATGTCCTCAATAAAATAATTAAATTGATTAGAATGGGAGTCCTAGAAGATGATGGATGCTGATAGCATGGTCACCCAGACTCTCTCAACACTGACCCTCCTGTAGCTAGACAGTATTAACATTCATCCGTGTGGTGTCTGTGATTGCAGCCGCAGCTAGAGGCGTTGTGTGAGCAACATGCTAGGTGTAGGAGACACAGGACTCAGTAAGATGCCTTCCTTGTTCTTTAAGAGCTTTTAACTTAATACAGACAAGTAAGAAAAGAGAAAGGGCAAGTAGAGACCCCTGAGAATAGATGAGAGGAGCCTCACTCAGCCTAAAGTCTCTTGTAGCAGATGAGATGTGAAGTGCTTTGTTGTCTAGGTAAAGAAGGAGGGCCCTCAGCAATACAGGAGAAACAGTCAGTATAATGTACAGAGGTAGTAAGTGGAGAGGTTTGGAGACTTGTAAATAACTTCTTGTGTATTTAAATATTTTCCTGGGAAAGATGGTTTAAGGGGTAGCCTAAGAGTATCTGCTGAGCAGCAATTGTTTCTAGGTTGAACACCAGGCTTCACACAAAAGGGACAGGTAGAACTCACTATCTGCAAAGTGCATTCCTTGCCTAACCCTGTTTAATATCTGGATCATATGCTTACTCTGTGCGATGGTAGCTAACACCCCACTTCTGACTTAGCCTAGTATTTGCGCAGACCTCATTTCCAGAATCAAGGCTTTGATTTCCTTTTTTTCTCATTCCGGATCCTGACTGCTGTTTTCCTCTCTCCTACCTAGAATTGAAACTGACCTCAGATTAAAACTGACCTCCATGCATTCAACTTTTCTAATCTCATGTTAGACTCACCCAGTATTCTCTCTTATGGGCTGTACCTACAGTCACCCTTAGGATGACAAGTGTGTTATGAGGCCAAGAACTGCATGGAAGAGGCTTGGAGTTCCAGGAGACAAATCTGGAAATACAGAAAAACCTGGAAATCATCTGGAAAACCAAGAATCAAGAACATGGGATGAAGAAGATGGGGAATGAAAAAGGAGATAATCAGCCTCAAACTTTCAGTAAGGGGCTCCTGAATAGTCTTTACTTCATGTCCCTGATTCCTTAAAAGAAGTCATAAGTAGATGACTTCAGTCAGGGCTGGGAAGGTAGAACAAACTAATCAGTGGTCAATGAAACAATGGAAGAGCCAGGACCATAGAGATCTGAAGAGGCTTGTGGTCCACCTTGTGAGGAAATGAATGCCCTCCCTTAGCTCAAGCTGCTACGTGATAGGTGGGTGGGACTGTGAGTTCCAGTGATCATTTGGAACTTCTTGGTAATATGTTAATAGCCAGGATTTAAATGGAGAACAGCAGGAAGTTCAAATAAAAACAACTGTTATATAAAGAAAAGATTCAGGCAACATGATCTTCGGATTTCACCAGTTCTTCATTTAAAGATAGACAGAGCCACTAGAGACTGCAGGTTCCAAACTCACAGACACTCGATAAATTAGTTTCCGAGGTCTCTCCATGAATCCTAAAAGAGCAAGGCAGGTAGGACCAACTGATCTCAAACATCAGACCTCTGTGGTTTCCCTCTCCCAGTGGGTCAAGGAAGTGTGAAAAAGTGAGGTCTCCACTGAGCTTCAGAGAAGATGGCTCACGAGAAGCCCATAGATCTTCCCTGGAAACACAAAAGTCAACACTAGGAAAGGCTTCTTACATCACTAACGAAGTTGCAGCAACTCCCAGGAAACCTGCCAGATCCAGTAAGCACTGCCAATAGAGAGGATTGCAGTCCGTCAGGAAAATGATGCATGTCAAGGATTTTACAGAGAAAAAGTATCAGTTTTTCTTTCTTTCTTTTTTTTTTTTTTGAGAAAGGATCGTCTTCTGTTGCCAAGTCTGCCCTCAACCTGTGATCCTCCTTCTGCCTCGGCCTCCTGTGGGAGCCACTTCACCAAACTGAAGAATACGTTCTTAGAAGGGTCGCTAATGAACACGTGAGTAAAATAGCCAAGGAGACCATGATGTGAATGAGTGGTGGTGAGCCCTGTGTGCACAGCCTTATACAACTAAAGCCAAATGCAGGTGACAAGATAAAAGTCCAGTGCCTGTGCCGTGTGAAAACATGGATACAGGGGCCACGAGGACATCTGGGACTCTTTTCCTAATCATTGTAGTGGTATCATCTGTGTTACCACTACACAGATGGTAACTGTGAAGTGAGTAATAGGAGAACACTCAAATGATTACTCAGAGGGATTGCCCACTCCAATCTTATCAGCTCTAGGGTGCTCGAGAAGCCAGGACAAACAGCTGCAAGGAAGAAGATTCAGATGTGATATCATAGGCAAGGAGAGATGGGGTGGTGGAGACGCAAAGCGAAGTGGGGAGGGAAAGCAAGGGGTGGGGGTGGATGGGGAAGAACTCAGACCCCAGAGTCCTGAATCGGGATTGGAGGCAGTGAGGTCGGGGCAGTATCTGAATTTCCACACCTTCCAGTTTAACAGCCCAGGAACAGGGTAATCTGATAGTAGCAAACCCCAGCTCACAGATGGTGGCCCAGGCACATCTCACCGGGTGGAGGCTTCTTAAGATGTCGCTCACATCTGGTCGTGATGATAACCATTTATATGTATAAGATAAGCCGGGTTACTTGTAGCACTGAATAGCACAGAGGTTACAAAAGGCTATCAGAATTACAGGAAGGGCTGCAAGTGCTTCATTACAATGAAAGGCCGCTTCATTGGCTAGCAACCGGTGCATTTGGGCTTTTGAAAGTAGTTAATATAGAGTAAAGTGGATCTCATGCATTTCAATATGTGTTCATGATTATTTTTACATGCAAATATATGTCTCCTTTCAAATTTTTATTTTAATCATTTTTTAACAAAGTATATGTGCGTGCAGATGCTCACAGAGGCCAGAGGTGTCAGAGTCCCTTAGAGCTGGAGTGACAGGCAGTTGTGAACAGCCTGATGTGGGTGCTGAGAATGGAACTTAGGTCCTCTGAAAAAGCAGCACATTCTCTTAACCTCTGAGTCATCTCTCTAGTCCATATTCGTATACATATACACATACACACACATATACACATACATATGCGATTTGTATGGTACAGATATTTGCATTATTATATTATATGTACATTTTATTAAGCCATACTTACGAAACATATGACTACATTTTTTAATAAATGCATTTATATTGGCCAGCTTGGAGAAGATAATAGGGAGACAGTTGTCATTCTGAAATCTAGAAAAGAAAATGGACACGTAATATATTTATTCTATCTTTTCTGGGTGAACTGTAGGGGAAATGTCTCTTTACAGGAGGAGCATTGCAACTTCTGCAAAGGACAAATAAACGTAAGTCTACAAGATCAGTGTTTATACCATCTAACAAGTTACTGAATTAAGGTAGGCAGCACCCACCCCTGTCACCACCATACAAACATGAGACTTGAGGCCTCTGGATGTATCATCTGTGGTCTGGCTAAAGGGGCCAGCCCTGGTCTAGCAGCCCTCTGGCCCAGCTGCTGCAATCTGCTGGGGCAATGGAGGGAATGAGCTGTACTGCCCTCTGTGTGAAAGGGTAGTGAGGCCAGATAGGGAAGGAAGATTCTTAACCAGGTTAAAAAACAAACAAACAAACAAACAAGCAAAACAAAAAACAGAAAAAAACACCTAAAAATAAGCGACAGTAATCTGCAATACCTTCAGTCAATTATCAATACTTTCAAACGGTTCAGACCTAAACAATGACCTCTAGAGCTTATACTTAAGCATAAATGGAAAAACACAAGTAGCTTCTACCATCAAATGTCAGAACACGGATATTTTGTGGAGGAAGAGGAGGCTGTTAGTTGGATTGGGGAAAAGACTTCTTGAGTTGGTGGTAAAGTTCCGTTTCTTAAGTTGGATAGTAATGACTATTTTTCTTCAGTATTCTTTTCTAGCTGTTCATTGGTTTTATGTGGCTTACTATATTTATTCTAAAATAGAAAGCTCCTATTTTTAACACACATGCAGCGCACATCTGTCAGACCACTTGATCGTGAGGACTTGAAGGTTTAAATTCTGCCTTGGGGAGCTGGGTTTGGGATCTAACATGAAACTGCATGTTCCTTCCAGCCTGAGGACTTCCAGAGAGACTATCCAGTGAACAGGCTGGGATCAGAGGGTAAACTACTGGCTTTCATTAGGCAGCCAAGAATGAGCTGGGCAATAAAATGTGACTTGGCCCAGAATGGAGGGTTTTCTGCATTTGACATTTCTGCTTTATTCAAATAGGAAGCCTTCTGGGGTCACATAGAACCTCACAAAATGTCAGACAAATGTATATTTACAGTATTATTTTAGGTAAAGTCTTCTCTAACCATATCCAACAAATCTCAGAGTAATTGTGGTATTTCTATCACACACACACACACACACACACAGTTCATTTTAAAGAAAAGCTCAGCTTCAAGGCTTCTTTAAATAGCAGTTATCAGGATATGGTGAGTGACTGTTTACTGAACTGTAATTGCTTCCTGAGGTGGAGGGAGTGTGGGCTGTCCAGTGATTACTGCCACCACTGTGCAAACAAGGCAGACTTACACAAAGAAGGCCCCGGTTGGGAGGGTCAGGGCGTTCTGAATAAAGTAAAGAGCTGGGCAATATCAATC
This sequence comes from Pachyuromys duprasi, assembly GCA_028658305.1. Taxonomy (NCBI): domain Eukaryota; kingdom Metazoa; phylum Chordata; class Mammalia; order Rodentia; family Muridae; genus Pachyuromys; species Pachyuromys duprasi. The sequence goes on along the minus strand of CM053746.1, from coordinate 36,600,632 downwards.
ATTTCCCTCTTCCCCCACACGGCTCCTGGCTTTTCTTTTTCATGATCTCAAATCTCAACATAACAACTGACAGGCTGAGTTAAGAAACCAGTTCCTTCAGAATGTCTGCACCATTTCATTGAGCCCATCTGACCACCCAGGTGTGATGGCTCATATTGACAATTTAATCGGATTGATTAAATTAGTGTTTAGTGAGGGACACCTCTGGGTGTGTCTATGGGGATTTTCAGAAAGAATTAACTAAGGGGGAATCACTTATGCTAAATGTGGGCAGTAGCATCCCCTAGACTGGAGGGGTAGAGGTACACTGGGGGTCAGGGGCAGCTCATACAGACATCCCCTCTCTGAGCACCGTGAACTGACCCATTCTGCTCCCTCAGTCTCTATCACATTGTGCCTTTTGGTGGCTCAGAAACAATAGAAATGCCTGAGTAGGGACTGAAGCCTTGGAAACTGTGAACCTAAACAGATCCTTTCTCCTTTAAATTCTTTCTAACCAGTATTTGATTGTAACAACAAAAAATCTGCATAGCACATCCTACATTAATTTATTCAGATTAGTCGCAAAGCAGTTTTTATTATTGGTGGCTCCTTACCAATTGAATTTGCTCCGTTTGTTTCCTCTGTGGCACAACGTCTGTGAGAAGAAACGGTCTTTGAACTATAAAAGCTAAGAAGGCCAGTCCTTCATTTCCCCAGATTTCTCTGAGGCAAGTGACCTATGACATGGGTCCAATCATCAGAGACACCTCTCTAGACATTGCAGAGAAGCCATGACTGTGGGGCTTCCTTGCAGTAGTAATGGCAGAGAGCATCAGCAGCCTGTTTCTAGGGACAGCTGCAGCACTAATAAAAAAATTCCATTTTTTTTTTTTTAGGTTCAGTGACGACAGAAGCAGGGTTTTCTTTGTAGCTGGTTGGAGGAAGATGTGTCGCGAAGTCTGTACTTCTGCTTATTGTCCAAAATGGAGCCTGTAGTCTTCTTGACAACTCCTTACCCATTCTCTTTCAACAAACAGAGTTCACTTAAATCATCGAAATTTTCTCTCTCTCTTTCTCTCTCTCTGTATCTCTCTCCTGTCTGTCTGTCTCTCTCTCTCTTATACCTATAAGTGACTTTTAACTTAGAACCTTAGTGGATGGCAGGAGCTGAGACAATGAGGCAAGCCACATGGAACCAAAAGGCATAAGACTTCAAGGAAGACTGCCAAATGGATTTTTTACAAGATAAAGAGATGGAAACATAGACAAACACACACATATATATGTATGTGTGTATGTATATATATATATATACATATATGTGTGTATGGACTAGGGATATGTGTGTGTGTATACATGTGTCCATGTATGTATGAATATTTTGTATGTGTGTATATGGGTGCATATGGGAAAGGACTTGTGGGGAGGAGACTAAGCAGAGAGAGAAGGATGGGAAAAGGAAGAGGATGCAGAATGGAAGTAATGTCGGGGAAGGGCCATTCAAAATTCCAGGAAAAGCTTAAAGACATTCTAGGAGTGGGTCACCCAGTGTGCCCTGCCAGGTGGGTGCAAGCTGGAATTACTTTCCTCTCAGCCCTTCAGCTCCACAAAGGGTCTAAAGTAAGTCAACTCTATGAGGGTGGTTTGGCCGCCTGGTGAAATCAAGAAGCTACTGTGTCTCACTTGTAGTCATATGAAGTCAAATGAAGATCCAGGGAGAAATGAAAAGAACCGTAGTTTGGAGGGCATTTTACACCTCTCGAGAGGAGCTCTGAAGAATACTGAATGGGAACCAGGCTGCAGCAAATATCTCTGCTGGCCTCAGGACTCTCGGGGAAGGCAGAGAATAATGAAATCTAGAGATAGGAGCGCAGATGAGGGTCAAAAGTCAGAGGAGGTGACAAATGAGCCATAGGAAAAGCATTCAGGAGCAGGAGAACTACATTTGGGCAGGCTTTCATCTCTATTTTTAAGCAGATTTCCGAGGTGTAGTTTACATGCTATGGAATGCATGCCCCTCTAAGTAGCAACTGCATTCACAGTGTACAAACAGCATCACCATGCAGCTCTAGAACATTACCATAGTCTCAGGAGTCCTCGAAACCATCTTCAGTCCCCAGCCTCAGGTAAATGCATATCTGCTTGCTGTCTCTATAAATTTCCCTTCTCTGGAATTGACATGCTAACGGAATAACACAGTATATAGTATTTGGTTCTGGTGCCTTTCCTAAAGCGTGATGTTTTGTCAATTCTTCCAGTATGTAGCCTGTATTAGTAATTTACCGTTTTGTTTTTATTGCTGGATAGTGTGTGTGTGTGTGTATGTGTGTGTGCACACCTGTGCGCATGCCCACAAGATGAATACATGTATATATGCCTGTAAGCACTTGGTGTACACACATGGATGCTAGTGGTTGTTGTTGGGTGTCCCTTTCTGTCATGTTCCACCTTGTTATCTCAAGACAAGTCACCTTAATTAAGGTTTTATTGTTGTGAAGAGGCACCATGACCAAAGCAACTCATATAAAAGGACAACATTTAATTGGGGCTGGCTTACAGTTTCAGGGGTTGAGTCCATTATCATCATGGTGGGAAGCATGGCAGTGGGGGGCTGGACGTGGAGAAGAAGCTGAGATTTCTACCTCTTGATCCTCAGGAGACTGTGTGCCGACCTGGGTGGAGCTTGAGCATAAGAGACCTCAAAGCCCACCCCCACAATGACACACTTCCTCCGACGGGGCCATTCCCACCCCAACAAGGCCACGCCTCCTCATAGTGACCCTCCCCATGGGCCAAGCATTCAAATACATGGGCCTACGGGGGCCTTATCTAGTTAGACCACAGCACAGGTGTTCTCACTTAATCTGGGGCCTGTCATTTTTTTTTTTTTTTGGCTAAACTGGCTGATCAGTGAGCCCTAATCCTCTCATCTCTGCCAAGCTCTGAGTTTATGGGTACATATAACCATTATATCTGGATTATTTTTCAAGTCCTGGGTTCTGGAAATCTGAACATAAGTCCTCATGAGAGTGCAGCTAGCATTTCATCTACCGGGTGTTCTCCCTAGCCTTGGGTAGTGTTTCATCGCCCGTACATGCCACGTTTTGTTTTTCCATTGGCTGGTTAATGGGAACTTGGACTGCTCCTACGGTTTGACTGTTATAAATAATACTGCAACAAACGTTTGCATACAAGCCTTTGTGTGGACATACATTTGCATCTCTCTTGGCAAGAAACCTGGGAATTGCTGGGTCACATGGCAACCCTATGTTTAATTTTCTGCAGCTGCGACAAGCTATGTTCTAAAGTGGCTGCTCCCCACTTCCCCACTGGCAGTGAATGGAAATTCTAGTTTCTTTGTATTCTTACCGGATAACCTTGGTGTTTCTGAAGAGAGCCATCTTCGTGGATGCGTTTGGACAACTCGTGTGTTTTCAAAAGAAATTTAGCTGAGGACTAATAATGTGGAACGCGTTTTCGTGCACCTGTTAAGCATTTGTGTTTTTTTTCCTAACTTTGCTCAAATGTTTATCCTAATACTTTACCCACTTTGAAAAGTATGTCATTTATTTTCTTATAATCGATCTGTAGTTCTTCACACACTCTGAATTTAAAGTCCTTTATATTACTAGTTAATACTGATGTTCCTTACAATGTTTGCATTTCAAATATTCTTCTTATTCTACGATCTAGCTTTTCTTTTTCTTCTTCCTTTCTTCATTTCTTACTTCCTTTGTCTCTTCTTTTTTTTTAAAGACCAAAACCTCTCAGTGTAACCCAGGCTAGCTATATAAACTCACCTTCCCTCTGCCTCAGTCTCTCAAAGGTTCTGGGATTATAGTCACACACCAACACTTAGCCTTCTTTTCATTTTGTTTGTGGTGCCTTTTGAAGAAAATGTTAAGTAAAGAAATCATTATCTAGTACAAAGTCAGAAAGGTGTTATGCTTTATAGGTGTTTTATAAATAAAATGTAGACATAAGTTTTGAAATTCAACTTTTGTATTCATTTTCTCAAATTCATTTTGAGCACTTTAGGTCCTTTAAGAACATGCTTTATCAGCTTCCAATTTCCTCAGATTTCGGCTTTTCTCTGTTGCTCAGGTCTGTGATCCACCCTGAGTTACTTTTGATGAGTGGTCATGATAGGGCTGTGGCATACAACCCCAAACATGACATTTAGTCTTTGCTTTTGTTGCACTGGAAGGTCCATCACTGAGCTTTAGCCTGGGCCCTCAGCTTTTGAGAAAACACAAAGGAAGGTCACTATCACTTTCCTTTACCCTGTTCACAGGAAATGGCTGTACAATCTAACTAACCTCACCTCTGTTCCAGAAAAGCCCGGAGGAAAGGCATGCCCTTAGCTCTGAAGGCACAGGGACACACAGAAGGATGCGAACGATTAGGCCTTGCTAAGTCCCCACCTCCCCGCCCCCAGTTTCCTATCATCAACCAGATCTGTTTGACAATCCTACTTCTGCACGGCTGCACACTCTTAGTAAAGAGGAAAGTACACTGGTTTTCCTTTTTCCTTGGAATTGATTTCCTTTGGAAGACTTCCATGTCGCATAAAATTCACAGTAAGCAAATCTACATATGTTTTCTCTTATCGATCTACAATATATGGCCCAGCCATGAATCTAAAAACAGGTGAGAAAAGACACTTCTTTTCAGTCCCTAAAGTATTCCTATCTGGTGGTCCCAGCACCACTTGTTAAACAAATCACATTCACCTTTGACGAAAGCCAATTGGTGGGACTAGGGGTGTTCCTCAAGAACGAGTACAGTGCCTGCCCAGCCTGTCCATGCCCTGGGCTTGATTGCCAGCGGTGATGACACACTCCATTGACTACAAAGGAAGGGGTTAGTTGTTGACTCCTCAGCTCTGTCTATTGAGCCATCCTTCTACGTCAGTACTTTGCTTCCCAATTCCTTGATTTCTGTAGACTTGTAGTAAGCTTGGAAATTCAATAGTTTAAATCCCCCCAACTTTGCATTTATTTTATCAAATTAATTTTGACTATTTTATATCCTCTGAATACATTACAATCAGCTCCCAATTGCCTTCAAATGTCTGATGCAATTTTTTTTTTTTTTTACTGGGATTGAATTAAATCTTAGATCCATTTGGAAAGAAGATTGAATTCTGTACTCCAGTCCATGTACACCAACTGTCTTTTCATCGATTTAGATGCTCTTTCATGGATTTCTTTTTTTAAATAGTTTTCAGTTTCTCTTAGGTTTTCTGGTTTTTTTTTTTAAGATTGTGTTATGTGCATGCATATATGAATCTCATGTACGTGCAATTCCCACAGAGACCAGAAGAAGAAACCAATTCCCTGGAACTGGCAATACAGACCATTATGCGGCACCATGTAAGTTCTGGGAACCAAATCCTTGCAAGAGGAACCACGGCTCTTAATAGTGAGCCCTCTCTTCAGCCTGTGAACTCCAGGTTTACACAAATGTCTTTTATCCAGCTGAAGATGTTCTCTCCTGTCACTTGTTACTCTTGAAACTTTTCCCTTGAGTGGTGTAGATGGTTATGAAATTGCTTTCCTATGCCCATTATAGATTTTGCCCTTTATTTTATTGGTGCAGGCCTTAATCTGTCTTGCATTCTGGGTACAGATCTCAGTTCATTAAGGGGGTAGAATTCTTCACCTACTGATGATTTCAGTTTGCTAACATTTCAACAAATTTTACAGCTAAATTATGAAGTATAGTGGGTGGACCTTTGTTTTCCTTTCTTGTGATATCTTAATTTTTGATTTTAGACTATTACTGATCTAAAAAAAATGTATATGGCTGGCTCTTTGATCACCTCTCCCTGATGGGGGGGAGAAGCCTTAAGAGGCCACAGAGGAAGAATGAATACAGCCAGTCCTGATAAGACCTCATAGGCTACGGTCAGATGAAATGGGAGGAGGACCTCCTTTACCAGTGGACTTGGGGAGGGACATGGGAGGAAAAGAGGTAGGGAGGGTGGGATTGGGAGGGAACAAGGGACGGGGCTACAGCTGGGATACAAAGTGAATTAACTGTAATAAATAAAAAATAAAATGGGAAAATTGTATAGATGTGTTTACTTTTTCTTTATTTTTTCTTTATCTGTGAATGATGTTGGTTCCTTTTTTTTTTGATATCGGTTCTTAAAATGTAATAGAATTGATCAGTGAAAGCATACAGGCCTGGGCTTTGTGTGTGGGCATGCATGTACGATTTTTTAATTATTGATTCAATTTCTCTAGGTGACAAAGAGAGGCCTATTCAGTTTTTCCCATTTTTTTTTCCTTTTTGTGTCAGCATTGGGAATCAGTGTCCATCTGCCTGCATGTAGCCTGTGGAACTGTCACCTTGATGTGCGCTGGCTTATGCCTTTGCCCACTTTCTTAAAATAGCCTTGTTTTTATGAGTCAGATTATTCTCCTAAGAGTTCCTTCATTCTTTCCAACCTATGGGTCCCCCACAGACTGGGCAGAGCTTATGCTCACACACTGTGGTGGTTTTCAGGTCTGCACTGGTTGATACCTTCCACCGAGCCCTTCATGCTCTCCCTGCCCAAGGAGCCTCCTGGTCCAGGAGAGATGTGTAAGGGGTTTACCCAGCTCTCTGCATAGTCTCTCTTTTTCAGACTAGCCTGGTTACATTTCTGGCAGGTCCTGTGGTCTATGGTTTCCCACATTCATTGACAGGCATGAATTTTACCTCTCACCTTTGTCCCTGTCAGGTTCCCACTGGCTGTGTGGTTTTTGGCTAACAAGAATGCCCCCTGACTCTGGCTGTTCTAATCTGAAGTTCAGAAGTCTCTTGAAAATAAGCTAGTCTCAATTTGTTGCTTACCTTTGGCCAGTGTTCAGAGTTGTGAAATGATTGCTTTTGACAGTTTTGTCTAGTTTTAGAGTATTATCTTTGCAGAGAAGTTTTATTCACACTAGCCAGAAAGTTGCCTCAATCTTTTTTTTTAAGTGTTAGGCATGTGACCTGTCAGGAAAGTGTCTCCATGTTTGAAGGATGACATTGAACATTTGAATGAATCAGGACTTGACATGGTGCCAAAATGGTGTGAATTTGGGGCAAAAGAGAAGTGAAGGGTTGCTAGGAGAGCAAGAAGTGATAAAGAGGCAGAGCAGCACAGGAACGAAGATATACCTCAGGACCAAAAGCATGATCTACTAAAACAGAGAAAAAAATTACAAGTCTACTTCATGTCTTTTAATGCCATCATCCTAACATTCACTGTCTCCATGAATATGTCCCAGGATTTCTTTTAGTTTGGAGTGGATAGGATGCTAGGGTAGCATAGTGATGGGGAAGACTGGAGAATGAATGCGAATGCTTTGGCCATGTCACAGAGAAGGTAACATGCCATCAATCACATAGTATCAGGAGTGACCTGCACACCCCTCCTTGGCCAGGAAGCAACCTCTCAGGCTCCCACCCCTATCTAGCTGGACCTTAGCTCAGATGTAAGTTTCAGAGAAAGACGCTATTCTAAGCTTTTAAAACAGGGGTTGGTTGGCTGCATCGTGCAGGCTGTCTCCAGCTCATCACTAATTCTCCTCTTATAGTTCCACTGGTGCTCAGCCACACCCATTTTTCTCCACATCCACGGTTGTCTTCAGTTTAATAAAACCAAGCTGAGCAGTTGTGAAAGAGATCACATCCAAGGAGCTTTCAAAGTCTGAACGATTTACTATCCAGTTCTTTATTAAAAAAGAGTTCCCATGGGTCCTGGGCCTCACCTGGCAACACAATGGAGTTGGCCCTGATGGCAAAGATGTGGGTGAGCCAGTCCTAAGGTTGAGAGAGAGGGAGAGCTGGCCCAGACCCTCACTGGCTACACTTGGGAGAGTGGACCTCAAGCCTTGACTGGGCAGCATAATGGAACTGGTTCTGGAGGCATGAGTGTGGGTAGGCCAGCCCTAAGGGCATGAGAGCAGGAGAGTAGGAGAGCTGACCCTGCCTCCTGCCAGTGATGACACGGGGTGGCCTAGCCAGAGCAGTATTGGAGAGCTCCCAGAACCCAGAGGTGTCCCACCACAAAATCGCCATCATCTATGCACTGTTTGGGCACGTGAAATGGCCAGTCCTGCTGTTGCAAGACTGCAGGATCTCCATGACACAGGGCAACAACAGGATAACTGGGAAGAGTCTCAGTGAGGAGCCGATATCGGTGTCACCGAAGTCAGAAGCCTTGAACCAGACCAACGACTTACTGCAACGAACAATCACAAGCGAAGAAGTATAGACAGAGGGTCTACCGTGGGACACGCTGTGATACACTACAGCTTCCATGATGAGATGTTTTCTATGCTTTCTTTTGTTTTGTTTGGTGTGTGTGTGTGTGTGTGTGTGTGTGTGTGTGTGTGTGTTAGGTGAGACCGTAAGGGTGGAGGGCAGATATGAGGGGATGAGGAATTGAGTGGGTTTGGAGCATGATGTGAAACTCACAAAGAATCAGTAAAAAGTTTTTTTAAAAGTTTCCAAATTCCAGTTTTGTTTTGTTTTTTATTTCCCTAAACTCCACTTTTACGTTAAAACCACAGTAAAACTCTTGCTGCATACTAATATGGATAAGGAATCACATTTAAAGTAAGAACATATGAGGCTGGGGAGGTGGCTTCAGTCAGTGAAGTGCGTGTGCTGTAAGTATGAAGGCCTGAATTTGATCCACAGAACCCACCTAAAAAGCTGAGTGTGGTGATCTGTTCTGGTAATCCCAGCACTTGGGCGGCAGAGACAGAAGGATCAGAACTTGTTGGCTGGCTGGACTGGCTGAATCCTCTTGTCCCAGGTCCTACCGAGAGGCTCTGTGGATATGAGCTCAAAATTGGGCTCACCACACTCCAGGCACAGGACACAGGACACAGGTGGCAAGCTTCCTTTGGACACAGGTCCACTGTAAAATGGTAATTGGATGCCATTTTCTGCCATTTGGGGTTATTGGTCAAAGATAACTTTGGTATTTGAAATCGAGTTAGAAGCCACGCAGCGACATGCAAGCACTGCTCATGTAGATGTTCAGATTTCTCACTCTGATCTGAGTCACCTGCGTGGTTTTGTTTTGTGGACAGAATGTTGCTCTGTGTACCTCTTACATGACTGAGACTGTGGTGAGCCTTTTTGTTGTTATTGTTTTGTTTCTTTATTTTGACATGTCTCTCTGACCTGTGAATGCGAGGAGAAGGCATTTTCGGTCGTTGAGCAGAGGAAGACAGTTCTACAGATTCTAAGAAAATGTGTTCCCCATGTAGGAGGCCTGTTAGCCAGCAGAAAGAAAAGGGTGTGGGGAACCACTGTTGTGTTCAAGAACATTGTTTGAGCCTTCAATTTTGTTTTCCTTCAAGAATCCGACTCCACACAAGACCTATTACAACAGGAAGGAAGGAGCAGAGCATCAGTGGACCAGAAGCTGAAATCTGGGACAGAGAACATCAATAATTTTAATTCTGTGCTTCCTTGCATTCTAGAATTCCCAGCTTCTGTAGCTGATTTCTTGTGTTTGGGGTGAGTATGTTATGTGTACATGTGTCTGTATGTTTGTGGGGTGTGTGTTTGTGTGTGTGTGCATATTTGTGTGGTGTGTATGTTTATGTGTGTGCATGTTTGTGTATGTTTATGTAGGTGTGCATGTTTGTGTGGTATACATGTGTATATATGTATGTGTTCATGTTTGTGTGGTGTGTGTGTGTGGTGTGCATGTTCATGGTGTGTGTTTATACGTGTGTTTGTCTATGTGTGCATGTGTGTGTGTCTGTAGGCTAAGCCAAAGATTAATATCAGGAACCAGTTCATGATTTCTCACTGTCCTGGAACTCACCAGGCAGGCAGGACTGATTAGTGCTCTTGGGACCTGCTTGCCTCTGTCTCCCCAGTACTGGAATTACAAGCATCCCACCATGCCTAACCTTTTATATGGGTACTAGCAACAGAAATAGTTTTCTTAGTCTTGTCCAGCAAACACTTTACCAACTGAGCCATCTGCTCGTCCCCATGTGGCCGATTTCCAATGATGAAACCTCTGCCTTTAGAGGCAGCCTCTGGCCCCTGACGGTTGGAATTATCTGTGTGAACACTCCATTGTACTGCCGAAGGGATCTGCAATCTTCCAGTAAGCCATCTCAATGAGGGAGCTTCTGGGCTCCAGCTGGAGGGCAAGAGGCCACATCTTTTCCCTGACTTTAATGTTTGCAGTGTGTTACCTACACATTGAACTATAACCTCTGCTGCCTCTCTGCCTGCCCTGGTGAGTATACTCATGATGGTATATAATTGTCCACAGTTGAATGCAGGGAGTTGGAACTGCTGGGCACAGGATGAGAATGGACTCACAAAGGTTAAGGCTAAATGCATCTGAAGAAAATCAGAGTCAGAGGCTCTCCCTGTGGCAGATCTGTCCCAGGGGACTGGGGAGAAGGCAGCCCAGGGACACCATTAACCAAGAACAGAAGTCAAGGCGCCTGCCAAAGGGGGTGTACTCAGCCATGTAACTATTTGTTGAAATACAGCTAGAAATGGAGGAGTCAGAAGATCAGCTAGAGGCAGGAGCAAGGGGTCAGATACCATTAGAGGTGCCAGGCGAAGGAAGATGAGATCTATAGGAGACAGTATGAACGGGGAAGGCTGGACCTTTCAGAAGCAGGGCTGGATATCGGCCTGCCATTAGCTCCTTCCTTTTCGGCTGAAAATACCAGAAACTTACTATGCCTAGTTTTAAAGGGGAAAACAAAGAAGTCAAGAGATTGGCTATTGAAGGCATAATTGAGATATTTTGGAAAATTGAAAGACTGAGGTTTCTGCCAAGTGTAAGCTAGAACTGGGAGTTGTGTTATTGTGGAGAGACCAAGCTCTGTCCTCTGGGACTCTTGCTTCCTGCTTCTCTTTGGGTTTGGTTTATGTTTACTTGTCACCACTAGGGACCCTTTTGGCTAATGAGGCTGAGGAAAGAGTTCTGATAATTCTGGAGTTCCCACATCTTCTGCTCTAGTTTGTTTTCTATTGCTGTGATAACCAAGACAAACTGTGTTGGTTACTTTTCTACTACTACAAAGAGACACCACGACCAAGGCAATTTATAAGAAGCAAACAAACAAAAAACTAATTGGGGGCTCACTTTACAGTTTCAGAGGGTGAGTTCAGTGGTGGACTCATGTCAGGGACCACGGCAGCCAGGCAGACATGTTGCTAGAGCATCAGAGCTGAGCTCATATTTTATTAGATTAGTATGGTGGAGGAAGGGATAGGGGAAAGAGGAAGGGAGGGGAAGAGAGGGAGGGAGAGAGAGGTGGAGAGAAGCTGGGTTTGTACCAGGTTTTTTGAAACCTCAAAGCCCACTCTAGTAACACACCTCCTCCAGTAAGGTCACACCTCTTTAATCTTTACCAAAATGGTTCTACTACCTAAGAACTAAGTCTTCAAATATATGAACCTATAGGGGCCATCCTCATTCATAACAACTTAGGGAAGGGAAGATTTGTTTGGCTTATACATCTCAATCACAGTCCATCATCCAGGGAGGTCAGGACAGGAAGTCAAGGCAGGAACCTGGAGGCAAGCATTGAAGCGGAGGCCATAGAGGAATGCTGATTACTGGCTTGCTCTTCATGGATGGTTCAGCCTGCTTTGTTGTTAACCCAGGGTCACCTGAGCAGTGGTAGCATCACTCATAATGGGCTGCACCTTTCTACGTCAATCATTAATCATGAAGATCATCCCCTGACAGGCTTGTCTACAGGCCAAACTGATGGAGACACTTTGTCAGCTGATATAGTCTTTCTCCAGATGTTCCTTCTCTTGTGTCAAGTTGGCGAAAAGATAAGGAACACACGCTCTGTCTCCGTGGGAAGAATTCCTGTCCTCAGAGGTACAACACCTTGGGACTTTAATTGGGCTGTTCTGATTAGATGACCATTGGCCTAGTCACAAAGAACAATTGAGTCTGTGGTTAAAAGAGATGCTAAGGAGGTAACAGTTACTAGACGATAATTCTTCAGAGAAGAAAGGTTCCGTGGAGGAAGAGGGACACCTTCCAGGGGTGGTTTTTCTGTCTGGGTCTTTGCTCCCAGCCTCCTCAAGAACAATCTACAAAAGCAGCCCAGCTTTCAGAGGAATCAGTGAGGAGTGCTTTCTAGAAGAATAGAGAGTTCTAGAGCTGGTGGGACTGAGGCACAAGGGTCATTGTAGCCTCAGTCCACTCAAGGCCTATCCATTGGTCCTTCTCCTAGGAGTATGTGTTTGAAGATGTAACACTGAGTAACACTGAGCCCCGACAGCAGGACTGACGCATCATTGTTGGAAGGCCCTTGCTCTTAAAGAGCAACTGTCAGGGAGTGCTTCCAGATACCAAGGTAGTCTATTGCCACCCCCCAATAAAGCCACTACCTGTTAATTCCCTCCTGTTGTCAACTGTTATAATTGTTTTCTATCTCTGGCCTGTCCTCTCCTTATTCCATTTTCATGCAGAACCCCTAGAATCAGAGCTTTGAAAGACCTCCCATTGTATCAGTTTCATGAAGTCCTAGGTGACCTTTCTCAATGGCTTGGTGGTTTGGGGCCCTGTCTCGTTTCATCCCACCCAGTCAAGGGTAGGGCTGTGTTACACCCTAGCAGCACTCCATGATAGCTTATCCTTTGTATTGATCATAACACTCATGGAGTCATTTGTGTCCAGATCCACTGACTTTCTCTTCTCCAAGTGCACAACGATGAGGGCACTGATGACCTTTGTTACTTCTGGATCCTCAGAACCTCTTCCAGCTCAGTTTCATAGTAGGCACCAGGTTAGATGAGTGAATTAACACATCACCTCCAAGGAACAGCTGTTCATCTGCTGTGAAATGGAAATTTCAGATACTGTTATGGCTTGAGAGTAAAATGTATCTCATAGACTCATTTTAGTTGGTCCTGTTTAGGGAAATGTGGAGTCTTCAAGAGTTGGGGCTTAGTCAGAAGAAACATGTCACTGGTGGGGACCAGCTTGAGGTTTGAGTTCCTTCCTTGGCTTCCCTTATGATGGGCTGTAACCTGCCAGACAAATAAACCTTCTCCTGCCCAGGTTGCTTTGGCCAGTATTTATTACAGCAGCAGAAAACAAACAAGAATAGAGAGTTAGTCTTGATATGCTATTGCCCCTGGTGACTGGTGTTTTCTTTTTTGACAAAGTGTATGTGTGTGTGTGTGTCTAAGTGTGAAATTCAGGTTTTCTGTTAATTAATCTGCTCCTAATCAGACAGTTCACCACTGTGAATTTAGTCTAAGAATGGAAGGCTCTCATGAAATGACAAGGCCTTAGCACTTCTACACAAGATCGTTCCTGAGTGAATGTCATTAGCACAGCTTTTCAACAGCCCCACTCTTTGGGGTGGTTTCCTAACTTATGCCTCCTTTCCCTGCTGGAAACTACAGTCTTCTCTTCCTCCACTTCACTCTTAGAATGTGTGTTTGGTGGCAGGAGGTGAGAGAGGTCTTAGAGTATACTTGTGAGTAACGGAAAGCCTAGCCTGTGTCTTTGGATGTGGAGAGGTGAAAGGGGCATTTCCTTCTTTGTTGCAAACCAGAGTTCAGTATATATATAAAAAAGCTATTATCGTTTTAACCTAGGTATGATGAGCACTTGTAATGCCAGTGCTTGGAAGGTTGTGGCAGAAGGATGGAGTGTTCAAAGCCAGCTTGAACTACATAGTGAGTTAGGCAGTCTAGTCTACATATGATTCCCCCATCCCTCCTAAAGCTAAGAATAGAACTAAAAAGGCTGATTTGACCTTCTGAGTCTGTGTTCTTACTTTTCCACAATGTCTTATGCTCTGAAGGGTTTTCTGAGGGAGAGCAATAGAGTCCAGGGTCAAGAGGCCCTTAGCATAAGCATACTTTTACAAAAGAGATGGGAAGTCCATGCAACATCCAAAGCAGTGAGTTTCTCAGAGGAATGTCAGACAACATGGAGAACTATCTGAAAATCTGAAAGCTACAGTTTCTGGACTGGGAGATAGCTCACAGGTAAAAAAGCTTGTCTTTGAAGACTGATGGCCTGAGTTCCATCCCTAGAAGCAGCATGGTAGGAAAGAACCAACTACGGGAAATTGATCTCTGACCTCCACAGGCACACAGTGACCTATGGCCTCTACATACACACCAGGACCTATGGCTTCTACACATACAAATGAATGAATGAATGAATGAATGAATGAATGAATGGATAGATAGATAAATATTTAAATGTAGCCTATGAGACAATCCCAGGATATGTATGTTTTTTTTTAAACAGTTTTGTTGAGGTGTAAGTGATTTATTATAAGTCACACATTTAAAGTGCAGTTCAATTTGTTTAGGCCTTTGGATGTCCCGTGAGTCTATCACCACAATCAAAACAGTATCCATCAACCCTTTAGGTTGCTTTGGTCCTTTGCTCCTTTGCAGTTCATCTCTTTCTGCCCCCTCACATTAGTCTGCAGTTTTCAGAATTTTGAATGAACCCTGTCAAAGTCACACAGCATGCACTTTCCTTGGTCTGGCTTCTTTCACGTAGGTAATTACTTTCGCGATCCATCAACATTGTTACCTGTTTCCACAGCTTGAGCTTGGGTTGATTTTTTTTTTTTTTTACTATTCAGTAGATGCAGCATGCTTTGTTTATTCATTGATGGACACTTGAACTGTTTCTAATTGTTGACTGTTACAAATAAATTCTCCTGGAGCATTTGCAAACAAGTGAGAATATGCTGAAATACACATTCTAAAACGTTTCTTCTTTCTTTGGGTGACATTCTTTTAGTTGTTCCCAGTGTCTACCTATAAAACCGAGCATAGGTCATCTAGTCGTCAATGCTGGTTTTGTAAAAAAAAAACAAGAGGACAAAAAAGGGGGGTAGTGTGGCGTGGCCCATGTTTACTGTCCACTGTGATGGCCCTTTTAGTGGCCAGCAGCACAGATTCTGTGACCAGTGATCATCACAGAATCAGGAATGGTCCAGAGAAGCATGAAGGACTGGTTGAGATCAAGTTCAAGACAAAGGCCTTTTTTTTTTGCTCAGAAATTCTCGCTGGGGAGGGCTAAGAATTTAGATGCATGGAACAGACACCAGCTCCCCATAGACCACAATGGTTCTAAATTTCCATCTATTTATTTTCTCAATTGACTTGCTAGTAAGTTCTAAGTGCTGCCTTGATCCTTGTAGTTTAGAGAATGGCATTAGTCTGTTACTATTTAAAATCTAGGTTAAACATTAACATAATAATTATATCAATCCTTTTCTGAATCTATACCAAAATTTTCGGACTGTGTAGTTTATAAACATTAAAAATGAGACCATCTGTCATTTTATTTTTGTTTCTGTGATAAAATACCCTTATAAAAAAGCAATTTAGGGAGAGAGGCCTTATTTTAACCCACAATTCCAGGTTAACAGTCCATCACTGAGGGAATGTCACATTGGCAGACACTTAAGATAGCTGGTTACATCATAATTACAGATAAGGACAGAGAGAAGTGAATGCACACATGTGTCTCACTCAGCCCCTCTCTCTGCTCTTATACCCTCTCATATCCCCTGTCTAAGGCATGGTGCTCCCCACAGTGGGCACCAATTAATATGCAATCAAGACAATCCCTCACAGACCTGCCCAGGGCAACCTGATCCAGATAACCCCTTTTGAGACTCTCTTCTCAGGTCATCCTAGACTGTGTCAAGTTGAGGATTGAAACGAACCATTACACCATTCTAGGATATTTACAGTTTTGTTGAGATATAACTGCTTTGCAAGCTGCAAATTCCAAGATCAAGGCTCCCAGAAAATTCTACATCTGGTGAGGTTTGCTCCTTTTCTGCCAAGATGGCTCCTACGTAGCTGCAATTTCACATGGCTGAAGAAAGCAGCCATGTAAAATGGGGCTCTTATACTCTCTTCTATCTCTTTCATGAAAGCATTAATCCTGTTTATGAGTGCAGAGCGCTCAAGACTTAATCACTTTCTAAAGGCCTTGCCTCATTCTCCTATCTAATTGGGTATAAATTTCAGAGAGAAATGTCCCTTTAAACAATAGCAATACTGCATACAGATCTTGAGTCTGAGATGTCCCTGGCTGACTTTGTGACTCAGGAGACCTCCCTAGGGAGAGCATGTTTCCTGTGATTTCTCTTATAGGACAAGCATCACCTCTTCTTTCAAATGGCTTATCAACACCCTTGCAAAGAGCCTCTTTATAGGTTGCTGACTTATGCCCTTGAGTTTCCTTTGTCAGATCCCCTCCCAAAGACTAAAGAACATAAGCCAATGGGGGTTTCATTTACATCCCACAAACACCTGTATATCTGGCAATAGCTGAGTAACTAATTATGTATCCTTCCTGTAGCTACCTAGGAGTCTGTAGAAAGATCAGCTTTTGTACAATTCTTTGTCACAGACTATCAGAATTGAAAAGGGCTTCAGAGGCCACGTCTACCAACTATGTCATTTTTAAAAGGAGTTGGCGGCAGCTTAGAGAGGTGAGGTGCCCCACCTCAAGCCCCAGAGCCTGTTAGAGGTAGAGTTGGATAAGGAAGAACTGAATGAGGACCTTGGCCCTTCAGGCTCCCTCCCATCCGTGCAACCCTCAGCTCTCATTTAGTTTTTCTGCACTTAATATGTTTTCCTGAATTGATTTTTCTCCTCTGCCTCATCCATTACTTTCAAGGTTATTTTTGGTGCTCTTCTCTGTCTCTTTCATTTTGCAGACTGATTTCCCAAGCTTTGCTGAGGTTGGCGGCATTTTCTACCCCAGGGTCTTTGGCTTCGATAGTGTTTTGTTTGTCTTTGCTGTCTTCCTAAAGTCTATAAAACTAGCTAGCCCCTACGACCCCTTAGGCCCACTTCCTCTCCACACCCCAGGTCCCAAGATGCTGCTCTCTCTCATCATGCACTACGCCAAGCACCTTCTCTGTATTCCCGGATAGAAAAAGCTGCTCCTCACAATAACCTTCAGAGCACAGCCTTCCAAGATGAGTCAGCACTGCACCAGCCACCGGTAGTGGCTATGGATACATCTTCCTGATGGTGTTTACTTTTCCTCCTGGGTTTTCATTATGTGGAGATGTGGCTCCCTTTTTTCTCAGCTATGGGGGTGGTGGGTCATCTGCCAGGTTCATGACAGATGATTGGTGCTGGAGTAAGGGGGACAGGTAAGTTAGAATGGATCTAGAAAGCTAGCTGCCCTGAGCATTGAGGGGGGGGGGTGTTCCAATGTCCCAGGCATTTGGGATGACTTTAGAAAAGGCCGGAAAGTCCAGCTGTGGCATTGAGTGACAGTGTTACAGGCAAGCCTTAGCTGTAACTTGGGAATACTACTCAACAACTTCCAGATCTTAGTGAATGACTTTCAGAGCCCTGTCGGCATAGCTGACCTCTCTCCGGTAGTCAAAAGAGGTCACACTCAAACCCCGAGCTCTGGTACTAAAGTGTAGTCCTGCCCAAGTTCATAAACCTCCTGCAACTTTGTCTGTAAGAAAGGTACTATGCTCTGAGAGTTACACACCAAGTATGTGGGTTCTTACCACCGGGCCTGGCACGGGGTCCAGTGCTTTGCGAATGCTGGCATTTTAGTATTTTTAGGGATTTTGTTTTACCTTTAGATATGTCTTTGTGTGTATGCCCATGTGTATATATGTGTATATGAGTGCAGGTGCCTTCAGAGAGTGTCAAATGCTCTGGAGCAGGAGTTACAGAAAGTTGTCAGTGCTGGGTACTGAGCTCTGGTCCTTTTCAAGTCTTCTTAACCACTGATCTGTCTTTCCTGCCCTAGTGTTGACTATTTTAAAGTGCTCTATAATGTTACTCTCATTTTCTTTGAAAATTTACCCCCTCTCCCAAGTGAAAGCATGTGCACATCCTGGGGATTCTATAAACTTGGAGCTTATAAATTTAATTAAATACTTTTATGTAGAGAGTATCTTTATTAATATGTTCATGTTTACTAGTATGTATATTCTGCAGTTAAAAATACTCAGCTCAGCCTGTGTAGTGGCACACGCCTATAATCCCAGCACTCTGGGAGGCAGAGGCAGACAAATCTCTGTGAGTTCAAGGACAGCCTGGTCTACAAAGTGAGTTCAGAACATCTAAGGATATACAGAGAAACCCTGTCTCAAAAAGAAAAAAAAAAGATACTCAGCTCTATGTATGGAACCCAAAGCTTAATTGGGTGGCAAATATCTAGGCAAATAGTTTTAAAACAATTCATCACCAGAGCCCAAATAATAAAAGATTTCCAGTGGACAGTTGCTTGAACAATCCAATTCTATGCTCGTTTATTAATCACTTCTTAAAGGCTAGGCATGAAGATGAATGAGGCCAAGTCCCTACGCTCCTAGAAGTCACAACTGAGATGTCGCTGTTACCAGTATGGTGACAGTGGAGACAGTGCTGGATTCTGTGGCAGTGGAGAGGCCATAACACTCATAGCTAAGACACCATGTTCCATCCTATCCATCTTGGGCTGGGTTTCAAGAAGATGGGTAGGGGGTTCTACTGCTTACTGGAACATAGACATGATCTAAGATTCATATGCATCGACGTCTCTAATTCCAAAAGGAGGCCTTGGAGAGCTTTGTACTTATTTTGTGGATGAGGAAAAGGAAACTAAGAGCACTGGGAAACTTTCTCGATGGTAAACAACAGGATCTCACTGATGCTCCTGTCTCTTTCTCCCCAGGGCTGGGATCGCTGGTGCACACATCATACCTGCTGAGAGTCGGAGTCTTAATATCAAGTCTGTTGTCAAAGACATTGTATCTGACCATTGCACTGAACTGTCCTTCCATTTCTGATTACTATGAGGGCAAATGTCAGACAAATACTGTGCAGAGGGATCAAGCCATGGGGGGAAGAGAGGGCTCATCTTCATATAGAACTGAGTGTTCATTGAAGTTTTACTTCTGAGGTATCTTTGGGCTTTCTAAAAATTGCTATTTTATGTGTATAGGCATTTTGTCTGCATGATTTCTTTGTCTACCACATGCAACACCTTCCCCTGGAACTGGAGTTATAGATGTTTGGGGGGCCTCCATGTGTGTGTTGGGGCTCGAATCCAGACCCTCTGGAAGAGCAGACACTGCTCTTAACTTCTGAGCCATTTCTTCACTCTCTGTGGCTTGGCTTTAAAAGATGGGTTGGAGGGTGACATGAGGTAATGGAGAGGGGTGAGTTCCAACAGAAAAGAGCAGCTTGGTGAGTACAAAGGGGCCAGAATGTTCTGGGTATAGCTAGAGAGCTATAGGAGATTGGCGGTAAGAGCAAGAGATTCTTGGTGCAAGCCCTGGAGTTGAGAGATGAGCCAGTCTCCCTAGGTCGAACATTTATTGCAGCATGAGGGCATAAAGGCTGTGTAGCACTAGTTCCCCTTCAATAAGTTTAAGAAATGTATTCTAGACTTAACAGAATAAAAGGGCATGCTTTCCACTTTGACTTTGGGAGTGTTTGGAGCCATGTTGGGTCAGGAACCGGAAAAGGTGGTCTTATTGTTGGGTCACAAACTGGGCTCTGCAGCTCGATCCCTGAGATTGCACCCCATTGCTATTTCTTTACTGTGAGACATTGACAATGCGAGTTAACGTCTCTGAACCTCAGGCAACCCCTTCTACATGTGAAGTTGTCAGGAATCTCCTGGGGAGAGGGAGTTCCAGACCGGTGAGAGACCACGCCTCAAAATAATTTTGAAGGGATCTGGAATAGCTTGGTGTTTTTCGGCATTTAGAACAGTGCCTGGCGCCCTGCAAGCTCCAGGAAACAGGGAGCTATTGGTCACAATTCAATTACAGACTGGCTACAGGACTGTCCTATCTGAGCCCAAAGACCCATAAACGGAGTGTTCAGTAACAGCTGTGACTCCTCCCAGGAGAAGACATTGCTTTTGCAAATGGCTTCTTTGGTAAAGATATTTAAGAAATAACAGTTTTCCTTTTCTGAAAAAGTGAACTAGACTAAATTGGGGGCGCTTGGGGGAGCTCTGCCTACTTGGCACTGTTTTGGAGCCAGTGATGCTGTCTCAAATGGGTTGACCCTTCCTTGGACAGCTCCTGTGCTGCCAGTATAGATAACTGGCCTTTTTAAATTGGTCAACTTAAACAGCCCTCAGTGTTCAGCGCCCACACTGTCTTGGCTTTTTGTCTGTGTGGGAGTTCTTTTAGCATCCCTGGGCCTGCCCTCACTGAAGTATTTCGATCATTCTCTGGTTTTCCACCACTAAGCCTGTTGCCTGCTGAGGGGGTGGATAGCCAGCAGCTCATTGCCTGTTACCTGTCCAAGCGCCAGCTACTCTGTGCTCTCGGTTACTATCTGCCGTCTTGGCCAGGCAGGCATTGAGTTCCCGTTGTACTTTGTCTGAGGCCTGTGTCACCATGAAAAAGCCACCTCCCATGAGACACAAGCTGGATCAGTGTGTCTAATCCATCCGATGATATTTAGCTCATTAAACAGCAATAGATTCACACAGAAAAATGAAACTGTGCCCATCATTAGCGCCAAATATGTTTCCTTCCTTTGTCTTAGCTTTATCTTTGAAAGGGAAATGTGAACAGCTCTGCATAATGAGCGCCTCATCGTGGGAAAGGGGGCAAGAAACTGAATGCAACGAGGCAAAGAGAGATAAAAGGAGAATGGCTCCAGCAATATCTCTCCTTGCAGGAAGTGAGCCCCACTGAATCCATATTTCTATATAATAAGCTGTTTAGTGGAGGCTCCAGTGTCTTTATCAGAATGGGAGAGTGTCACAGAGCTGGATGTGCCTCTGGGAGGAGGCTCTTGTGTCTCCAGTCATGAAGGCAACTGACCACCAACTGGGTCCTTCCAAATGTCCTTTGCCCTTTCAGCTTAAGCTGAGGCTACCATGTGAACTGATCGCTGGGAAATGACTTTGTTTGGTGAATGCCTCTCTTCCTTAGAGAGATAAATATGTCAGGTGACACCAAGCTCATGCAGTCCTTGGCTTACAGTTAGATTCTTCAAGACCCAACAAATCTTCTGGGGGATGTAACACAGTTAAACTAAATCTTAGACTGGGCTGGGGAGATGGCTCAGTGAATAAAACACTTGTCATGCAATCATAAGTCTTGGAGTTTGGATCCTCAGAACTCCCTTCAAAGTCAGACCAATGTAGCCATAGCAGAGACAGACAGGAGATCCCTAGAGCAAGCTGGCTAACTAGACTGGCTGCAATCAGCAGCACCAGATCCAGTAAGAGAACATGTTCCAATACATAAAATGGTGAGTTATAGAGGAAGACTTCCAAAGTCAGCCTAGGACCTTTTTCCACATATGCATGTGTACCAGCACATGAGCCCACACACATGTGAACATGCACATACACACATACAAGCCATACACATAAGCATGTAATCAATCAATAAATCCAGGATTTTCACTGTATTTCAAAATTTTACTCACACGTGTGTGTTTGAGAGTAAATAGCGAACCGCAGTCTTCCTTTCCTTGCTGACCACACATTTGTTCCCTTCCATAGTCAGTCCTCAATGCTCAGATTTGATTCAAGGGCTCACCTCTTCCTAGAAGCAGTCCTGAGTATTGCCAGTCTTAATGCTGTGGATGGGCTGAGCTGGTTTATTTGACCAGTATGTCCTATCAGTGGGTAGGAGACATGATTTGAGAAAATGATGTACAAGGTGTTCATTGGGGTTGGGGGTGGTAGACGATACCATTATGTGGCATAATGGCAAAGGGAAGTCCTCTTCCTTGTCTAGGATGATGTGCTAAGAGGCCATGAGTTTGAAGCTGCTGGTGTCTTCTTGGCACCATGGTGAGGAGAGATGGTATTGACACACAAATGAGGTCAGAAAGGGAGGCATCAGGCCTGGGTCCTGTATTGACTGCTTTTTCTCACTGCTGGGACAAAATACCAGATGAAAACAATATAAGGAAGGAAATGTTCATTTTGGCCCATAGTTTGAGAGTGCAGTACATTGTGATGGGAAAGTTATGGTGACAGAAGCATTAGAAAGTTGGTCACAATGAGGCTATATGTGAGATTGGGGGATAGAGATAGAAATTGATAGATGGTCGATCAATATGTAGATTGATCAATAGGTAGGTAGGTTGGTAAGTAGGTAGGTAGATAGATAGATAGGTAGATGAGAAGCTAGTTTTAAACTTGGCTGCTTTCTTCTTATTAAGGCTGAAACTCTAGTCCATAGGGTAAAGCCTCCCATGCTCGAAATGGGTCCTCCTTCCTCAGTTTAAACCTCCCTGAAAACACCCTCAGAGATACACCCACAGATCACGTTTCCATGGTGATTCTAAATCCCACCAGGCTGACAATGATGATGACCACCACAGGTCCTGAAAACAGCCCCACTCTCTAGGAAAAATCTCAGGTGAGCAGAACCCCTCCTGTAGTCTTCAGAGTCCTAAGTCAGTTCAGTTATTAGAGTCATTTGGAATAGATAATCCTATGGGGCACAGCACTGGGAGAGGCAAAGCCAAAGGGGCCATTTCTTTTGCTCTCAGTGAACTCTGTTTCTTTCTGTTCTAGAATTACAGATTCTGTGAGACCCGATGAAATGCACACTGTTATTTAGCTCACTTGACACGGGGAAACAGAGGCACACAGAGGTAGTTCTCCCTAGGTCAGAGAATAGTCAGTGGCTTGAATCAAATCTGACACCAGATTCCTCAGGTCTCCTGCAACCCCAGTGTCCTACCACTGTAATTTCCAGAAACAAAGCCTGTGCCTGTTCCCACGGGAACTATCAGTAAATTTCCCTGCCTAGAGCATGCTCAGCTTTTCGCAATTCTATCTCCCTAATAGTCATTTCCATTCTTAAATCATCTCCGATCCTCTTCTAAGTCTGGCACTTCGGTGTCTGTGACATATCTCCATAGCACTATATTAAGTTGTAACCAACCACGTCCACCTGCTGTTCGGCACCTGCTGTTCCAGAATAGTCCCAAATGCAAGGTTCATAGCCAGAGAAAGTGCTCAGTGTTTATATTTGACCAGATTGGGTTAGGGACTAGATTCCCTGGAAATGAACACTTACCATTCCCACAAGTTTTGTTGCAAATCCCCAAAACTTGTCAGTCTACAGTATATACTAGTTCTGTCTAGTTCTAGGTTCAGGAATGGGGTCAGGGAATGTTTTCCACTGATTTTCTTTACCCACTCCGAGCCCATCCTCCAGCCACGATTTTAGCCACGGAAATCACCATTTCCCCAACTCCCCAGCTCAATGTTCACAGCTGGTCTCCCCAA
Source organism: Pachyuromys duprasi (assembly GCA_028658305.1). Classification (NCBI taxonomy): domain Eukaryota; kingdom Metazoa; phylum Chordata; class Mammalia; order Rodentia; family Muridae; genus Pachyuromys; species Pachyuromys duprasi. The sequence continues at coordinate 36,577,414 of CM053746.1, read as the reverse complement.
ACTTCGATAGACCCAGCACGATTCCTTTTGATGCCATCCAAGCCCTCCTTGCTCTCACCTGCCACTTCATATGACAAGGAGGAAGATATCTGAGATGGGTACTGGCCATGGCAATCAGGGTCAGTCAAAGAAAAATGCAAAGGGGCACATGTTGGCGAGCAGCGGACAAGCTGTCCTTTAGCATCAAAGCTCTGAGTGATGAGTAACACCTAGGCTTTCCAAATGCTCACATCCTATGGGATCTGTCATTTGACACGGAGCGAAGGAATGTCCTTTCCTGCTAGCACATATGCCAGCCCATCCTATCTGTACTTCCTGCATCAACCGGCCAGTGTCTTAGCTGTATGAATAAACACACACATGTGACTATATATTGGGAAGATTACTGTCACACACCACACAAGAAAACCTTCCAATAGCTATCTACCGAGTGATATGTTGATCCAGCCACTTTGCCATTCATTGAACAAAGCTTTCTTAAGGACCTGGTTGAGCCACTCTATCTGGCTTTGAGGATCCAAAGATAAAAGATATGTGTTTTATGCCTTGGGAGTTCATACTTTAGTGGAAGAGAGACAAATAAACAGAAGACTTCTGTGTGTTCAGGGAAGCTTAACAGACTAATCACAGGTGCCACAAGGACACAGAAGAGAGGTCACACTTAGAAGCCGGAAAAGGTTCCTTAAGCAAGGGTGACCCAGCAGCAGATCCTCCTAATCACTTCCCATTTTCTGAGCTCTTTCTTCCCTCTGCTAATAAAGCCAACCAGGTTTTAGCTGTGCACACTGGCCAGAGACTCAACCTGCCTACCATCTGGGTGTAACCCAGGGACCTAAATTCTAGTCAAAATAAGATGTGACTAGAAGAGATGTCCATAGTGTAATGGCATGCCTGACAAGTGCGTCTTGATCTCTGCTCTCTTTTTGCCGCTCTCCCCAGATAGGGATGCCAATAAAAACAAAGGTGTCCTAGCTCAGGCAGTGTGGACCAGAGGCGATGTACACGGGTTAGCTTTTTGGCAGCCTGGCAAAAGCTAGGGTCATCCAGGAAGAGGGAATCTCAACCGAGAGATCTCCATCATGCTGGCCTCTAATCAAGTCTGTGGGGGCATTTCTCTGATTAATGATTAGCTCACTTAGGGTGGTACTGCCTTTGTGCAGGTGGTTCTGGGTTGTGGAAAAAGCAAGCTAACAACTAGAGGGAACAAGCTAGTAAACGGTGTCTCTCCACGGCCGCAGTTCCTGCATCCAGGTTCCTATCCTGACTTCCCTTCACGGTAAGATTGTGAGGTGTAAGTGGAAACAAAGCCTTTTCTCTCTAAGCTGCTTTTTTTTTTTTTGCTACAGTGTTTATCACAGTAATGAACAAAATAGGACACAAGAACTGACAGAGTGGTGAGGCAGAGGGAAGAACTGGGATGCTTGGGTAGTGCTGTGGTGCAGGCCTGCCCACCTGCCTCTCATTACCGCAGTCACGTGTAGATGCCCTTTTCCTGTGTTTCTACAAGATAACTGACGACTCCGGGCTCACCTCTTCTGTTACGGACTTCTGGGGAGAACTCTCTCTCTCTCTCTCTCTCTCCCCAAAGAGGGATCCCCCTACAGACCACCCCAGCTCAGGGAACCCCTTGTTAAAGCTGAAACCCCGGTGCTCTTTGATGCAAGAAGCGACTCCATAATCCAAACACCTTTCTGCAGTTTGGCTGCTCTGAGTCTCCGCTATTGTTTCATTCCTTTGAGACCGTTAGTAAAAGCCCTCAGGAATCTTCTTCCTGCACCTGTGACCTATTTACCACTGTTTGCACCTAGGGCTGGTAAGCCTCACTTCCGTTTGGAGAGAACATACCATACCTCCCACCCTTTTCTTGTTGGGCCTGCTGCTGCTCTTGCAACGCCATGCATCACGCCTCTTCTCCAATTTAAAGATGTCTTCCTGTTTTTATTTCTGGTATTTCGGAAGCTGTCCTAAGGCTGTGTTCTGTTGACTTCTTTTGTACTGAAACCCCAGATTCTAGGTCTTTCCTAATTGAGTCTGCAGTTAGTTCATATTGATGACCCTGTCATTGGCTTACGGTTTCGCTTGCAGCTCCCTTGTTCCAGCATCTACCCATCCATTCCAGTTCTTACTGCCCTATTGCCTTCACCCCCTGAGGTGGTTTGGGGCCAGCGGTAGAGTCAGAGCTGTGTACCTGCCAGAACGTATCATGAGCTTCCTTTTCTCTGCTGCTGTCTCATCCTCAGCTTCTTCTTCCAAGTCATGTGACCAAGAACAGATCCAAAACTCCTTTTTGGACTAAATATTATCAAAGAAAAAAAATGCCAAGGACAAAGAGAAACCTTCCCTCTTCTCCAATATTTCTCACATGTCTGTCAGCCAGAGAACGACAAGAAGGTAGTGAGCTTTCTCGCCCCAGAATCTACGTAGGCAAGGTAACAGGGCAGGCAGACTTAACAACTGCATAGATTCTTCATTCGATGAAGCCTCCTCTGACCTTTATGAAACAAAAGAAAGGAAGAAAAAAGAACCTGCAGGATCTTTGGAGATCCTCTGAAGGATGAAAGGTACATTTCTTGGACACTTCCTTTCCTGTGACCTTTGTCCCAAAGCCTGCCTCTCTTGGATTTGCAGCCCATTTATCTCTGTGACATTCAGCCACGGTCACAGGGCTGAGAATATGTCTCTCCTGGAAGGTGAGCAACTATCTTTATATAGGAAGAGCTTATTGAGAAGTATGTGAGTATCATATACCTAAACACTGCAGGTCTCTTTCTGGACATGAGTGATCTTTTGTCCTCTACCTCTGCCTGCCACTGTTGAGGCTTGTCACAGCCTGTTGTCCTGTCACTTGATGCTGCTGATTCTCAGAGCCTCCATTGTCCTGATTTGGAAGCCTGTCTTTCCATGCGGAATGACAAGGCTTCCCTCTCCATAGCCTTTGGACTGGGATAGGTCTCTTGACTTTGCTTTCTCAGTGACTACTGGTATTTTCTGTGAGATACTGTTTCTAGCTATATTGCAGGAAGTCCCTGGATTAGGATTTTATGTAGCAGTTGAGCCTAATTGGAGGCAGCGATTACTTATTACTGATGTACGGTAAGCACATCAGAAAAGAAGATTTCTGTTAAAAGCTACTCATGCTGGGCTCCAGATTGCAAGGTAACTACAGTTCTGCTTATGCTCTGCCTTTCCTGCTTCCCTCCCTTCCTCCACCCCTCACTCTCTTCCTTTCTTGTCCTCCCCCTTCTTTCCCACTTAACCTCTCTCCTTTCTTTCCTTCCTTCCCCCTTCTTTCCTTCCCTCCCTCTTTCTCACTCTTCCCTCTCTTTCCATTTCTCTGTTCTCCTCTCTTCTATCTCTGTCTCTGCCCCTCTCTCTTCTGTCTCTCCCTCTTTTCTTCCCTTTTCTCCTTTGTTAAATGTTTTTATACCATTATCAGGCAAGTGCCTGGAAATTAACTCTTCAACTGGGAGAATTACCTTCAGACAACTAACTCTTCTTCCTTAGCATTTGGAGAAAATGCTGGGAGAGCCTTTATTCACCTTTATTCCCCTGACTCAGGATTTTCCACAATTCACAAGTCCCAACAAGGGCCCCCCAACTTTGGAAGAAATTTCTCCCTTTAAAGGTTTTGTTTGCTTTCAAATCCATTTGAATTTGAAGATACAATGGAATTCCATTAAAATAATGTCTGGGGCTTGGGGACACCAGGATAAAAGACAGAAAATTGCCCAATTCTTTATGCCAAGCTTGGAGCTTTGAGTTTCACAGAGAACTGACAGATCTTACATCAGTGGGGAAGCAGGCTGTTGAGAAAACAAGTGGGCCAGTTTTCACGCTGGTGTCCAGTCTACTGGCTGTTTTTGTTAGGTCCACCAGGAACTATTAGAGCCACAAACACAGCAGTCAGATTCTAGCGCCTTTCCTAAATTTGGAATTTTCTAATTGCTCAACAGGAAGATTGTTCCTGGGCTTCCATGGCACATTCTGAAGGCTCTTCAGGGAAGGTGAGCGAATGAGGAAACATGGGATCTACCAGTGTGGGCTTTGAAGATAAGTCAGTTTATAAATTCTAGAGTTGGAAAGCTCTGCCCCCATTTCCTTCAAATATGATTGCTATGAGACCCAGGGAAGGAAAGAAATGATTACAGATCATACAGAAAAAGTCTGGTTCCTGCTTCCTTTCTTTATCCGCAACTGATGTGGGATGACCAAACGGTTCTAAGTCAGAGTATCCTTGACTGCTGTTAGACTCAAGTGTTAAAGACCGGAGGGCCAGACCTGGGAAAGTGCTTCAGCCTAAGAAAATATCCAAAGCTAAAGTCATAGAAACTATAGTGAGGTTTAATGTAAGATCTTGAAGATGAAGACACCATGTTTCTGAAATGAGATAATTCTATCAACCATGGATTGTGCTCAATGGACTGGATCATATTTTTGAAAGAATGTTAATACAAAGTGAATAAATTATAATAAATTAAAAATAAATTAAAAAATAGAATAAGCTCCTAGAAAATGACCTATGTGGCAAGACAAAGAGTAGAGAGCATGAAGTTTACTTTCCTAGAAGCTGTTAAAGATGAGATCATGAGCTATCTTTAAGTAGGTTTAATGTCCTTAGAGGTGGACAAATGGACAATCCTGGCAGGTCTCTCCAGACAGCCTGTATCCTTTGACACTTATCAAGTGGCTTGCCCCCTTTCCTTTTCTGATGTCTCAAAGGTCCCTATCAAACCTTCTTAGGGAAAAAAGAGGCTGTCTAGAGAGAGCCAGCCGCAGAAATCAATACTTGCCCCATTCCTTCCCAGGCTAAATGAACAAATCCACAACCAATTCACGGGTGCAGCAGGGGATGGTGGCAGTGATTGACAGGACCCCACAGATTGTGAAACACAGCACCAACTAACTTTTCCCCAGAATGAGGATTCAAGGTGGATTAATCTTCCAGGTGAAAAAAAAATGAGCTCCTTCATGCACAAAAACACTTTGCTTTTGTTCTAATTTTCAAACCCATTAACTATATTATATATTTCCACAACAAGGTTTATTAACAGAATCATTGTCTTGCTGCTTCAGAACAATTATAAAATATAGTTATTCAATGCTAATGCTAACTTTCCTACATGTTAACTGTTTTAATTCTCGCAATTATTTTGTAAAATAGTTATATATATGTATATATATATATATATATATGGGGGGTGTTTCTCATTTAAACAGATACAGAAAGTGAGGATTTTTAAAAGTGCAACATTTTTGTGTGTGGGTATGGGTGTGGGCTTATATGTATGCAGGCGTATACACATGTGTGTGCATGTGTGAGGACAGAGGACAACTTTGGGCATCATTTCTAAGGAGCCATGCAACTTGATTTTTGAGAGAAGGATCACTCATTGGTCTGGAGCTTACTGAAAAGACTAAGTCATCTTGTCAGCAAGTCTCAGGGATTCACCTATCCCTTCCTTCTTAGTTACCCCCACCCCTTTTTTTTTTGGTCCTTTAGAACATGGCTTCTCTTAGCCTTGGCTGTCCTGGACCTCACAGAGAGCTGCCTGCCTCTGTCTCCTGAGTGCTGGAATTAAAGGCATGCGCCACCATTGCCCAGCATTGCCCCAATTTTTTACGTGGACTCTGGGCATCAAATTCAGGTCCACGTGCTTGCAAAGAGAATTGCTTTACTGGATAAACCATTTCCCTAACCCCAAACTCGAATTCACTTTTTGTTCCCTCTTTTGCTTTTTGAGATAGAGTCCAGGTGGCTTGGAACTTTCAATCCCCCTGTCTCATCTTCCTGAATGCTGCAAATACAAGCATACACAGCAGGTGGGAAAGCCTGCCAGAAATGTGAGCTCTGAGAACTGTACAATGATGTGTTGGGCTGACAAATGATAGAATAAGGGAGGGAGGCAAGAGTAGTACAGGAAAAGAGCCTGTACCCCAACAGTAAATTTCCATGTCCAAATGGGTGTGAAGACTTGGCAGAATGCCTCTTGGCATTGCTAGGACAGGAAGGCTGAACAGTGGGCAGAAACAAGTAGAATGGCCCAGTTGGTGAAGATGGATGCCCTGCAAAAACCCAGTGTGTTAGCGCCAGACTCCAGAGAGACTGACCTGCAGTGCAAAGAGCAGAGACCAATCCCCAGTGGCATGGACTGGTGTAGACAGAGTGATGTAGGGGTCCAGACCAGGTGAGCTGTGATTCAATGTTGGGAGCCAGACCAAGCATAGGGCAGGGCCTATCTGGACCTGGGGCAGTTGGCAGGGATTCTCCTTTATCCCTTTATCCACGAGGCTCTTTAGCTCAATTGTACCTAGAAATAAATGGTCATGGGATTCATCCCATACCAACCTTCTGAGCTCCTACTGACCCCCAGAACATCAAGAAGAGAAACACAAGGGGCTGGCAGGAACTGCAGCAAAAAAAAAGATGCATCATTCCCCCATTGATTTGTTTAGAGGCAGCAGAGGAATCAGAGGCCACAAGGGCATTGTCTTCCGGTGGTGTGGTGTAGACTCATGGCTGTGGACTAGAGTTTAACTGAGTCCCATACCCTAGCTTGCTGAGGCTCCTGTTGTCACTGGACAGCACGCTGAGAGTTATAGCTGCCATTCAGCGTGAGGTGAAGGATCTGGTGTGATGTTTTATTTAAAAGCACACAAAGAAGCTCATATTTCATTCCCAGAGAGAAAAATGGGCATGGTTTGTTTGAGAATGGAGAGTAGCCAGTCTGAACTTCTTAACACTTTCAATGTAGCAGCTAAAGAAGATGATGGGGACCTGTAACGGGCCGGGCACCAGGATAAGTACTCTAGGGAAGCAAAGATGACTGAAAGCTTGTCTCAAAAGCATGGTAAGTTTAATGCCAAGCACAGGGGGCCAGAGCTGGGAATGATTCTTCTAGAAGCGAAAGGCCAGGAAGGGGCTCACAGCTAAGCTGGCGTCCGAACTGCGTGGCGATTATAATTGAGACTAAGAGCATAGTGTCACCAGGAAACCATCAACTGTGGGTTTTGCATCTCAAACCAATGGATATGGCTCTAGAGTGTAAATAATCGCCCATTTGGCTGAAGCACCAAAGGGATGTTTGGTTAAGTTGCTAGTGACCAGACCTTCGATGGACCTGGCAAAGTCTTCCTTCACAGTGACCCCCCATTTCCTGGTTTATTCTGCTGAGCAGCTGTCCTGAAAAATTAGCACACCAAAACCACACCCAAACTTTAGTGTAGGTTCTGCTTAAATGCAGATTCCTGGGTGAGACTTGAGATTCTGTGTTTCTAACATGTCTCCATGGAGACATGTTAGGAAAATGCTGATGTGGTGGTCACACTCCTAGCAGGAGCACTAAGCTGAATGCCGCTCACTCTTTGATTCCTATTGGATTAATGGGACGCAGAGTTAAGAGGTACCTTTAATTAGAACATGCTTTTGAGGCAGACAGATGGTAAAATGGTTGTGAGCTTGGAGAGATAGCTGTTGGTCAAGCTCTTGCCTTTCAAGCATGGAGACCTGAGTTTGATCTGCAGAACCCAGACTGGAAAGAAAAAAATAAATAAAGCTAGGCGTAGTGGTAGACACACAGTCTCCAACTAGCCTAGCCTAATTGGTAAGCCCAGGTCCCAATGAGAGATCTTGTCTCAAAAATAAGTACATAACTCTGGAAACTACAACTAATGTTGACTTCTGGCTTCCATATACATGTTCATGCACGTGTACTTACACATACATGGAACCCTACAAACACACACACTGTTTTTGAAAGCAAATGAGAATGCTTTTCCAATCATAATCATGATGAGGTCATATATGCCCAGTCACCTTGAAACTACCTTCCTGTTCAGCTAAAAGAAAGACCCCCAGGAGAGTGTCACAGAGCCACCTGAGGCCACTGAGCTTGTTCCCACCGACTTTAGTTTCCCTTTGGTACCCTCAACTTAGTTATGTTGCAGTTTGCTCATCTGGTGGGTGAGCTCCCCTGAATTGGAGCATCTTGCTCCTGGCGCAGAGATTTTAAAGAAAACTATTCTGGATCTTTTGTCTTGTCCCTCAGAGCCCAACTTCCAGGAAGTTTCCTTAATGCTTAGCAGAGAGGTGGTATTGTCACCCTGGACTGGTAAGCTCCAATTGTGCATTGAACGGCTTCTCTCCAGTACTCACTCCAGAAAGGTTTGTACAGAGACTTTGGCTCACATTTGTCCTTTGGCTGTTTCTAATAACCTTCATTTCTGGAGAAAGTATTGCCCGCAGGAGCAATTTCTGAGCGGCTGTGTGAGGTAACCCTTCAAATGCCTACCCTCTCCCTCCCCCCCCACCACCCCAGGTTTGAAGAAATTGCTTGGATGGGATCGTTGGAATGGCTGACCCATCCTGAGATTTGGCCATTTGAACACTTTACCTAGTGACAGAGGACACCTGAGTTTCAAGACCTCAGCCTTTTGGCCTCGGATCACATGTCCTTAGAATTGTATGAGTTCTGCCTGGCTCTTCTCCCTTCGACCTTCCCCTCACAAGCTTGCTTTTTTAGAAGGAACTTTCATGTGCATTTCAATGAAGTGGCACAGACTTTTAAAAAATTCTTTCATTTTTCCCCCTCCAAATCAAGTCTTTTGTGCTAAGAAAAGCCTTGGATGAGATGCTGCAAATGAAGTGATGAATTGGACTTGATCCTCTATCCTCAGACTATGCCTGGGCCATTGGTAGATGATGCACAAACACACTGCACTCAGCTATATCACCCTCTTCTGAGATATTTGCCTCCATCAGACTGGCTTGCGAACAGGTCCATGGGGGAATTTTCTTGATTAATGTTGAAGGTTCAAGAGGCAGCACCACCTACAGGCAGGTAGTCCTGGGTTGTATAAGAAAGAAAGCTAAGCAAGCCATGAAAAATAAAAGGCCAGCACCCAGCATCTGTTATGCTTTAGGTCCTGCCTTGAGTTCCTGCCTGGACTTCCCTTGATGATGTACTCTAACCCATAGCTTTAATAAACTCTTTTCTCCCCAAGTTACTTCCAGTAAATGTTTAATAACAGCAACAGAGAAGCAAAGTAAGATGATCACTCCAGCTCCTACAAGGAAGATTGGACAATACTAATTCTATTCACCACAAATGCCCACTGGACACTTTCCATATGCCAAGCACTTTGTGAAATAATTTACACACCCTGATGAATAAAGTCCTCACAAAAAGCCTGTGAGGTGAGAGTATTTCTTCTGCCTTAGGAGTAAGGAAACTAAAGCTTACATTAAGCCACTTTCTTGGGCCCTTAAATACCTTCCTCAGAAATGTAAACTAATCATTTTTCAGGGGTATGAATTGTCCCACACCCTACTGTTTGTATCTAATTAAGTAATCTTTCTAGTTTTGGGGGTGGAGTGGTGTTGAGACAGGATTTCTTTGTGTAGTCCTGGCTTACCCGGAACTCACTCTGTAGACCAGGCTGGCCTTGAACTCACAGAGATATGCCACCCAAGTGCTAAGATTAAAAGCATATATCACTACTGCCCAGTTAATTTTTCTAATTTTTAAAACTGAGCC
>CM053746.1:36552344-36567381 GCA_028658305.1 Pachyuromys duprasi | reverse complement strand
GTTTTTTTGAGCTTTGAACCTGCTAATTTTCACCTCTCCGAAGCTCTTCCTGGCGCCTCTTCATCTGGATAACATCCAGCTCACCTTTAAAATATATATAATGAGCCACTTTAAACATTGAGGAAGGCGTGGAGAGTAGAAGTCAGACTCCCACGCATTCACACTTTATTTATTTTTTTCTGTATTTGCTTCAGATCTTTTTTTTTTTTCCACAAATCAATAAGTCTTTTATTGTTCCAAAAGACACCCCAAATCAAACTTATAATTCAGGATCTTGTTTCTGGAGCAGGATAACTTAGGTCTTATTCATCAGCCTGCTGCACAGTTCCCTTCTCAGACACAGATACCATCCAAAAACTTTCTGATATCCTTGTTTTTAACTGTTGTGGCTTGCTGAATCAAAGCCGCTGAATCTGAGACAAGTTCGATATCATTTCCTTCAAAGATTAAGTCATCCTTTTGGGCTTGAGAGACAGAATAAGCAACACCTGTCCTCATTCGAACCCTGCGGATGTATTTCTCACCCAAGAAATTTCGGATTTCAACCAAAGACCCAATCTCCTGGATAACGACGTTGATGGAGAAGTGAGTGTACACAGACCTCATCTGATGGAGAAGTGAGTGTACACAGACCTCATCTTGTAGCGGAAGCCCAGTGTGACACCCTTGATCATGTTCTGAATATGACTGCAGATGGTTCTGACAGTGGCCAGTTCCTTTCTGTTACCCACCATTTGTCAAACCGGAACCTCTTATTTTTCTTTCCGAGAAGACTCAGCTCTACATTGATGTGATTAAAGTCCCTCCGTAGGGTTCCCCTGGGGCCCTTCACAATGACTGTGCGCCCCTTCAGAGTGATGTCGACATTTTCTGGGATGTCGACCGTGTGATTGCTGAGAATGGTCCTCATTCTCGCAGTAGATGGGGCAAAGAGCGCTTCAGATCTTAAAAAAGCAAAAGAAGGACTGCAGATACAATAGGGCATCTGCTAGACGTCTTCCCGTCTCTATAACAGTATTCTGGAGTTACTGAGTGTTCAGCCCTCCACGTCTTTACACTTCTGCCCAATAGCTTTGTCTTAAAATGTACATAATTACCATTAGACCAGATATCCTTCTTTAGCTCACTTTTTGTCCTCAGCATTATGTGGGTATTTTGCTTTTTTGTCTTTTTTGGTTGGACGCATTCTTGAGAACTCTCCTTGGGCTTCTTTGTAATCACGGGGGTCAAGAAATGATACGTGCCCCAGTTCTGATATCAGAAAGAGAAAGCTTTCTGGGAGATCTCACAAGACCGAATGTTACCATAACTACCAAGGCTCATTGCAACTCCTCACCTTCCTGGCGTAAGAGCACTTGACTGCTCCTATCCCTCTAATTTTACGGGTGGGGATATAACCTGATCAGAAGAAAGGAGAGGGAAATGGCTGCTGCTGTTCCAGCCTTTGCACCTTTACTCTACAGGCTCCTCATTATCTTTCTTGTGTAAGACTTTAGCACTGAATGATCTCCAGTGGTGTCCATAAGCACCACCAATTCTGCATGCCATGTGTGTGTGTGTGTGTGTGTGTGTGTGTGTGTCTGAGATAAATAGACAGAGTATATAGGCAGCTTATGCATGCATGTATGGGGGTACATAGAGAACAAAATATTTCAGATATTCTGCTCTACCTTAATATGTCTTATTCTTCTGAGACAGGGTCTCTCTGTGACCCTGGAGCTATGGCGGTGGTCTGCAAGCCCCAGAAGGTCTTTTTGTCTCTGCCTTCCCCTGTCCCAGTGCTGGGATTAACACACACAGATTTTTACATGAGTGCCGGGATTCAAACTCAGGTCTTCGTTCTTGTACAGATAACACTCTTACCCACGGAGACGTCTCTCTAGCCCCCAACATTAGCAATTTCCTTATAGTTTTGAGCCATTTCCCGTGTGTACCACCATTAGAATATTTATTAAAGTTCCAGAGTCATGTAGCCACTCCTCACTGGGAAGAAAGATGGAAATCTCCAGAAGGTGTGATTTGGTCTTTTGTTCACTAAAGAAAGGGATGCATAGATCCCTCAACAAACATCACCTGATCCTAGAGCATCTTTGACTTCAGAGTCCACACTTGACACTTAGGTCTCTGGCCCAGAACATTCTGCTTGTTCTATAGTAGCCATTTAATAAAAACCTGATCAGAGGGCAGAAGATACACCATGCAGGGATGACAACTCACATTGCCAGCTTCAGAAGTCCAGAGAGGACACCACCACAGCTGTAACCAACATTATGTTTGTGAACCCTGCCTGCGCTGACATGTCTGTTTCACTTATTTTAATCTCTAAACATTGTCTGCCTCTGTCTTAGTTTTATTTATCAGAGGTTTGGCTGTGTGCTCCAAGCTTGTCTTGAACCCCTGAACTCAGCAATCTTCCTTCCCCAGCTTCCTGAGCAGCGGGAGCTAGAGGAGCCCAGCCCCACACCAAGCCTCTAGCTGCTGACTGTTTTTCCACCACATGATGCTATAACAGTATGTATCGAGCTTCCCATCGACGATCATTTGAAGGGCTCAGGCTTCTGCTGTTGTCAACAGCGCAGTCATAAAATGTCTCCTTCTGTGAAACTGCGTGCATATGCCGGCTCACACATGACAAAATGCTACCTCTGCCAACGGTGAGCCACATATGTAACATTGGTCCCATAAGACAACAACGAAGAGGAAAAATTACTGCTGGCCTAGTGACACCGTAGCCATTGTAACATCATTGTGTTTCTGGTTTTGACAAAAAGTTTAAAATGTGACAGGTAAAAGAAAAAGACAACAGAGAAAAACTTCCAGGATAAAGGAGGGAAAATGTGCCTGCTCTCAAGTGTTACAAGAGGTGGAAACCAGCGGGTTAAGAACTCTGACAGTAAGCCTAATCCACTTATTATTGAGGAAAGAAAAAGAACCTGAATACATTCAGTGCAGCTTAAGAACAGTGTTTACAAAGTCTACAGTAGTTTGCCAGAGGAGGGTCTGGGAACTTTGTGTTCATGTACAAGTGAGTAATCCAGTGACTGACCCAGGCCAACCTCCAGGCCTGCAGGCTCTGTTCTTGGGAACTGCCCTTACAGAACATTTCTTAATTTTTACCTTTTATACCATATTTTTTTTTCTGTAGTTTTTGTTAAGTTAGAGGTACCAACACTTGCCGCCCACGTGTCAGAGGCACAGTGATCTTAGGCAGAGTCACCTGCTTTGGATCCTGGGGTCTCTAGGCCTGATCCCACAGGCTAGGTGTGTAACGGGCCATGCCATGTAGGTCTGTGTAATTGTCACACAATGACAAATTACCCCATGTCACATCCCTCTGAATAGATCCCCTTTGAAGCATGGTACATAACTGTACTGAGAATTGCTGGGCACGTGCTATACGCTGTGTATTTATGTACATAAAAGATAGCCAAATTGCTTTCCAAACTGATGTGTCCTCACATTGCTCCCAGTAACAACTGAGTGTTTCTTTTGAAACTTCATCTTTCAGAGTTTCGGCTCTCCAGATTTCAGGACAGTGCAAATGTGTTGGGAAGCTGTGGGATGGTAGAAACAGCCTGGAACAGAGAGGATAGTTCAGCCTCCATGGCTCTGGTGCTCAGTTCGTGCCTTGAGACAGGGCTCATACAAACACACCCCTCTCTCTGGACCACAATGTCCTTAAGCTTAGATGTAGGTATGGCGCTAAAATGTCTCTCAAGTTCCTTCCAACCTTGACCTTCTGCAGACTGGATGTTAATGCCCATGGCCACACCATCCTGAACATGACAATCTTATCTAAAAAGTAGTGGAGATAGAAGGAGGGACTTCGGGCATTCATTCACTCATTCTTGGCTTCTCCACTCTTCCTGATGTTCATTCATTGCACACTAGACACTGGGTATACAGAGAAACACGACTATGCCCTCAAGTTTCCCACTCCTGGCCTGGAGAGACCAGTATATGCAACAGCCCAAATGGTGAGGAAGTTTCCTGGTAGAAGCTACTCTTTGTCTTAGGGATGAGTGCAGGCAGCCAGGAAAAATCACAGGAAAGCTCATTACAGGCAGAGAAAGGCACAGAGGTGAGCACATGGCATCTGAAGATATGTGAAGCAAGTCAAGACTGATGCTGACTCCATGTGCGTCAGGGAGACCTGATAGTGGCATAGAGCAGGCTACGTATCACTTTGTGATTTCAGTTTTGCAGCTTTTTCTTGCTAACCGGACTCTTTGACCAGATGTCTGTGGACACAGGGGGACAAGATGACTACAATGAAAGCAGAGACTCTGCAATGCCAGCTTGCCAACCTGGGCAACATCTCTTTCTTTGACAGACTACATCAACGGAGGGGAGCTATCATCAAGGGAGAGGCACTTAGGTCTGAGGTCCATGGACACGGGACATGTATTTTCCCATTCTGGGACCCCAAGAAATATACAGGGAGCCCAGCAATGCACTGGCTGAATGGCAGGTGGGAACCCATTGATCTCTCCCAGTGGTTCTCAACTTTCCTACTTCTGTGACCCTTTAATACAGTTGTCATTATACATTATTTCTGTTGCTATTTCATAACTTTAATCTTGCAACTGTTATGAATTTTAATGTAAATGTGATATGTAGGACATCTGAAATGTAACCCTTGTGAAAGGGTCATTTGACGTTCGGGGGTCATGACCCACAAGTTGAGAATCACCACTAGGCACATGCTACTCACATTTTCATGTGAGACCCAGAGGCCCATGGGGCTTAAAGTCATTTGTGTCTGGAAGGTCATTGTAAGCCATCTGATATGGGTGCTAGGAATTGCAGTTGGGTATTCTACAAGAACAATACACACCCTTAACCATTGAGTTATCTCTCTGGCTCCCAGGCTCAGTTTGTATTCCTCCATCTCATTTGGTCACACAGCATCATACTAATAATCTTGGTCTCCAGGAGTAACATCAAGACCTGTCCCACATCTGAGACTGAAGGTCTTGATACAAATCATTCCTGCCTTGATGCTCCTTGTTGCCAGCCGGTGGCAACAGCTAGAAGAAGGCCCCCCTCAGGTGGGAAGGGGGTCAGAGTTGCCTCTCTTACCTGCTGTTTCTATCCCAGTCCAGGGGAGGAAGTGAAATCTATTGAAAAGACTGGCTGTTTCTAACGCTAGACTGACTGGAGGTCTTCCCAGGGGGTTATTTTACAGGAGGCCAGAGAATCCCAGTGTAAGACCCAGAAGAATTCTTGGAGCACCGAAAAGTCTTACCACTTAAATTTCTCCTAGGGAAACAGGTCCAGAGAGGAGACAAGGGTGGCCCAAGCTCACAGTGAGTTGACAAGTTGGTTACTGTAGTGATGGCAGGGTGAGCATTGCAAAACTTTTGTGTTCCTACCTGTGTCCATGGCTGTCTTTGCTAAATAGAGCTTTTCTGAAAGTTACTCTCACTCATTAGCAAAGCATTATTTTGTTTCTTTTTTTTTCCTAGAAAGAGTATTTTCCCCCAGGCAGAGTTACCACTTTTTATTAAACACCCCAAAGGTAAATAATACCCCTCTTTGGGATTAATGGGCATCTATGCTCCAGTGAGATTGAATGCAAGAAGGATGGTTGATGTCTATATTTTTCTCTTTTTCCTTTAGATTTTTCTTTTCCTTTATTCTTCCATACAATACATCCCAACCAAAGCTGTCCCTCTCTCTTCTTCTCCCAGTATCCTCCACCTCCCCTCTCCTCCAGATCCACTTCTCCACCATTTCCCTAGAAAGAACATTTCAAGTTCAGTTTGCCTTTTAGAGGAGATGGGATGCCTTCAGGGAGGTATAGCCATAGATTCAGTTCAGTTTTCACTTCAACCTAACATTGTTAAGAAGTATGTGAATGTGCTCACAGCAACTGACTAGATTTTAAGACCATATTTTGGGCTTTTTTTTCCTTTAATGTTTGCTAAGGGGAAGAAGAGAACTACAAAGAGACAAAAGGATGTAAGTGATGGGATTTGGCCTTATTTAGAATCATGTTCTGGATTTAGTTTTCTGGCCCTGTGGGTTCTAGTCTCTAGGAAGACTTCCCTGCCTTTGTTTGTACTTGGTTAGAAAGGTATTGTTTGTCTTAAAGTTGAAATTGATCAGCTAAAGTTTATCTACTGTGTCCTCAGACTGGGAAGAACAGTTCCTTTGTATCTGGGTCCTCTGATATTGTTCTTAGGGGCCAGACACTTTCTATGTTGTCATAAACAAAATACCAAACATTATGTGGAAATGAAGAACTCCTGGGAGATGGTGGACTATAATAAGAGAAAAGCCAGGAGGCAAATGTTAGTATTAGAGAGGGAGGCGGGTGCTGGTCACACCATCTTGGAACAGGGAGCTGGGCTCTTCCTACGGGTAAGAGGAAGGAAGGAACACTGACGAACTTCTTCCTGCCTTCTCTTTCTCCCCTTTCTTTGCTTCCTTTCATCTTCCTTCCTTTCTCTGCTTTTGTCCTTCTTCTCTCCCTTTTCTCTTTCCTTCTCTTATTCTTCCTGTAAAAGCCACACCTGGATGTGTCATAAATGAACTTTGACACTGATTTAGACTGACTCTCCATCTCCAACCCACCCATCTTCCTGAAGGTCTCTAGTAACCACTAAGTCCAAAACCACTCCCCAGTCTCACCATGGCCTCCACTCAAGACCACATATGGATTTGTCTATCACCACCCTGCAACACCCAACACTCACAGCATCTATTTCTCTCCTGTGATACACTTTACTCCCTGCTGGCCCCTCACTGTTTGCCTTACTTGCTTTTCTAGTGCTGTGATGGAACACCAGTTTAGTTCGGATTACGGTTCCAGAGGGTTGAAGTCTATGATGGCAGAGTGAAGGCATGATGGTAGGTAGCTGGGGCAGTAGCTGAGAGCTCACAATCAGAAGGCAGAGAGAGAGAGAGAGAGAGAGAGAGAGAGAGACAGAGAGACAGAGAGACAGAGAGACAGAGAGACAGAGAGACAGAGAGACAGAGAGACAGACAGAGACAGAGAGAGACAGAGAGACAGACAGAGACAGAGACAGACAGACAGACAGACAGACGGACACACAGAGAGAGACAGAGCACTAGGAGTAGAGTCCTTAGTAACACACCTCCTCCAACAATACTTCCTAAACAGTGCCACCAACTAGGGACCAAGAATTCAAATGTGTGAGTCTGTAGAAACCACTCATTCAAACCATCGCATTGCGTCTCCTTCTCTCTTTGCTCTCGGACCTCTTCCAGACCATTGGTTGTTGATCCCCCTCATGTAGTTTTTAATTTCTCCCCTCTTCAGCCTTGACTTCACTTGACCATCTCATTAGCCACAGCCCTTCCTTACTGACGTTTTCATCTGTCTTGGATCAGTCTCTTCTGAAGAATCCCAGCTTTGTATGAGCAGAGCCCTTTCCTTTCTCCCCTGGAATTACTTAGAAGAAACACAAAAGAGGTGACCTCCTGAATTCTAAAGCCTAATATGCCTCATGTGATGCCTGTTAGGGGCTACCTCAGTCACCTCTGTTTTCTAACACTTTTTATCCTTCATAGTGGCTTATTTCAAATCTTTGTAATTCTTCTCGAAGTGTCCCTCCTAGCCTCCTACATGTGCCTCAAAGGATGACCTCATTTCCTACTACTCAGTGGCAATAAACCATCAGAGATGCCCACTCCATGGCCTGGCCCAGCATCTACAAATTAACCTGTGTGTTCTTTCCCTTTCTCTTTGTCACCTGTGTTCTGAATTCTAACATTGCCTCCCCTCTCTGTAAGAAGGCTGCTCCATTGATTATCCATTCACAAGGAGAGAGTCCACAAATCTTTGTCCTCTGCTGAGTTTCTGCTTCCTAAAACAGTACTGAGCACATTATAGGTGTATGAGAACTATCTGGCGAATGAATTTTCCCTTCTCTGCCTTCCATCTCTGCCTTTCTATTGATTGACTGCACGAGCTCTCGAACCTACTCAAGGCTTCCACCACCTGAAACAAAAACAAGATCACGATGGAAACCCCTTGGCCCAGTGCCCTTCCATCCGCCTCATCTCTCTTAACCTGAGAATGCTCGAAGAAACTTCTTTAGTTCTATCAGCACCCCGTATGTGGCATTCACCCTCCTGGCTCTGCCACTTGCTTCAGCCTTCCAAGGGAAGCACATTCCATCTCACTTGTGGCAGACACAGTGCATTCCTCTGTATGCCTCTGAGTCCCCGCTTTCTCAGTGGTTGGCCCTCTGGCAAAACAATCTACTCTTGATTGGCATGGCCACACCACCTCTCAGCTACTCTGCCTTCTCTACACACCTGCTCTCTGCTTCCTGCCTCCAGTTTATTTGATGCTTCACCCAACTTTCTCCCCCCTCTCTGAGACAGGGTTTCTCTGTGTAGCCTTGACTTTCCTGGAACTTACTCTGTAGACCAGGTTGGCCTTGATCTCACAGAGATCCACCTGCCTCTGCCTCCCTGAGTGCTTAAATTAAAGATGCATGCCACCATGCCCAGTGGACCGAACCACATTTCTTAAATGCAAACTGGATCGTGTCACCCTTTGGGTTCTCTGCAGTGCCTCCGTTGTCCTCTGAGTGACATCCACTTTCCATGAGGCTATTGAGACTCTGCCTGTGGTGCTGTCCAAAATGAGTTCTTTGGTCTCATCTCCTACGTCCTGTGTGACATCTGCTAACCAGCATGCTTCACTCTTTTACCAATAGCCCTTGATTATTGTTCCTAGCATGTCACTTGGTTTGGGGGAACCATAACCCTAACTTGACCAGAAACTCCCCACATCTTCTGTTGTCCTAGGCTTTACCTTATGTTGGGCTAGTTTGTGTCAACATCTCAGCTGCTTGACATGGATTTTCTAGCAGGCAAACAGAATTCTTGCTCATCCTTCCTGATCATCTCAGCGACCTTGAGGCAAGACTACCTATGACTAGTTCCATTTCACAGACAAAGAGTCTGAGGGTTGTAGCTTCAGTGACTTCCCACAGTTACACTGAAACTACTGGATCTAGCACTTGAAGCCAATTGTGTCCTTATCTGTATCCCATTTCCATACTCTCTCACCACATCACTGTCACCCTGTGGAGCGAAACCCAGTTTTCTACCATCTAACATTAGGTAGTCCTGAGTTACAAGAGCCACAACCCTGAGGGCGAGCTGCTTGGCCAGCTCCCCAGGGCATACCTATTCTGAATGTGCCTGCTAAACATCTTGAGTAAACGGATGGTGGAACTATACCTCAGCAACATCGCCTCTGTCTTGAGGATGAAGTGTTTTCCCTTGTTTGACTCCACTTCCACAGAGAACGGTGGATCATCTGCCAACATGCCTAAAAATAAGTGACTAGGAAGGACAGAGATGAATGAGGAGGGAGAGTGCAGAGGGATGGCAAAGAGGCAGGAGCGGGCTTGGAGACTTTAGGCTGAAGAAAAACCTGTCAGGGAAGAAAAAACTGCTGCTGAGTCGGTCCTCCTCATCCCCACATCACAGACACCTGCCCAGCCTCCTGTACAATCTACTTCCTTCTGTCCCTTATTAATAAAGCTGGCATCACCTGCCCTGCTATGGTGTGAACCTCAGCATGGGCTCCATCAAGCCCACCATCTGTTTTAAATCCATTTTTCACTGCCCTTTGATTGCAATTTTGCTCATGTCCTGTCCTGATGGGTCCCTTGGTACAGCCCCACATCTGGGCTGCTCCAAAAAAGACCATACCCTGAAGGTGGTCTGTGACAGTGGGCTCTGTCCTCAGAAAGATTACAAAGCATCGCTGTGCTTGCAAAGCAGAAGAGAACAACTTCCTCTGACCCAGCGAGTGGATCACCACCAGGCAAGGTGGGGCATCTGCCCATCATGGACTCTTCCCAGCTAGGTGTGCTCACAGAAATTTCAGATCTGGGCCTATTGCCTCATTTGCATAAGGCTTGTGGTTGTGGAACTTTTATGATGCTGCAGTCGGGAGGAAGGCCAGATAATCGGTTCGTTTCCAGTTTCAAGGCTCTAAGTCATGTGCTATGTATGGTTTGCTGACTATTCATGCTTTATCTTAGAACCTATGAATTGGAAGATGCCATGAAATAGGCAGGTGTGGTAGGCTACAATTCCCAAGGTGTCCACATCCTAACCCCCTTAAGCCTGTTTCGTATCCCTTATAGGACAAAGATGTTGAAAGTGTGAGCAATAGAAAGCTCATGTAACCACAGTGGGGATGGCTGGAAGAGGGGTGGGGGAAGCACGAGGTCATAGAGAAGAAGCAGATGTCATGAGGAAGTAAGGGATGAGAAACCTAAATGGTTTGAGACCAGAGATCAAGGAATCCAGCCAGATGGCAAAAACTCCAATAAGGTCAATAAAGGCAAGGAATTGCATTTCCTCCTCCTGATGCCAGGAAAAGCCAGCCCCGCCACCATCTTGACATCAGCTTAATGAACCTGATTTTCAACCTCTGAATACCAGAGCTATAAGAGGATGGATCTGTGTTGTTGTAAGTCATTAAGTTTATGGTAACTTTTCACAGCACCAATAAGAAACTAATATAGCAAGACTGATTTTATCCATAAGCAAAAGGAGTAATAGATTATGTGTTCCAATTCAAGGCATTGCAGAAAGGCTGTCCTCTCCAAAAGCCATACTCTGGGAGGTGTCTCGGTTACAGACACTCCTTTGGACCACATTGGTGATGTCCTCACAGAAATGCCTCACACTGCATTGGCACTGGCCACCAGATACATAGTAGAGGCCACAGAATCTCTTTTAGATTTTTCTAGTAACCACACTCGAAAGACTAGATGCAGGTGAGATCAACACTAATGGTCAGTGTTTTGGTTAGTCCAGTACATCTAAATATTATCAGCACCAGAACTACTTATCATTATAAAAAATCTGTTGAGAT
Organism: Pachyuromys duprasi; assembly: GCA_028658305.1. Classification (NCBI taxonomy): domain Eukaryota; kingdom Metazoa; phylum Chordata; class Mammalia; order Rodentia; family Muridae; genus Pachyuromys; species Pachyuromys duprasi. Next base: position 36,556,502 of record CM053746.1, on the reverse strand, counting down.
ACTGTACACTTTGTTCTTGGACCAAGTCTTCGAGCATGAGCATATTTTACTTTTATGTACTATCTCTGCTCAAACAAGTCACACAAGGCTGTGATCTGATTGTCTTAAAGGTTAAGACTGTCAGCCCCTAAGCATGTGTTAGATCATCCAACCCTAACTGGCTTTGAGTGGACAAAGGGCCTAAGGAAGGTCCTGACACATGAAGCAGAGGGTGAGATTCCTCATGGTGGTTAACCTTCTTTGTTAATCAGGTGGATTTGGAGTCTCCATGAAAGCATCTTTGTTGACAGTATTTCTGGAAAGATTTAACCAACCCTGAATGCGGGCAGTACCATCCTGTGTGCTGAGGGCCCACAGTGGATAAAAAAAAAAAACAGAGAGCAGGCTGCGCTCCAGAATTGTCCGTCTTTGCTTCCCGACTCTGGATGCAGTGTGAATGGTGACTTCAAGGTTTGTCAATCACAGCAGGAGCCATTTTCACCACCGTGACTTCTTCACCGGAACAGACTTAAACTGTTAGCCAGACTGTGCTTTTCCTCCCTCAACTTGCTTTTATCAGATGTGTTGTCCCAACAATGAAAAAAAGAAACCAAATACACCTGGGACTAGTCACTTAGGGTCAAAGAGATTACCGTTTAGAAGCAGGGCTGGAATCCATGAGTGCCATCTCTATGAGAAGGGGAAAGGAGGGTGCACAGTGCCCAAGGGCACTGGGCTCACTGGGCTCTAATTTTTTATGTCTTGAGTAACGCACATCATTAGTATGCTCCATATTATTCAGTATTCTCCCAGTAACTAAACACTGGTGGCAGCAAACCAATAACTCATGACATATTTGCACACGTCCTTTCTTTGGGTCAGTGTATCTTTCTTAGGTGCTAATCCTCACAGATCACTGAGGTGAGAGTCCATTTTCTCCACGGATGCCTCTCAAGGGTCATCACTTTGAGAAATTTTCTCCTGATGCTTCCTGGAAGACAGATGAGAAGCAATGGCACTAGAGATCATTTTGAATTTTATATGAAGCATTCAATGGGAAATGCTTGATCCATAGAGGAGCGTAGAAGGTCATTGGGTCAAGCTCTAGAGGCCTGTTCTGTCCAGTGGGCTACATCCAGGAGTGCCCAGGTATGTCCTCCGCTGTTTTATAACAGTTTCCTCTGAGATTAAAACATTCCATCTTGCAAGGAAGCTCCTTAAGCAGAAAGGTAAATAACTCAAAACAGCTTCAGGAAGTCCCTGAAACAGATCAGATTCACTAGTTTACTTCCTCCCTGAGTTAACAAGCTAAGATGCTGAGAGTTAACTCTCAGACAAGTCAAACTGTGAAAGAGACTCAGAGACTCTGAGACTAGACCAGCTGCCTGGAAGAGGTTAAACCAGAGTAACTTTTGAGCTGCCTGCAGGCTGTGCATTGTGCTGCAGGTTCCCAGCTTTTGTGAGCTCTCACACATGCTGGGGTATGCTTTGGTGATGCAGTTGCTTCGAGTCATTTTTGTTCTTCTAAGTAACCCCTCACCCATATACTTTTATGTTACCCCAATACAACTTGTGGATCACCAAGTTGGTCTTTGGATCTGTACTTAGGTCTGTCATAGGCCCTCTGTTTGGGGCAAATAGACATATCTCCCTAGGAAAAGGTCTGGTCACAACTTCTTCCTGCTCCTTTGCTGCTACCCTGCTTTAGGATGGCTCACTGCCTCACCTGCCATCCCAGAGCCCCTTTCTTGGTTGTCTTTTCTGGACTTTATAGGGTAAAAGGTCGGTGGAGAAACACCCTGCTCCTATCTTAAACCTGAGCTGGGAGACTTGGAAATTCCTGCTCCAGTTACTCAGCTTTAGCCGCCAAACAATGTTTCAGAGTTTACTGATAAGCAAGGTTTCCAGCTGCACTGTACTTTTTCACAAGCTCACTGTGTATGCTGCAAAGACCCTATAAAAGCTTTCCCCTCTGCCCAGCCCATTGCTCTCTCTGTTTTCTGTCATTGGCAGCCATTCTGGGTTTCTTCAAAATAAATTGTGTGAGGTTTGTTGCATGGTAGACTTTGTGTTATTCCTTGGCTCCTGAAAGCCAAGATGCCTTTGCACTGGAAAAACCTATACAGACTTGCTGTAGCTCACTCTAACTCTAACAACCTGTCCAAGCTTCTCCAAATCACTGTCATCATCTTGGTCTCTCACCTTGATACAAAAATCCCTAGATGTAATATAGGCAATACCTAACGAGTGTTCACACCTGCCAGTCAGAGTTTGAATGGCTTTTCCAGTAGGAACCATGCTGTGACTATTTTTATGATCTGCATTTTGGTGACAAAATGGTGACTGAGTATAGAGAAATTAAGTAACATGCACAAGGCCACACAGCCATGGTGGGGGAAAAAGTTCTGGTTCCAGGCAGTCTGACACTGGGGTTCACGACCTTCTGGCATCGATCTGCCTTTCCTCATTGCATTTCCTAGGATCTGGCAGTGCCCATCAAGGTTCTAGCTTCACCGGAGATGGGCAAAGGAAGAAATGAGCAAGCCATTTTTATGGCTTGACTCCAAAGTTAAATATTCACCAACATTTCATTAAAGAGGCGGTTATCACTCTTTGGTGGGAATTCATCCGAAGTGATGACAGCAATGGCATGTGGGGGTCTGGGGTAGGGCAGGTGGAGGGGTGAATCTATACCTGTCTTTACTCTCTAGACAGTGGTTCTCAACCTTCCCAATGCTGAGGCCTATTAATACAGTCCCTCTTGTTGCGGTGACTCCCAACCATAAAATTATCTTCATTGTTACTTCATAACTATAGTTTTGATGCTGTCATGAGTCATAGTATAAATATTTGTTATGATGGATATTTGATATGCAACCCCCAGAGGGGTCACAACTCACATGTTGAGAACCACTGTTCTAAGATGACACTTTACATCTCACCAGATTTCAGCCCTGTAGAGAGGCCCAATACATGGACAGGGGCTGGTGAGACCCGAAGAGCTTGAAGGGCTCTATGGCTAACCTGTGGACGTGAAGAGCAACTTCTGTGTGCTGAACTGTGACCATGGAGCCGAGAGGGCTACCTGTGTCTCTTCTATTCCCTTCCCAGAGGAACCCTTTCCCACAGTGAGACCCTGTTACCTTTCTCTGAGCTAAGGAGGAGGCCCACTGTTCTGCAGTTCTGGGGTGGGGGAGGGCAGAGGAAAGGCCTGGGAAGTAAAGCGACACTGCAGAGCTTCCTGTAGAAAGGTTATCTTCCAGAACCCATCCCCACTAATGAAACTGGTGCTTTTCTTCTTCCTGGGAGTTTTTGTGATTTCCCCAAAGCTTCCTTCAGTCACCATCGCCTAACAAGGACTCCAGATAAGTAGAATTGATTTTGATCTGGGGTTGTGAAGGGACCTGTAGTGGTTTGTTTTGGTTGATTCGGTCAAGTTCAAGACCCTCTATGGTCATTCCAAGTCCTCTACTAATCACGTCTCCGTCACCATCTCCTGATGTGTCTCAGTAAGGTGATCAGGCTGGACCCAGCTGGGGCCTGCAACTGATACTGGGCTCAGAGTGGCTTAGCAATCCGTTCAGGGTCATATTGGCTTAGGAGTCAGAGGGACGACCTTCGGTCATGGCTTCTCCACTCAGGAGCCTTATGACACGATACAAGTGATTCAGCGCTTCTAAGCTTTGGCTTCCTTGTCGGAGACTCAAGGAGAGTCATAGCAGCTCCTAAAGAGCCGTGGGGAGGGAAGCGTAGCTGAAAGAAAGCTAAGGTTCAGCTTTTCTCAAAATAAAAGCCAGAGCAATGGGAAAAACTCAGTCACCCATCTTGTCTGCCTCTTCCCGTATTGTCTTGCTTGCCGACTCCCCACCTCATTCCATAGAGAATGGTGTAATTGTGGGCTTGAGCCCAGCACACCTTTTCTCACACTGTCCCCTAATCGTCCGAAGCCCATTTCATCTCTTTCAGTTTACTCGTGCCATCAAAGCACACTGCGAAGCCCAATGTAAATATCTTTTCATTATTGTTCGAAGCGGGGTCACTTCTATCAGCCTTAATAGGAGATTCTTCTCTCTCCAAGTGCAAAAATATATTTCCTTTTCATGAAGTTTGTTTGCAAACCTTCACCTGTGTTGTTTGGAGTACTTCTACTCCTCGGCTACCTATAGTGAATTTTTTTTT
>CM053746.1:36462589-36551844 GCA_028658305.1 Pachyuromys duprasi | reverse complement strand
GCTTTGAGGTTCTAAGCCCCCTGTTTCCTATTCATCTCTTATTTGCAACCCCTATACTCTTAGAGGCATCAAGCAGCTGTGAACAATAAGGAGGGTTCCGGAATGGAGCGAACACACAGATAATGGACAGCAGAACAATCCATTTCGGGATTTCTCCTCTGGGAACCCAGGCCTAAGGGCCACGTGTCAAAAGAATATATGCATCTTTGCCTCAGGCCCCACCATTGCCCCTGCCTGCGATTCATTTCCATCCATTCTACATCCTCTGGCTCCTTGGAAACTCTCTACATATTGGCTTCTGATTTACTGCATGTGTAGACTATTTCTATGGGAAAGCAGCTAATAAAAAAGGAAAAAACTAAAAATGGATTTTTTGCTGAACACTGCTTGCCAATGAGTTTCTTTAATTGTGGCATTAGGAACATAGGCAATTACTTTCATTGACGTAGTTATTTGGACCCTTGAAGAAGCCAAATTATTCTAGGAGTTCAGGCTCCAGAAGCTTGGAGTACTGGCCCAAAGGTCTCATTGCTTCCACTGACTGATGGACAATTCTCTGGGAAGTTAGAGCAGACAGTAGAATCTGGAGGGTCCCTGCCTAGCCCTCCACGTTCTGTGTCTCTGTGGCAGTCTGCCTGTTCTCCTAAGGGAGAGTGGGGGCCCATGAGCCTGAGTGTAGACATTTGTTCATTTGAAACACTTCCATTAGGAGTAGCTTACCTCTCAGAACTTTTAATCTTGTATCAGCCCTACTTTTGCCTTCCAGGAAAAGGCCGAGCCAGTTTGATCCCTATTTTTGTAGCAGCTTTTTGGATACTTAAGGATTAAGATCCTGCCTCCCTGTAATCTTCCTGCAGTTCAGTTATTTCCAGTTCTTTCAGCCAATTTACAAGTGTCATTAGTCTTAGGTCTCTTGATTAAAGAGAGCCTTCCTGGGCTGAGGAGAGTGTGTGGTTCTGAGTTCGAATCCCTGGAACCACTGCAGAAATTGTTGTGACATTGTGAGACACTAACGCTCGTGCTCCTAAGGAGAGATGGGAGAATCCCCAGGAGCTTGTGGGGGCAGCTAGCTTGGCATACACAGCATTGAACAACAAAGAGACCTTGTGTCACACAAAGACGAAGGTGAGGAGGACCAGCAACCATGGCCTCTCACCTCTACACGCACATGGACATACACACGCACATGCACGCACGCATACACACACAAACCATGGGCTGTCGCCCTCCCCCATAAAAAGGCCTTCTAGAAGCTGCAGTACTGACAGTGGATAGCCGTGTGTGTGTGTACAGCAGGCTATAAGAGCTTTGCATGGTGAACTCGGTTGCTCTTCACAGCAGTTCCATGAAGGGATGCTACTCTTGCTCCATTCGACAAGACAGCTGAGCACAGAGTAGTGCAGTTGAACCATGACTTTAAGACAGGTACAGCTGCTTCCTGGCTGTGATGGATGCGTGTGGGTCATAACAATTACCTCATCTATGACCTGGGAATGAGGAGTGTCTGGCCACAGAAAAGGGAGGGATTCTAAGAGGGAGAATATGTAAAGCCAGCAGAAGGCTTCCTTCAGTCCTTTAAGGAGAAGAATTTCTTTTTTTAATTTTGGAGGGTGGGGAAGGGTGTAGGACTTTGGTTTGCTTTTAACAGAGGTGCTGCTGAGGTAGACACAGGCCTGTTGCTCAGGAGTACGTCGGCCCTGACTGCGTGTGACCCCACACATGTGGCGGTGAATTGCCCTGGCTCCTTTGCTCTCTTTCGGGAGAGGTTGCTGGTGTGTAGAATGGGTGGATGTCCTTGGCCTGTGTGGAAGTGAATCACAGTGGCAGCGGTTCCTAGTCACAGGCAGCTTAGGCGATGCTTAAATGTCAGTTCTATAATTGACACAGTTCTCCAGAGCAGTAGGTTCAGGAACACAAACCAAGCTGCTAATTTAGTAGGCACTGCCTTCTTGAAACTAACCCTTTAGAGGCACAGGTACACAGGAGAGCATTTGGGGAGATATGTAGTCGCTGAGCATACGGAAGCAAAAGGGAACCCGGTTTTTCCCAGCCTAGGGTGCTTGCCGGAGGCTGGGCTTATTATCCACGGCTTGATCCTTGTCCATGAGCTATACACACTCAAAGAACAAACAGCAGCAGAGCCTTCTGTGAACTGCTTGTCTTTGTCACGCATCTAAACTGATGACTCCGTGATGACATTTACTTTTAAGTATTTTATTTTGAAATAAAGCTGTTGTAAAAAATGAGAGAGAAAATGAGAAAAAAGGAGAAAGATGCGGAGGGGGAGGGGAGATCTTTCATCCAGGTCTCACACTGGATGGATGGATGTATCCCCCACCTTGTATAACCACAGCAAAACCTCACAACCACAGAGCAGATCTGATTGATGGGTACTTTAAAAAATGTATCAATGTGAGTGTGTGATTGTGTATGATGCATGAAAATATGTTTGTGTGCCTTTTTACCTGCTGGGGCAGATATGTGCATGCTTTGGTGAATGTGTGGAGGTCAGAGGACAAACTCAGGCATCCGTCTTCACTGTCTACCTTCATCTGGGACGAGCTCTCTTTCACTGTTCCGTGAGCTTCCAGAGAGTCCCCACGTCTCAGCTCGCAGCAGGAATGCTGGTATTACACCCATGCTCTGTTGTGCCTGGCCTTTACATCGGTTCTGTGGACTGGAACTCGGATCCTTGGGTTTGTGTTTCAAATACTTTACCCACACTTTCCGGTGCATTTAATCACCTGCAGCCGCTTTAGCTTTTCTTTTCTTTGGTAGCTTCTTCTTTGCTCTCCTTCTGTCTTGTGTTTTTCAGCCTGGCTTTCTCTCACCAGCTCTTTTATGTTCTCATTTTTCTACTCTGTCTCTCCCAGTTTCCTCCTCTCTTCTTCTTCTTCTTCTTCTTCTTCTTCTTTGAGAAGGTTTTTTCAGCTGTCAGCTCAGGATGGTCTCAGATTCACTATCCTCCTGCCTCAGCCTCTCAAGGTGCTGAAATTACAGCATGAACTGCCATGCCTGGCCATTTTCAAAATCCTTCCTCTTACCACGTGTTCCTTGAGGCTCACTAGAATCCATGTTCTGATAAAGCTTCCATTTCACATCACTGTGTTGGAAGGGCCAGTGACACAGCTGCATCTGCCTGGTCAGGAGCCTGCCACCAGACCCTAAGATGCCCTTGTCCGCCATCATCCTCTACTGTGGGTGGAGTCTTCGCCGGAGACTCTCAGAACAGCTGAATCCAGAGCCTTCAGAGTCCAGTGGGGCCAATGGCGCCAGGATCGGCACACACCCATCTGACTAGCGCACTTTAGCTCTGCTCTTAGCCACTCATTCTTCACTGCAGGAAGTGTCAGAATCCGGCGCTCCTCTGGCCTGCCCACTTCTGCTTGCTCTTGTGGTTTGGTTGAGTTTAAAGAGAAACAACTGCCTAGATCCCATAGACAGGCTAGGACACGGAGAGCTGTGGTAGCTCTCTGTTCCTTCCCCAGCACTCTTCATACACTGGACACCTGCTTCTTTCCCGAGCTTGCCTTGGAGAGCGGAGACCAAGCCAATGGTCTCGGAGACCTTAGAAATGGCAGCTCTGGCCTCTGAGCACTTGCCCTGTCTGGGATCAGGGGGAAGGTCTATGACCCTGTTCTCATGCTTAACTTTTCTTTGATCCCTGGAGACACAGCGACTTCTGATAGGGAACTGTAAACCACTGGCTGCTTCATCATATTTGGCATGTTGTCATGGAGACAGAGAGCCATGTTGGGAATTGTGTGATGATCATGCAAGCTTACAGACTATGGTAACTTTATTTATTTATTTTTTAGTGTCATTTTTCTCTATTGTGAAAGGAATATTACAAGACTTTCTTATAAAGATATTGGGATAAGTCTTTGAAATGAAATGCAACCGGGCTTTTCTCAGGGCCAGGGTCACAGCACGTGAACAAAGAATAGCAGTTGATGCTATCCAGAAAATCCTGGTCGTAGGGGCCATCTCACAACTGGTATGTGCACTGTCCTGATATCTGTGAGACTACTGGGTGGAGACAACAGGTCACATCAAGTCAGAAGCAATGTGAGAGGTTCTTAAAGATGCCCAGGCAGGGCTATTCCTAAAGTTAGACATACACAAATATAATGGAAGGAAATCGCTGGCAGCTTTATACGGACCCAACCAAAGGGAGAGGTAGAAAGATAGAAAGCCACAGGTGGAGTTCAGGAATGAAAGGAAAGTATGGTTTCGACTACAGTGTGTTGAATACCCAGAGTCCATTTCTGCAGGAAGAGTCGGGCTGTGGGCTTGTCTTCTCTACCCACTGTGCCTCTTACTTCCTGAAATCAGAGCCCCACTCAGACTGCAATCGTGCTGCTTAGTAATCTGGCTATGCAGGACACCAGGAAGCACTGTGTACATGAAATCTGACCCTTCCATGAAGGTAGCAGAACACCATTCATAACTCCAAGTTAAGAGACTGTTTTTTACTTAATTTGTGACAGAAACGGTTTTGACTTGGGTGGTTTAATTTTTAATGTCACAGACGGGAGATTGGCAAACCAGGAATTTCCAAACACCCCCTTAATAAGTCAAGTGGGCTCACCTTCTACACAGCTTCCAGTCCATGAGATTAGGAAGGGGATCGGGAGATGGTGGGGCTATAGGTGCAGTGGATTTTAAAACTGTTTCTTCCGAGAGATGCACTTCATGAGCAGGACCTTACAGACCCATACATCACTGCATCTCCAGGACTCACCGCTCTGCCTGTCCTACACGAACACTTCATAAGTGCGTGCTGAACAAGTGGATGAACAAATGAATCACATCTCTCAGCCTTCCCTAAAGTGCCTCCTGCCTCTGATTCTTGATGAAGAATCAAGAAGGCCCTCACCCCTGTGGACCACAGATGGGCACTGGGCGGAGGAGCCCAGAGGGCTGTTTCCAACCAGCTGTCCCCTTTATCTTATTCCACATAGAGGTCACCTTGAGGCACATAAATAGCAAGCAATTTTCTAGATGAAACTGGGTTTTCTCATTTTATAAGAATAGGAGGCCAGAGAAGGGGCCCTGAGGGGCAGTTTGAAGGACCTCAAAGGACAGGCCTAGTAAACAATCAGTGCAAACAGACTTCATCAGATTCGTTAATGCCCAGAACCTCTCAGGAAGCCTGGCTCTTCCCTGAAATGCTCTCTATTTCTGTTCTGAGAAGTCTGTCTGGCTTCAGGGCTTTGAGTAAGAAAAGAGGGCAGGAAGTGCCTGCTTTAGATGGCCTAAGAGCCACCTCTGAAGCCACACTTTCTTCAGCTCCATTTTGCAGATAAAGGTTCAGAAGCTTAGGGGATTAAGTCACTTGCTCCAAGCCTCATAGCTAGATGCAGAAAACCACTACAAGACCAGACATAGACTGCTTTTCTCCACCGGAGCCTCCCAGTCTCTGAACCCAAGGGGCAAGAGAAGCTAGCTGCTTAATAAGGGATGACATGGGGAAGTTTGCAGCCCAGGATAGGTGCATAAGGACCTTTGTGCAGACCAGGGGGCACAATATCGAGCAAAGGGAAATGTGTGCCTTTGGTCCCAAAGTACCTTAGAGTTTGAGGGAAATAAAGCACCCCATTTTTTTTTCAGATAAAAAAACTGAGGCACAAACACTAAGTAATACATTCACAGTCAGTCCGTGATCATCCCTCTGTTGACCTCTGTTGAGTTCGCTCCTCTGGAGAACTGGTGCTCTACAAGAAGCCGAATGTTTTGCCTCTAAAGTAACTCAAGCAACAAGCTGTGAGAACCCCAAAGAGCAATATCTCCAACAGTTCAGAACAAGCTAGAAAGAGACACCACACAGAGTATGTAACAGTAATACGACAGCATAAAATGCGTGAGGTAACACACTTTCAGAGAAGGGAAGGTTTTACCTTCCAGTTTTGGCATGTGGTCAGTCGGCCGCATTGCTTTGGAAAGTTGAACACTATGGTAGAAGTACCGGCTGGATGAACCTGTTGATTGTGAATGAGATTCTCCATCAAGGGTATGTTCCAATGCCCCCTGCAGACCCTGTCCTATGCACTGTTTTCCTGTAGCACCAAACTGGAGACTGAGCTTTTTAAACACCCGGCCTTTGAGGGAAGCTCCAAACCGGATCCGCAGCATAGACTAACAAACTCAACATGCGTGCTTTGGTGTCTTGTCCAAAGCTCCCTCCCATGTGACACACCCTCGTCACCTTCTTTGCAACCAGTAGTACATGGATGTCACATCCAGGCAATGAAAACAGCACCGTGAACGAACAAGCAAACTCACTCCAAGTTAAGAGACCGTTTTTACTTAATTTGTGACAGAAACGGTTTTGACTTGGGTGGTTTAGTTTTTAAAAGAAGAAAGGAAAAAAGAAAAGGAAAACTTTGAAGAAGCCTGAGGCGACACGAAAAGACACAGAAGGAAGGACCAGAAGAATCACAGCGGCACAGGAGACCTGAGAACAGTAGCTAGAAGTATATTCTGCTGAGAGGTAGTCCTTTTCCTCCCAAGACAGCAGACCGATAACATGCCAAAGTGACAGATCAGACCCCCACGGAAGCTGCCAACTCTGGGGAACACACCCTTAGAGTCCTAATTAAGAATCTAGAGCTTGTTCAAAATGTCGTAAAGAAAAATTTTGGTTGGCCCCCTCCAGAACAAGCCAGCAGCCCATAGCTGGCTTTGTCTTTGTGAGGTAGGAAACCTGGCCAATAAATAAATAAATAAATAAATAAATAAAAATAAGGCGGTGTCTGGAGAGATGGCTCAGTGAAGGCACTTCTTGCCTTTCCCACAGGACCGGAGTTCAGTTCTCACACCCACTTGAAGTGGTTCACAATAGCCCGTCATTCCAGCTCCGGGGGCTGGGGATCTGATGTCTCTAACCTTGGAAGGTACCTGTACCTTGCTCGCATGGACACACACACTCATTTGAGAAACAACGAAATAGGTCTTTCTTTTTGTAATGCTCAGAAAAAAAGGGTTTCATGGTCAAATAAATGTAGGAAACTTTGAACTAACCAATTAGTAGGTTTACAAGAACATCAGCGTGTCGATGGTGGTGGGGACTTTCTGGGAGGTGGGGAAAAGGTAGGTAATGTTTCTAGAACATAGCTAATGATGAAATACCTTCACCACAGAGCACCTGAAGGACTCATCTTCCTTAGAATATAATTTAGGAAACATTCTAGTTCTCAGTGGTAAGGAATATGTTTTCTTTGCATTTATTTTTTCCTCTGTGTCTAGGAGACCTCACACCCAGGAGACAGTGAAAAGAATCCTAGTAGCTAGCTGTGAAAGGAGGGCGGTAGGAATGCTGGGCTCGTTCATTGGTCCAGGTTGCTGTGTATGTCTGCGTAGAGCTCCACTCCCACCCTTCAGCAACTTGTGATATTCTTGCAGTGACTCTAATTTAGTTGCTTCAGAGTCTTTGGTATCTTAGAGTCCACACGGCCCTTTGGTTATCCAGTGTTTGGCACAGAAGAAGCCTATGGGTCTGAACGCTAACCCCAGCCCCGCATGAACCACCTGAACATCCAGGGCAATCCTTGAACCTTACAATCCCAGTGGGGTTCACATGTTATGAACTACAGGCCACCCTTAGTATCAGCCTGGGCAATTAGGGTGTTGTTAATGGTGCAGGATGCTCACTAACCAAATATAATTTCCCACACCTAAAAAGTATCCCAAAAGCTTCCAAAGCTTCCCCCTCAAGGATCATTGTCCTGGAGTCTTGCTACCATGGTTTTGTTCTTCATCTATCACATTTTGCCATCTCTGCTCTGGAAAGCAGAGGCATTAGAAAACACGGAGAAATGAATTAGGAGTTATCAGTGCCAGAGAGTAGCTTCAGGGACCATCTTCCCTGCCTCCTACCTTGCTTTGATTTCTTTTTTTGCCCACAAAGAAGCTGACACCAGAAAAAGAAAGTGACTTGCCTGAAGCCCCAAAGCAAATAAATGGCAGCATCGAAACAGGTCCAGGGAAGATCTAGATAAGTGCTTTCTAAAAGGTACTTCTAGCAGACTTCAGTCCTTTGAGACTGGCAAGACTGTGTGGGAGACAAGGTGCTTAATGTTACTCGTAGGTGAGCATGCTGTGGTTGAGCAAGTAGAGGCTTTGAAGAATCCTGCAGTCAGCAATCTCATCGCAACTTCCCGCCACTGTGTTTGAAGCCTATCCACTGGCAACTGTTGCCTCTCTTTTTGTAAAGGGCCAGTCCTGAAGAACAATCCTCTCAGGACCCATGTCTGAAGGGTATGACTGAAGGGTACCTGAAGGGGTAGACGCTGGGTTCACTTGCACAGCTGTGGCACTGGGGAGTGGAGAGAGTCAGGACAGGAAGTGCAGGATCCTCTGGGTGAATGACAGGGTGGCCAATGCTGGGGAAGGCTGGCCCGACACCTTCCTCCCTTACGGCTTTACCTCTCTGCATACTGAAGAGTGTTGTGTGGGAGGCCAGAGATGGTCTCTTTAGGGAAGAGACTGGAAAGGTGGTTTTATATTGCTATGACTTTAAGGGATGGGGGTGTGTGCCATTTTATACAGAGATGTCCTACAAAAAGTTCAGTAGAGGATTCAGGACTGAACAATCTGAACAATGGAAGACCATGTGCAGTTCATTCTACAGAGGCAGAGGGGGCAGTGAGGAGGTGACACAGACATTCCAGGCAACCTGCAGATCCGGGCAGGTGTGGATTCCATTGACCTTGCTCTCCAAGTATTTCTATATGTCATGTATCAACCTGAGGGTCCAGCACAGCTGCCTGCATCTTGGAGCACAGCTGGCTTCCCAACTCCAGACAGAGGGCAAGGACAGTCTCCCAGACCTCCAGGCTTCTATCAGACTCTAGCTACAAATTTCCAAACACTCAAGGATACAAGTTATAATCCTAACCACACCCCTGAAATTAACTTATTTTAGGGTCTAGATGTTCTCATCTTGTAGAATATACTTTGCATTGTTTTCCCTCCTGAGACTTCTCAGTTCTCTGGCTATCTGAGTAGAGCAACCCTTGATTGACTTCTTGCCTGCTGGGGTTCTGGGCTCTACACATCACTCTTCCTTGTTATTTCATAAGTCTAAAGTGAGTCTCTCACTGTAGAACTGTAAAAGTGGAAAATTGCAATACTGCAGCGTACTTCCTTTATGACCCTAGGAAGGCACACTCGAGAGACGTAGCTTTCCTGGGGAAGCACCGCCAATAAAGTCGCATGAATCAGCTGGAGCCGGAGCCTTGCAAGTCTCAGGGCCTTCGTAGGCCTCAGCTTCCCATGGGCAACCTCAGAAAGTAATCGGAAGAAGCAGGAGAGACTGTGGGCACAGAAATGCTCATAAAGGGGCCGAGAAAATGGTGGTGATGATGACAATAAAATTGAAATTTAAAATTGTGATGAGAACTGGGGCCCTTAAAAGCAAGACCTGGGGTAGGAGCTGAAGCTGCTCCAGAGCCTGCCTCCAGTGGAGGAGTCAGCCTATCCCACCTCTTTCCTCAGGCGGCAGCGGGTCAGAGATGACCCGGAATCCAGGGTCATCCAGGGAAATTACCCAAGAAATTGACTCCCTTAGCCGAGGCAAGAAGAGGAGCTCTGGGACAGCAAACGTGAAGCAGATCATTTGAGCACAGCCTTCTTAACATGGGCACTCAGTTTCTGGCCTACGAACCATTGCAGCTGTTGGTCACAGCCACTGCCTTCTCCTCCTCTTCCTATTTCCACCCCTTGCCTTCCTTCTCCACCTCCTCTTTCTATTTTTCCCCACTTTTCCTCTTTCTCCTTTTTCTTTTCCTCCTCCTCCCCTCTTCTCCCTGTTTCCCTATTCTTCTATCACAGCTCCCAGAAGCAGTGAGCAGTTGGGTGAGGACAAAAGCAACCAGGACACATTTCAGAAAGGACATCTGACCGATCTCAGCTCTAACCCTTTCTTAGCCACCAACACCTCTGTACCTTTGAGAAAGCCACACGCCTTTCCTGAGCCCGAGTTTCTTCATCTGTTAGCAGAGTTGATCCCTAAACACACTATCTACTCCACACTCCAGGAGGAGGATTCGTGATGAGGGGAGAATTCACAGTAGACCCACTACACTGATCTCTGAGCTCAAAGAACCTGAAATAAAAAGATGACATTACCGAAATGCCAGCCCCTTGACCTCATCCCTTCCCTGATCCTCATCACAGGAAGAGAGGCAGTTAAGGAAGCACTGATGGAATGAGGGAGGCCCTTTTCAGTGGCAGACCTTCAACGGTGGGATAATCCCAGAGGCACCAGGCAACCAAGAAAACCCAGAAAATAATGGCGGGCACTTCCATTAGCTGAGCACTGGGTTCTGTGAGCCATTGCTGCACACCCCCTGCCCCAAGTTCTCAGAATTGCTTTTTCCACCCCTTTTCAGAATTGCTTTTTCCACCCCTTTCTGTTCTCCTGGGCATAATTGCCTGGCAGTACCCATATGTTTTAGCTGGCATCTACACAGTCCTAACCAAATGCCAGGTGGCTGCTTTTCTCTACCTGGGCACCGCTGTTGATTCAGCCTTGAACTTTGTTAGCGCTATTTTGAATCCAGCCATTGCCTCATGCTCCTAGTGACAGCTGGGCTCCTGTCCAGCTCCTCTGCCACGCCCCCTAGATGTTTCCTTATCATTACTGCAAATCAGCTCTCCTCGTCCTGTCCCTGTGATTGATTTCTGGGCTCACTGTGTAGAACTTGACATTTATCTCTGCTAAATTTCATCTTGTTGGTTCAGGTCCATTGTTCCGAGCTGTCAAGAGAGCTGGAATCTACCACCTTAGCCTTCTTCGCCAGCTTTGTGTGGGGGCTTGGGGGTGGAGGGTGGAGTTAGCTGTGTCAGAGCTGAGGTGGGTGGGTACCGCTGCAAGGTTAGGTTTGGTTTGGGGAGGATGGGATGTAGAGGAAGGGTCTGGCCCAGGGCCGTTGATATAGGATATCTAACAGATGCTGACAGATTGGAGAGTTGGTTTGATGTGGTAGGTAGGGTGTGTCCACAGTGGGCTTGCATAGGTGTGATACCAGAACAGCTGAGGTTTAGTGGGTTCAAGCGTTAAGAATATGTCCCAGCCAGGGGCTTCGAACACAATGCTCTCTGAAGGAGGAATGCAGTCGAGGCCTAGGGGACTCCTCCCTCCTTTCTCTGTCTCACCCAGTAAGCCACCAAGACATTCTGGTTCCACCAGTAGTCTTGCAATGAACGTTTCCCTCCGCTAAAGCTGACGGATCCCCTTGCCTGCTTAATCCAGCTTCACATGACAACTAGGACTGTTCACTTTCCAGTAAGCCTATATAATTTTTTACGTAAACTCTTTCATGACTCTCATCGTTGTTCATACGAATTCTAAATCCCTCTGCTTATTGTAAAGATGTCCCCAGGGGTCTGGCTTCTGTTTCCTCCTTGGATGTAGCTGAAGCTCCAGCCAAACAGACCATTCAGCCTTCCAGTATCCTGATGACTGTGCAGGTCCTACAGTCTCTTCTCCTTCATCTGTAAACTCTTGTTGTTTTGGATGGCCTAGCCTGGGGTATAAAAAGAACTCCTGGAGAGTAACGTCTGACCTAGAGCTGTTCCAATCCTGAAGCTAATGGCCATGACAGCCAATGGTTTGCCAGCTTGCATTTTTCTTTTAGAGTGAATATTTTTCTACCTCTTCATTAGAAACCAAGCCTCTTAGAAAAGGGATTTTTTCCCCTATTTATCTCTTTATGAAATGAGTGTTAAACATGTTCTTGATGAAATGGAAATAAACATGAGGTTTCCAGTAATGCAAGTCTGGGATCAAACCATAATCTCAGGTCTAGAGATAAAGGTTAGAGAAAAGACTAGATGAGAGAGAGAGAGAGAGAGAGAGAGAGAGAGAGAGAGAGAGAGAGAGAGAGAGAGAGAGAGAGAGAGAGAGAGAAACTGGTCCTAAAATCTGTCCCGGACACCAATCAATCAATACATATGAATTCTCTTGATTGGCACTAATTGTAAATGCACATGTATGTACATGCACAAAACCTAGAATTGAGCTATATAGAAGGAATCAGGCTTTGGGGCAAATTTACCAGGCTTTGTTTCTGCCATTGGTAGTTACATGCTCATTGACTTCTCCAGCCCTCAGTTTTCTCAGTTGTAAAATGGGGATATTGCTCTACAGCTCTGAGATAATGTAGATAGAGAAAAACACAGTACCCGTTGCCTCACATGCAGCAAATACTCAATAAATAACATACACTTGGTCATAGTGACTGTTCGCCAAGGCAATGCATGCTCAGTACACCAGCTGAGCAGAGCATGGGTTTTTGTTGTTGTTGTTTTGTTTTGTTTTTGAGAAAGTCCCATCATCATCAAAGAGTTCTAGGGTTGGCGAGATATCTCAGTGGTTAAGGGTGTTTATTGTTCTTTCAGAGGGCAAGTTCAGTCTTCAACATATCAGGTAGCTAACAGCCAACTGTAACTACAGTTTTAGGGGACTCCAGTGCTCTCTGCTGGCTTCTGTGGACAGTACACTCATGTACATGAACACTTAGACACAAACATAGATGCATTAAAAAATTTTAAAAAACAACCAAAATATTTAAGAAAAGAGTTTTAGTAAGTTAAAATTGGAGACCCATTCTAATGGCCAGACTGTTGAGTACATGTTGAGAATGACATGTCCTGTCAATCTCACTGACAGTAATAGCCAAGGGTTTGGAACCCTTGACTGTTTCCCAGGAAGCTGGAGTCTCCCTTCTGATGCGCACTCCATCTCTGTCCTTACCACAGTGCCTGTACTCGTGTCTAAAGCTGGCTGTTTTAACCATGCTGCTTCATGAAAGGTGGCTGGGATTTCCAGTTAGCTCCCATTAGCTGCTCTGTAAATGTTTGCACGCCGCTGCAAGCACGCTGCACAAACACTGTGCTAAGACAGAAGTGGGCAGCCTAACCCTTATCAGCCCCACATAACAAGCAGTCACTCTGGTGCTTTACATTCCAGGGAAGGGACCGCTCTCTTCTCTTGGGTTTACATCACCAAGGTGGGTACTTACCTATTTCTAACTGAATCTCAAGTTCTTTCTATTTGGCATCTTCCTCTTCCTGTGCTACGGGGTTCAACAAACATCTCCAACAAAAACACGGATAACAGATATTTTAGGCTGTGGTCTTTTCCAGGCATTCTTTCTTTCTTTCTTTCTTTCTTTCTTTCTTTCTTTCTTTCTTTCTTTCTTTCTTTCTTTCTTTCTTTCTTTCTTTCTTTCTTTTGTGGCCTTTGGAAATAAATGTAAAAACCAGTTTTAGCCCAAGACTATATAAAAGTAGGTCATTGTCCAGACAGGTCCCTAAATGAAAAAAAAAAGCATCATTTAGTGAGCATTCTCAATACTGTTTACTGAATGAATGCACTCAGAAATGGGCTCTTCCTCACTCCCCTCCCTACCTCTCCCACTTCTCCTTCATCACTCTCCTTTCTATCCCTTCCTCCATCTTCTTTCCCTCCCTATTTATCCTTCCTTTATTTCCCTTCCTCTTTATTCATGTTCCTCTATACCTTTCTCTTTTCCAGTGTTTCTCCTGTCTTATTCCTTCATTTGCATAGCATTCTCACATCTTGTGTGCTGGTGTGATGACCCAGAGATGGAACAGCGAATAAAGGAAGAGCCCTATCTGACAAGGTGCCTCTAGAGTCTGAGATGATCAGAATGTAATAGCAGATGACGAAGTACGCTAACACAGTTGTGATCTGCTTGACAGTGATGTGTGGAGTGATTGCAGCGTGGCAAGCGTCTCCAGGACTGACAGCGGGCAACCAGGCACTAGAAGCCTAGAGAAGGGAACTAAGAAGGCTTGCCTGCCCTTGGGGTGCAGCCTGGGGATGTAGGCTGGGAATCGGGCCTCAAGCACAACTCTACATAGGTATGATTGCCAAGCAGGAGGGACATCCGAGCAAAGGGGAAAGGCAAGAAGGGCCCCTGAAAACTAACGTCATGTCCAGAGTCCTCCTAGTGTGTGTTGGGGGGGGGAAGGTGAAGGGACTATAAAAACACAGCCTCTCCCTATAATTGGTTGCTATGTCTACTCTCTCACTAGCAGGGAAATCTTTGGGACTGTTTTCTGAAGCCCCTGAGCTTCCCTATCTAGTTAGTCACATTAGCAGAAGGAATGTTGGGAGGAACATGTAAAGAGAGTGAGTGTCTGAGCTCATTGTCTGGCACAGAGGAAGAGTTCCATAAAAGCCAGCTGGTTCCACCCAGAGAGAAAAGAAAGCTTGCATGAAAGGAGGGTGGTGAGGGTGACTCGAGCTGTGTCACGTTGACCTTCAACCAACTGACTTCAGGCTTCCACTTGTTCACCACGAGGGGCTTGTAAAGATTTTAAACGAGGGCATCAGATTTCATTTATCATAGGGTCAATTCCTCTTTTGGACGTGGACTCTGGTAGTATCTGTGGGACGGGTTGCATGATGCCCACTGCACAGATAAGTAAAGGATGCCCAGAGAATATGAACAACCTCTTCCCTGGGGTCAATGGGTTCGTAAGCATCAGGACCTCCAGGAAGCCAGTCTCGGACTCCTTCCTTCCTGCCCTTTTGCTAATCCACCAACAGACTTAAGGCATCATGCCAGTCTATCCCCAGGTCCAATTAGCAGACAAATCAGAACTGGCTGGCGGGCTCTGTGCCTGCTGCAGACATGTTTATCATTCATCAGAGAGGGTAAGTGGAGTGTCTGGCTTGTGAGTCAGCCCCCCACGGAGAGAAGAGTTAAGGTGATGCGGTCTGGAAGCCTGGTTCCTGGAACTGTGTAATGCGGATCGTCTCGTAAGCTTAGGGACAGAATATTTCAGCGGTTCACCAAAAGCTGAATATAGCCTTCACCCTGGGAGCTCTTCACACAGTTGAAGAACTGAGGAGGGCAAGGCTGGCCCGGGGGTGGGGTCACGGGATCTGTACCAGCCTTGCCGTTGTGTAAGGGGAAGGCATATCTTGTTTTATGTCCTAGGTTTCATGC
This sequence comes from Pachyuromys duprasi, assembly GCA_028658305.1. NCBI lineage: Eukaryota > Metazoa > Chordata > Mammalia > Rodentia > Muridae > Pachyuromys > Pachyuromys duprasi. The sequence goes on along the minus strand of CM053746.1, from coordinate 36,536,857 downwards.
TCCTTCTGTGTAAAAGGAAAAGTCTGGGGAAGTTTAACTAAATGGCAGGTTTTCTTATAGTGAGGTATGGGAACGTTCAGGTCCTTTCTCTTCAGATGGGCCTCTGAGTGGTAGGGTTATAGAACAGGAAAGAGAGCAATAGCTGAGGAGTCCTGGTCTGGACTTTGCTCCAAACTTTCTGTGTGTCCTTAGGTTTTCAGCTGTATCTCTGAACTTGGAGATGTTTTGCTGTTTTGTTTTTTTCTCACCCGTATGGCAGGCGTGTTGGGCTACAGCAGAGATTCCTTACTGAGGACCTATGGATGAAAATTAACTGGTAGAGATTTTATTGGTGTCATGGACAGATTTACTTTTTTTTTGTACAATATTTATTTTTTAAATTTATGTGCGTGTGTGTGTGTGTATGTATACCTGTGGTGTGTGTATGAAAATGCCATAGAAGCCAGAGGAAAGTATCCGATCCCGTGGAGCCGGAGTTATGGATGATTGCGAGCTGCCCAAGTGGGTGCTGGGAAACAAACTCAGACCTTTTGCAAGAACAGCAAGCGCTCTTAGCCACTGAGCTGTCTCTGTAACTTCTCAGATTTATTTTTCCGATTAATCTCTACCTCTTTTTGAAAAAGCAATAGTCAGCAATTTGTGAGATTTTACATACAGTTCTGGAATGTTTTACAAACGTTCTAGAATTACATGCTGGAAGCTGGCGGATGGGCAGCCCGGGTCCATGCTGCCATGGTCATTTAGCACACTCAATGCATCCATAACACCTGCTCCTAGAAGCACCTGGTCTTGTAATCCTGTAGAAGAACTTATTAACACAGTTCTCTGTTCTTGAACATGGACATATTACTCTATTTGCCTCTGTCCTAAGTGTCACAGGCTTCACCATGGGTCCAGAATCAGTAGAGCCATGAACTATGAACTTCAATGTCTGAAAACACGAGCCAATATAAATCTGCATTCCCTTAAGTTGCCTTACTCAGGATTTTGTCTCAACAACAAAGATCCAACTAGTACAGAAAGCTGCATTACACTACTCTAGCCCAGACCCAAGTTCCAAGCTAGCTGGAGGCCACCTTCATTTTCTGAGCTTGTCTTTCAAACTTGCCATCACCTTTTATATTAGCCTTTAATGGTTTAGCCAGCTGGGGCAGGTAACTACCACAAACAGTCTTGTTGACAGCCGTCAGTGTCAGCAGGAAGCCTCAGCCCCGAAAGCACAGGTTGGAACCGGACACCAGGAAGAGAAAGTGACTTGGATACAACCATGGGGCACTTAGTTTCAGAACTAGATACCCTGTGGCTCAGTCTGGTGCCCTGTGCACGGAACCCTGTGCATGGTCTTTTCAGTCAGTTCTTCAAAGACATGAGATGCGTCGCACAGACACGGGTGTTTAGCTAGGGTTGGGAACAAGAGCGTGGAGGAATACGGAAGTAAAGATGCTGGCATGGAGTGTTTGCTGTGGGAAATTTAAAAAAAACTAGTAAGAGTGAATGTAGATGAATTATATTGTTTCCTATTGCATTAATTTCAGCTTTCATTTTCATTAAATCACATCTCCTGTGTTGTTGTTAATTTAGTTGATAGTTCTTTATCTAATTTCAGCTTTCCTTAAAAATAATAAAAATACTGAAGGCTATTGAATGCCCACGCAGCACAGCATTGGCTGGTCCCTCAGGCTCCTGTGGTGCTCTCCTTTTAGTCCTTTTCTAGGTAATCTGTGAAATCTGTATTTCTTTCAATGAATGTTTATTTAGGAAAGTCTTTCTTAGTTCCAAAATAGTTAAGATTTAACTTTTTTCCTTCTTATTTCTAAGGTGAAACAGCTATCAATATTGCCGCCTGGAGACAGAGTGGAGACGCTCCAAGATGAACATTTAAAGAAGAACTTCTGGAACCTGGGAGATGGCTGCATGGGTAAAGTGCACAAGGACCTGAGTTCAATTCCCAGAACCCACATAAAAAAAATCAGGGCATGGTGGTGCATGCTTGCAATCCTGTGTCAGGAAAGTGGGAACAAGACAATCCTGGAACTTGCTAAACTCTCAGTCTATACTAGTTAGTGAGATACAGGAACGAGCAATGGCCTTGCCTCAAAAGAAAAGTGACACACAAAAACATCGAAGTGTTGGGTGTTGGTCTGCTGGACTGTACATTCAAATGTACAGGGGAAAGAGCAAGACCAGCATAGACTAGTTAGAACAGGTCAATATCTGCCCAGCTCTAGTGCCTAAAGCTTGTTGAATAAATCTATAGGGCTCGGTCTCATCATTTGGGAGCTAGAAAAGAGCCCCCAAATTATAGCATATCTTTACACAAAAGTGAATGGTGATTGAAACAACACATGAGGATAATCTTTGCCTTATCCACACACTGCACACATGTGAACATGCTCACACTCAAAACAATAAGTGAAATAAAACAAAATCAACAAATGCCAACTTTCTCTGACACCAGCTAACCTGGGCATTTTAATTCTCTTTACATAGGTTTGGAGCTGTAGAATGATAAGGAAGTTGAAGAGCAGAGCCTCAGTGTGTCTTCAGCTGAACATGCCTTCTGCTTGCTATGAGACTGTCTGAGACCGAGACACTCTTCTCTCCAGGAGAGATGAGGCCAGGATGACCTATGCCCCTGCTAGCTCCGTTTTCAGGAGATGCCTTAGAGCCTGTCACAGGTGCAGGAAGAAACCTTGATATCAAAGAACAAGAGCAAGTAAAACTGATAACCACCGTGACAGACATGCTGGGTACTTGGCACATGGAGCCTTGTGTGCCCAAAGGACAGAGGTCACTAGCGTCGGCAGAAGCAGAAACTGGATACCAGCTGTAAGCAATTTCCTTGGGTCACACAGCTGGGAGTTAGACACAAATGCCATTGTCTCTGCCTTCTGAGCTCTTTTGAGCTCAGCTGCAAACTCTTGTCAACTTTGACCCCACCCTCCATCATTTCTTGCAAAGGACTTTCAGATAAAGGAACTTAGGCCTGAGTCCCAAGGGACTTGGCTTTGTATGTCATAGCACTGGCCAAAACAAATTGTATTTAAAATCAGTGAAGAAAAATGTCCATCTCCCCGGTCTTCCTGTGTCTCTCAACTTTCCATCTCCCTCAACGTTCATCCCCGTTCGCTGGGTTCTTAACTGGGCAATCTGAAAAGTATAGAAAGAATTAGAGCAGGAAGGAGCTCTAGAAGGCAAATGCTGCTTTTAGACGGGGGATTGACGAGACAAAAGGACTCCTAAGTGCAGAGTATTTCTGAGCCATCCCCTTGGATGTTTGTACTGCCCTATTGATTCTTCCAGGGCATTTCCCTAATGGCCAAGAATTATGGACTTTTCTTTTGGACCATGTTCGTGTAGCATTATAATAGGTCATTTAAGGAGTTTTATGACTATGCTGCCGGGAACTGGGATTTTAAAGCCAAGAAAGGTCACATGTTCTTTGAAAGGCTACCTAACTTTCTCTTACCTCCTGTTCTTTGACCTGCAGCTTTCCAGGCTCCTGAGGTCATGGACTCTGAGACCACAGGCTCCTTGGCTATTTGGCTATCGGGAAACAGCTCGCCTCTGAACCCCATTGGAGTCTCACCATCAGCTTCTCTGGAGCAGGTCTTCACACCTTTCTTCCATACTTTCTTGTTTCTTTGTGACCCGAGTGGCAAACCCTAGATACCTCAGCCTTAAGGGTCATGCTTCCTTTGCTACTATGTTTGTGGCTGTGTGCCCAGCCATGAATAAATTAAGGAATTTTGGCTGCCTTAGTTGGTATTTTGTAGGAGGCACACAGGACTGAGAAATTACCACAGCTTTAGAGCGGGGTCAGAGTGGGAGAGTAGGGGACTTCTTGTCTTCAGTCTCTTTGGACACCCAGAATAGATCAATCTGCCCCAGCCCTGTCTGGGTTAGTTTAATCATCTGGTAGGAGCTGCAAAGTGTCTTGGAAGCTCCAGAAACCAAGATGTTCATGGCCTGGTTTGCTAGGCACAGCCCACCAATCAAATGTATTCCATGACCTGTGGTATCTAAAGGTCTGTCAGTTAAACAAGCTCTGTTTGGTTCTGTTTTCTCATCTACAAAATGTAGGTAACAATGCCACGTGACTTTGCGGGAATAGCTGCGGATACAACTGTGGCAAGATCATTGTCTACTGCATAGGAGCGTCCCACTCCTGTCTTCCTCTGATCATATTCAGTCTTATCTCTCCTGTTTCAGGTTTCGTCTGATCTTCGGCACCTGCTCTGAGAGGCCGCCAGTCCTCACCCACAGACCCTGCCTGGCTATCTCTCCACGGACCCATGCTGAGGCTGAAATGATCCTGGACTCCACTCTGAGATCTGGCTTGCTGATGTTGTACTGCTCTCTGCCCTTGCCATCCACAGTGCACTGCAGAATCCCTGCAAGGTCCAGCTGGAGTCTGGAGCTGTGCTGAGGGGGCTCTTCCTCTTCTCCGCCTAGCCAGCACTTATAGCGTACATTACTCAACCGAGAATGGCCAAGGTTATTAACAACAGTGCATGCGTGTGTGTTGCTGTCTTTCTTCCTCACATTATAGTTGTGATTCTCAAGCTGACTGTATACGATGATCTCCTGCAAGAGTTTTAGAGATGCTAAATATACAGGCCATCCCTTAAGACTGATTTCCTTGGTCAAGAGTGAATTCCACACCTCCAGGAAAATCTAACCTGTGGCTGGTGCTGGGAATGGCCGACTAAATTAGGAGCGGCCTGGTGCATCAGGGACATGGTTTTATTTTCGTCCCCTCTGACGCTTGGAGCTGCATGTACACAAACCAATCAGAGGTCACCACACTTGGCCGCCTTCCCAGCCTGCTCTAGGTGTCGAGTGCCCTTATTAAACAGGGTTTGATTTCCTGTTGCTCCGCTCTCTTGCTAGACAATGGGCTGCCCTGGGGTAGCATCCAGACTCTCCTTTTCAGATCCTCTGACAAAGACTTCTCACGTCGAAGCTCACAAGGCCAACGGATCTGAGGATATATATCACATCCCTTCTTTTCAGCTTTCCTGAGTATAAATGAAGCCCCTCCTTCCTTCTCGACCAATTCCTCCACCCCTCCCCCTCCCCCGCTTCTGGGCACTGCCCTCATGCCCTCTCCTCCTGTGTATTAGTCATCTCTGCTGCTCGATCAATCACCCTGCAACTTAGCAGCTTGAAACAATAAACATCTATTACCGCACGGGTTCAGCAGGTCGGCAACCTGGGGAGCTCAGCTCCGTGATCCAAGCTCAGGGGTCTTGTGAGGTGAGGATGGCCATGGAGGTGGTGGGCTTTGCAGCCTTGGCTGGAGCCAGATAATCTACTTGTGAGGTGTCAAGACCAAAAGCATGGGCAGAGCCACCACTCCCGAGGACACTGTCTTCCTAAACATAGAACATCTCCCTCCCTGGTGGGCTGTAGAGTCCAATCTGTGCAATGTGAGTGAGAGCTACAGAGAAAAGAAGAAAGTCTCAGGCGTCTTTCCCCAGCCAGGAGGCTGACCTTAGATGCAGGGAGGACACTCTGCTCCCTTTCTAGGCCCCTTGTCCCCACCACCCTCTTTACTTACTGACGCTAGGCTCAGAGTGAGAGGCGGGTTTCCTTCTGGCATTTTTTTTTAATGCTTTGGGAGGGGCTAATAGAATCATGCCCTAGCTAGTTGTCCTTAATCACGCTTGAGTTCTCTGTGGAAAGTTACAAATGGACACGGTTGAGCTAGCCAGACCCCTCAAGGACCTCTAAAGCGTGAACTTGATTTTATGGCTGCGTGTGTGAGGTTTGTGGGAGTAGGGGTGGGAGAGCGATGGGGGACGCTGGTTACGCTGGCTCTGAAAGGAAGGTGGCAGACTGGTGGAGGCGCAACCCTTGTATCTGTCTCTAAGGCTCAAAAGAGAAGAGAGGGGCAATCCTGCTGCTAACACAAGGTGACTGTCCAAAGGAGGTGGAAAGGGGTGCAAAGTGGTGGGGTGGGTTTTGTGGGTTGGTGGGATCACTAACCATCAAGCTCAGTCAGGAGAGTGTTTCGTTTCTATTTTTGTGTACAGTCCATCCATCCACCAGTGGTTTCATTTCCTGATGCTTCAGTCTCCCCATCTCTAAAGAGTTGGTTGAAGTAACATATCAGAGTACTTAAAAACAGTGGCAAGTTCATCGTCCAAATTAAATCCTGCATTTAATGAAGTGGATACAGTGTTACAACTTCACTGTGAAATAGCTAACATGCATCGGATGCTTTCCCTGTCCCTTCAGGATACTGGTTGTGGAGGGGAGACAGGGTCTCACTGTATAGCTCCATCTGGCCTTGGACTCTTGATTCTCCTACCTCAGCCTCCCCTGTACTGAGATTGCAGCTGTGCACTGCCACATTCAACTTGTTTACTATGTTCTTACTACTGTTCTTATGTGTATGCGTGTGCGCATATATATAACATGTATGTGTACTGTTCTTTTCCGTGTATACAATGTGCATGTGTGTGAATACTCATGTGTGTGTATCTGGGTGTGTGAATGTGGGAGCATGTGTGCTGTTGTGTGCATGAGGTCAAAGGGCGACCTCGGGTATTGGCCCTAGCCTTTCATCTTGGTTGAGACAGGATGTCTTTGTTCTGCTGTCTACACCAAGCTAGCCCCTGGAGACTCCCCTGTATCTGCCTCCCATTCGCCCATAGGGGACATTGGGATTGCAGGTGCTCACACAACTTATCCAGCCTTTATGTGGGTTCTAGGGATTTGAACTCAGGTTCTTACACATAGTCATCTTCTCAGCACTTGTAGCTCGGCTATTCTTAAATGCTTTTGCACACAAACCTAATAGAATCTCTACAGTGGCCTTGAAGGTAACAACTTTTTAATCATCCTATTTTACAGTGGAAGAAGCCAAAGCACAGAGAGGCAAAGTGTTTTGTCCAAGGTCACATAGTTTGTGACTGAACTCATGCAGGGAAGCCCCAGGGCCTTGCTTTTGACTTCTCTGCTTAAATGGAGGTCACCGCTGAGAAAAGGGAGGTGTTAGGAGGTTCCTTACTTGTTCCTTCTCTCTCTTTTTACTGTGCACCCCTGTAAATACAGCTTGGGACTCCTGAGCCTCTGTTTTGTTTTATGCTCTGACATGTGCCCTGTGGTTGCTTTTCTATTCATGGGCTCAGTAAACACCCTCAAACCATCTGGGAAGCTTTGGAAAAAGCCCAGCTTCCCAGTTCAGCCATGGTCCAGGCATCTGGGCAGAGCCTGGAATCTGAGTGCAGGTGCTGGTGTGGAGGATAGAGGAACTCCAGCATCTGAAGGTTGTGTTTGGTCAAAGCCCTGTGGCTTGGAAAGATCTAGAGTTAGCCATTTCCTTAAGGAGGGAAGAGGGGAGTCTGCTCCCCCACTTGAGGCTCTCACCTGATTGGGTCTCTGTGTCTGAGGACCACTTCTAGACCACCTGTCTGATTTGACCTTACCTCAGTCCTGCTGACCCAGGTCGTGGTGACCCAGAGTGAGCAAGACTCCAACTGCCCAAGAGCAAAGCCTGGCCCTTGGTCACTGTGACATTCTGGATCAAAACTAATCAACACATCTGTGAATACACAAGTGACCACAGAACAGTTTCATGGTTTGCAGAGAAAACAGCTTTTGTTGCTGTTCAGCATGGCCCAGGAGTCTGACAAACAAACGGAGTAAACATTCTCATGTTAATTATTGTTGTTCCTTGAGGTTGTCACCGCCCAGGGGCTGATTAGGAACCTGGCTACAGATGCATCTTTACACCAGAAACTGAGGGTAATGTGGCTCCCCCTTAGTCTCAGGCTGTTCGGATTTAGGGGAACGACATTAATAAATGTACTGTGGCCACAGGGGACATTGTGTAGGGCTTGTGCTTCTGAATTAGAGCCTTTCCATTTGAAAGAAACACAGCCCTAACAGGACTAGAACGTGGGACAGCTGGACAGGGGGAGGGGTGAGAAAGTATTTCGTTCCCCTAGTGTTCAGCTTGAGTCCTGACCAGGAGGATATTTTGTGACTTTAAGTTCATCGTATTGTAGAATGTCCTCTGGTGTGACTCCTGTCCCCTGGTTACCTGAGCAGGCTTGTCTTATCAGCATTGCCCACTGTGTCCAGCTTACAGGAAGTCCATTCACCTTCCTGGAGGAGCAGTTTTGTGAATAGCCACTAGAGGGAGGCAGCGAGTCCGTTTTCCAGCTGATTCCACTCCCCAGTCAGTGAGCCTGCTCTGGGCTCTACAGCTTAAATTCTTACCTGTCCCAGGGCCCCGCCCGCATTCTTGCTTTGGAGAGAGAGCAGGAAGTTCTGTCTTTTAGAAGTTGCATCCAGAGAGAAATTGCAAGGGGGTGTTTTGGGGCTGAATTTCAGACGCTGGACTGGACCCCAGCTGGATGGTTCGATGGCTCTTGCTTCACCCTTTGGGGGCACATGAGTGTTGGGCTGATGTCAGTTTTAAGGAGAAGAAACTTAAGCTTGAAGAAGAAGAGTCAAGACAGGATACTGGTGCTGACACACTGGCTTTTGGCAGCCTGGAGTCCAACTAGCAGCAGTAATTTCATATGGGCAGATGGCACTTACCATGTTTAATGTGGGGAGCATATTAAACTCCAGGCAAGTATTGCTCATATGAGAAACAGGGTTTTATGACCTTAACACAGTGTGGTGGCTCCTCTGTGGTAGCCTGAGTCTGGGGTCATAGGTCTGGCTGAATCATGCAACACTTTGCTTCCTGGGTGGGAAATGTGATAAAGGGTAGACCTGGGCTCTGAACCCCACATTCTAACTTGCTAAGGACTCTTTCAAAAGCTTTGTTCCTGGCCATAGCTGCCATATAGGAAGGGGCAGGAATGAAGGACAGCCCTGGATGATGAGTCCTGTTTCTTGAAGCAACGCTTGTTGGCAATGGTGCATTCCCCAGGGACACGGGAGAAGCAGTAGCCATGGTGACTGCAAGGGCAGGATGGCCCCCTCTGCTGTGGCTAAGGACCACTGCCATCTTCAAGCTGGAGCAGCCACATGCCCAGAGAGTTACCATCTCTCTGTGCACAAGCACAAAGATCTGGGAGGAGCTAGGCAATGGAAGGCAACCGAGATGGGACCAGAGGATATTCACTATAATACTACAGAAGAGACTTGCGCCTTGAGAGGGAAGTGACCATTCAAGTCACACAGCTTTGGAGTGGCACCCCTGGGCAGGATCCCAGCTTTCTAGTTCCCCAAGTGCCGTAACATACCACTGTACAACTATTTCAGTTACTGGAACCTCCCATCCTAGAGGGAGCCATTCCTTTTTATTGCTCTGGAAATAAGGCTCACGAGTCTGAGCAAGTTCCCAAGACTTAGAAGACCCGCAAGGCCCCTCCCCAGGGTTATACATGCAATGATGGCTTCTGGGAACAGAAGCCTCTGATAACTGATGTATTTTCACAACTGGAAGGCAACTCCCTGATGGAGCTTTCAAGAGTCATCACCTCGCTGGGGCGGCTTTTTAGCGATGCTCCTGTGATCATCTCCTTACCTACATGTCTGTGAGTCACCTAATAAACTCATTGGCTCATTAAGCTAGACTTGAATGTCATTTGTTCGTTAAGCTAGACTTCAATGGAATTGTTTGCAAAACCTTCATCAGCAGACCCAGGGAAGAACAGTGCATCCACTGTAAATGTTCATGCCAAGGACCAGGCATGTAACATGAAAACATCCACTGAGAATTGGGGCTAAGATCCCAAATGCTGGTGGCTGTTCCCCAGGTTCCATAGCCCTGGACCTGCCCAGGACAAAAGCCAGAGGAGCTGCTGCCTACCCAATCCACATGAGAGATTACAGGGAAAAGTCACACCTGTCTCCAGGAGACTGCCATGGACCTTCTGGGATAGGACCTTTAGAGGGCTACAACACCCGAGTGTGCACTTGACCCCAGGCCCATACCCTTTCCTATGGAAAAGCACAAGCAAGAAGTTGAGCCCACTTTAAGCATCTCAGAGCCACTCAGCCCCTCTGTGTGAAGTCTGCCCAGGGGGCATCAGCCCTCTGCTCACATTCCTCTAAGGACAGGGAGCTCTCCCTTCGCCTGTAGTAGATGACAGTGTTATTATTCGGTCTTCAGGCTCTGAATGTCTCACAGAGGGAATAAGACCCCACTGTAATGACAAATATGTTTCTACAAATCCCACGCATCAGTGAGGAGCCCAGGAAACTTGTCAACTCCTTCTTGATTTAAATGTTCAGATGAGCCTTGAGCCCTCAGCCTTCTTCTGTGTTTCGTTTGTTAGAGACAGGATTTCTCTGTATAACCCTAGCTGTGTCCTGGAACCCATTCTGTAGACCAGGCTGGCCAAAACCTCAGAGATTCCTCTGCCTCTTCCCCTACCCCTGCCCTTGCCCCTGCCTCCAGAGTGCTGGGATTAAAGGCGTGCACAATCACACTGGACCACCTGAGTCTTCTTTTCTCCGCCAACCAAATCCTCCCGTGGATCTTCCTCAACCTTTGCCACCTCCTTTCAGCTTGAAACTCACACCTCCCTCCTTCTGTACCAGCTTTGGGAGTCCCCAGCCATTGCTGAACTCTGCAGTACAAGTCTCTGTGGGCTCAGAAACATCAAGAATGGTTCAGGCTTCCTAGTGCCACTCTGGGCTCAGCCTCTGAGCTTCTGGCCATTCTTGCTTATTCCTTCCTCCAACAACTCTACCCTCTCTTGAGAATACACTGAAACACAGTTGTTAGGTTGCTAGTAGAGACACATGTGATGTGATGCCTTCCCCCAGCATAGCTTCAGGGCCAGTGTTTTTTATCCCTGTCTACAAAGAGCATATGATGCCTCAAAGAGATTTTAGGACTTGCCCAAGGTCATGCGCCAGCTCACTGTGAACTAGGGATAGAAGTCTGGTCTGTTTGATTGGAGATGACAGAATGAGTTCTCTCCACGCAGGCATGATGGAATCAAGAATTTTCGAAACCCAAGATCAGTGGTATTTTGCCCTATTGCTTATGTGTGTTCAGAAGAACATGAGGAGGAGTTTGCAGGCATGCTCCAGAGAGAGAGGGCATTCAGAGTGAAACATGCGTTATACATCTCAGAGCATCAAGCAGCTACTCTAAAGGCTAAGAGAGGAATGTGTAGAGAGCAGGTTTGGTGTGGCAGCTTTGCTGCACTGGAACCCACTGCTAAAATGAATACGGCCTTCACTGTGCAGACAATGTCAACTCATGTCTGCTGCCCTGTCCATATGTGACATCTGTCCCACATCTTGACTCATCTACTTGGCCTTATCCCTGTACTGCTTCTACCTGCAGCACTTTCTCTTTTCTGTCTTTCTGTGGCCTCTTTAATGGGCATCTAAGGAGAGTATATGGCCACTGAATCACGTACCAGTTATACCAGGCTTAGTTATAACCACGACTTCTTAGGGAGGCCATGGCAAAGGTTTACTGGGAGGCTCAAGGACCGAAGACAGGCTTTGTAGTTCCCTTACCTAATGATGTGGCTGGTGGAATTCCTGTTTCGGGGGGGGGGGCGGGTGGTACATATCCTGGCACTGGTTCACCATACTCTGGAATCATCTACAGCTTCTGTGACTGCAGCCATGTGTAGAATCCAGCTTTATAATAAAACAACCCAATTTTACTGCAACCCTTGTCACAGCAGACAGAACAGCCACACTGGCAGTGTCTTTATTGGTCCTGGTGTGTCTCAAGCTTAGGATCATGAGTTTGGAATCTTCCTTTCTCTCACACTCCCTCAATCTTCTGCTCCCTGAACACTGTCTTGTGACCACTGAGGTCCAGTATCACAGACAGAGATCACAACCTTTTGGAAGCTGATGGACCAGCTTACACACACAGGACAATTCTTTAATTTCCCTCTTATTGTTTATACACACTAATGGCTTTTTCTTTCATTTTCACTCTATTGATGTTTCATTCCTTATGTATGATGATTAATGATGACCCACGACTCCTATCCATCCTTTAGAGATCAACTACCATTTCTGCCCCATCCTGGAAGCCTTCCCAGATCTCACCAGACAACAGATTGCTTGATCTGAGCCCTTGAAACCCTCATTGCCTATAAGTGTTGTTGTCTGTTCCCTAGCGTGTGTCTCAGTGTTTAGGTCGAAGCTTCCTATACTTTATAGATGGTACAATTCCCAGTCCCTCTCATGTACCAGAAGGCTTCTCATCTGATGAAGGAGATGCTTGAGATACTAAGCCCCGAATAAGCAATGAGCTCTAAGAGCATAAGAGCCATGTACTCAATTCAGGGGACAGTCACTCATTTGGCCAGTGACGGCAGTAGTAGGTGGAAGGAGGGGAAATAACCTAAGGACTTAGCTCTCCTGGACTTATTTCTTTGTCCTTGGAGAGAAGCAGGGTTTGAAATCCCCAGAGCTCAGGTCCTGGGGACAGGGGTGGGTTAACATTCAATAGTCACATCTCCCTCTACTTCGTTCCTCTAACTGGAAGATAGTCCTCAATGCCCTTTCACCATCTCCTAGCTTAGGTTACCCAGTAACTAGGCCTGACAGATCCAGACTCTCCCAGCCTTCCTTCCACCGATTTCTTCAGCACTCTGAGTCTTGCCCAACACCAACTAGGCATCAATGTAACTAGGGGCTGACCGTCCTTTGGTCAGGGTCATGTCTGTCCTGCCCGTGGCCTGATAGGAACAGTGAATGGGATGCTATTGGACCAGCTTTGGGTGTGCTCTGAGTCCCCGATATCCCAGTGTCCATGACTGGCAAGCCTGGTGTCTGTGACTCAGTCAGCTAGCTCCCTCATTATCAAAACATCCAAATGTCAGGCCCACCATCCACAGCACAGGCTTTTGCTAGAGTTCTCATTTGTGGAGTTCACGCTCAGTGGGGACAAAAGATCTGCTCTCCGGCTAGAAGGCTGTCACTTACCCTTATCGGGGTGATGCTGTGCTGCCTGATGCTATTGCTGATTGGGATCCATGCTGTTATTTCCTATGCAGAAGGACTGAGCAACCCCTAACTCTACCTTCTTCTAGGGTACCATTCTGAGGATGTATATGGGAATCTCACTTAGGAAAGAAGAAGAGTCAAGCTTTGCGATAGATACTGCTTCAGGAAGAAGGTACAATTGGGTTTGCTCTCTAGGGTGCAGAACCAAGGAAAGAGTCTCTCTTGAATCTTGAAGAATGGTCAGAACTGGGGGCTCTAATTCTTCCAAGGGCTATGGCACCAGTGAAGCCTGTAGGCTCCTAACTGGACAGTCAGAAGTAGCCAGGAGTACAGTAACTCTTATTCAAATTCAACTCTGGATTGGTTTGCCATCTAGAAGCACACTGGGCCCCAGGTGGAGAGCCAAGCTACAGCAGCAGAGGGGAGCACTCCTGTGTGTGAAAGGAACCAGAGGTGGGGAGTGGGGTGGGGTTGTTCCCTGACACGTTACTAGGGTCTCTTTCCAGAGTGTTGCACATGTGTGCCTGTGTCTCCTATCTGTGCATTCAACAGAGTTGGATTTATATACTCATTTTATGCACATTTGCATATGCATTAAATGAAGTGGACCATCAAGGAGGGCCCAGGAGGCTCCTGACCTTCCTGTCCCTCCCGACCTCCAGCTCTCTGGCTCCCACTGGCAGAAGGAAAGTGTGGTTTATGGTTATCAGAGGCACTTATATCTTGGATATTTCTGCCGGAAAAGGAGCAAGGATGACTGTCGGTTCCCGTGTTCCAGGTACCGACTGCTCACAATGCCTGGGTACTCTCAAAGGGAACAGGGGTCCTGCAGCTCCCCAGATGAGAAAGGTGACAGACAAGCAATTAGGTGATACACACAAGAGGAGAAAGTGGAAGAGCCAGTGAGCTCTCTGCTGAGTCGTGACCAGACAGTAGCAGGGGTGATGACACATGGTGATGCTCAGTTCTGTTCATAGATGTGTGCATATACATGAGCGTCTGCATTCATAGTGATTTCTCCCTGCCAACCTACGAGAAAGAAGAATCAGAAAGCAGGCATTGGGCCCGATGCACTGTTTCTCTTTTAAATCAAGATAAAGCTTAAGCCATCACCTGGGCTTCCCATGAAAGAAGAGAAGCCAATCCAGTTAACACCCCACCAGGCCCCCTCGAATCCTCCTTCTGGGGCCAGAGTGTCAGCAGTCCTGATAGCATCTGAGTTCTCTCTAACACAAACCTTTGGGCAATTCATTTTTCCATATTTATAAATAAGCCAATAAAAAAGATGTTCGACATAATTTCCCTGGGGATAGAAGGGAGAAGCCTGTATGGGAGACTCTGATTATCTTCTTTTGTCTTGTCTCCAATGACAGATAATGTCAAGCAGTGAAAAGGATTGACCAGGGAGAAACTAAAGCTTGGGTAGAGACAGCCTTTAAAATATATCATTATGCACCTGGCTCAAAGGAGAAGAGAAAAAGGGGAGAGGAAAGGAAAAAGCCTTGCTCCAACTCATGCCCAGCTGGCTAGCTGGCAGCCCTTTTGACTATCAGGAGTCACTATGTGAATCACTCCCTACTGGATCTTCTGAGAGAGCTTGCTTAATTGGTCTGATTCTTGTGTCTGGTCCTGAAGGTCTTAATTAAGAAAGGAACTGCCACCTTGTGAGTTACCTGGGGATCGATAACCCAGAGGAAGCCTCCACCTGCCTCTTAGGGGATGGCAATGACAAGGCGGGACAGGAATCAATGGGACTAAAACATTGGAACAGCAGGGAAACTCAGCTACCCGGAGACCACCAAGGGGGATGAATCATGCAGAGAGACTGAATCCAAAAGTGGAGTGGGAGGGGGGCAAGGGGGTGAGGGTAAGGGAGGGTGCTAGGAGGGTGGAGGACAGGGAGAGCTTGGGAGCCATCTTGGAGTTAGGCTCAACTTTCAAGGTTCGGATTAAAGAAGAATGAACAAAGCATGGCAGTTGATTTTAGCTTTTACATCCTAAGGGAGTAACTTGCATTGGGGGGGGGGAGGCTTTTAAGATGCAGGGATGTACAGATCTGGGGGTACAGTTTAGTGGTGGAGTACTTGCCTAGCATGGAGGTCATAGGTTTGACCCCCAGCACTAAAGCAGAGGGAACTTGCACCCCAGGCTAACTAATTAGAATCTCTAAGGAGCAAGAACTGAATGATGAAGTGTTTTAAAAGCTCCTATGTCCATAGTTTTCAAACACCATGAAGTGCTTTAAAAGTGCCTAGGGACAGAACCTGTTTCCTCCTCAGGCTTGATCCACAGAGCAGCAGCTTCACCAGTAGATCCTTAGAAACAAAGGACCTCAGCCAGTCTCTGCCCATAGCTAGAGAAGGAGAATGGCTGAGATGAGCAGGCCTGAGACAGGCTGCTGCAGGCTTCACATTGTTCTGGCTTTTCTGGCTTCAGAATTGGCTGTGTGTATCCATACATTCCAACAGGGATGTTCAACTAACTACAGCTCTGGAAAGAAAATAATTAGGAAAAAAATTCTCATTTTTTACCACCAATGAGCATTTCCCCATCCGTATTTCCCGAGCAACACAAAATACTGACTTCTTAAACCGAATTTACTTTGTATTAGACATCGAAAGCAATCTATAGATGGCTTAAAATAACCAAGAAGATGAAGCTCTATGCTAATGCAGCATCATTTTGTATAAGGGATGTGAGCATCCTTGGATTGTGCTGCCTGTATGGAGAGTCCACACAATTCTATACACACCAACAGTAATGGTCAATAGTACTTAACTTCTCATTTAGGTATGCATTTGTCTGTGTGTGTGCGTGTGTGCATGTGTGCACATCCCTGTGGATGCCAAAAATCAACCTCAGGTATCAGTCCTTTCTTACCATGCACATCGTTTTTTGAGACAGGGTCTCTCACTGGCTTGGAACTTACCAAGCAGGATAGGCTGGCTCTTCCTCCCCAGCACTGGGATTACAATCATGAGTCACCATGCCTAGCTTTTAAACATGGGTTCTGGGTACTGAAGCTCAGGCCCCATGTTTTCTCAGCAAGCATCTTAACCTATTTATGTCTTCCAAACTCTTACCTATTTATTTCCAAGACAAGTTATTGTTGCCCAGGCTTGGCTGGAACTCACTGTGGAGCTCAGGTTTGGCCTTGCCATCTTTGTGGCTCTCCTACCCCCAGCAAGGGCTGGGACTACAGACCGGTGCCACAGCTTTGTTCTTAGCTTTCTCGAGGCTAGGTCCTAACTTCATGTAGAGCCGTTGTAGGCCACTTACCAGAGAAGCTAAGCATATAGTAGTTTCTCGGGGGGTAAGGGGAGGTTTTCCTCTTTTTCTTCTCAAAGAAGATGAAGTCAGATCCATTGAAGAAGCACTTGAGTCTATATCCCTAACATTAGCGGGCAGTCAAGGAGACTCCTGCCTTCACTTCCTGGCTCTGCGCAGTGGCCTTTCCAGCTCAGAATGATGTTTCTGTATCTGTCTGCCTGACTGCTAGGTCTTTGTTCACCTCCTGAACCAAGAACAAAACCAGACCAGGAAATTTGTATAAAATAACTGTAGGTGCCACAAAGGAATCCTTATCTAGAGAACAGGGAGGCCCGGAGGTCACACACCTAGGGCCTCTGGGCCCCTGGCTACTCTTTCTTGGCTCTTGGAGAAATTCCACCCACTGTGAAGAAGGAGGTAGGAACTCTTTCAGTATCTGTGAGTTGAAAGGAGCTAACATATCGCAGAATATTCTAGTGTTCGATTAATTTCCACACATAAAGCTAAGTGCTTGGTAGATCTAATTAGGCTGTAAGTGTCTAGAAAAATAAAACCAAGCTTGATATCATTTCTAGACTTTATTCTTAGTATCTTCTGATGAGAGTAATAAAAGGGTCAGCAACCTTCTGTTGTCAGGCCCTGGGGCGGGGGAGAGGAAGCCTGGGCAGATGGCAGTGATGCCCTCTTAATTTGGGGGTCACTGTGAGACTGCCTACAGACAGTGCTAGCCCTTTTAATGAGGTCTCTTTATTGGTGAGAACACGGGTGAGTGTAAGGGTCACCCTCACCAGGAGTGGGTGTTCAGTGGGGTGACTGGGGCTCTGAGGCCTATGTTTCTGCTCTTATTTACTAAGAGAAGGAAGAGTAAGGAAGAGGGGAAGGAGAAAGGGAAAAGATGGTGTAGGAAGGAGTGAGGGAGAGGGAGAAGGTGAAAAAGTAGACATTGCATAAGAGCTCATGGTTCTCATTGGGTCAACAGAGGAAAACTAGCTCCCTCAGGGCACCAGGACCTACCTCACATGGAGCTTGGACCTCTCAGAATTTTACCAGCAGTCAGACCTTTCTGTTGATGGCCATGGCCACTCAATCAGTAGATTTTTCAAAATGTGCAAAACATTATTTCATCTAATTTCTTTTAACTGGATGAGAACTGTTTGACTTTTCTGGTGTTTGTATTCACTGTTCTGAGGCCGTGCTTGAGGCCTGGCATGGACTATCCAAGGGCTCTACCACCGAGCCACACCCAAACCCTGAATTCTATGAGTTCTGATTTCCCATTTGTACCTAAAAATAGAAGCCGAGAGATGTCAAACCCCAAATCACACAGTAAGAATTTGGTAAAATTCAAATCATGACTGTTGATGTCTGGCCTTGATCGATGAAAGGTGTTTGTAGCCTGACATCCTGGTCCTTCTATATCAGTCTGGTCACTAGTGGTGGACCATTCAGGAGGGTAGGGTCCAACTGAGAAGAGAGAGGTGTGGTTTCAGGTGATACTGGAATACATTAACTAGACAGAGGGACAAGGGGTGGGGGCCCCCAAATATGAGTTGCCTTTGTGTGCCAACATAACATCTAAAGCAGACCAATCTCCTGGCAGAAAACACACTGGGGATTCAAGGCATGTACCACCTGGTACTCTCTCTGCTTAAGAGGCGTTTGACCTTGCAGAGGCATCAGCTTTTGCAGTCTGGGCTCTTACCCTCAGATGGCCGAGAATTGGCCTGGCCAGATGTCCTGACACATAGGGTTATTGTCTTCCTATTCCTGGAATCACTAATCAAAGTTGTGGTGCAAATCACAGGGAAGCCAGTAGTAAGACACTGCCTTTGCACTCATGGCAGCTTGTGCACATAGCCATACTCCCCATAGCCTGGCGATGATATCTGAAGGCTTGTTCCACTGCCATAGAGGGAGGGTCCCTCATTCCTTCAGCCTCTGGTGTCCCCCCAACTCTATCTTCTTTTCCTGTACCCTGAAGTGCTGACAAGTTCTCTTGAGGTTTCAGGGCTCAAAGTAGGGATGGGTTTTCCCAATCGTCCACAGATGGGAAAAAGCATAAGGTATGGGCAGTCTTTGTCCTTTCCTCACCGGACCTCAGTTTTCCAGGTAACGGTGAGGATCACATGGCAGGGAGAGATGTATTGGTGAACAGGATGGTCAGTAGAGGGATGCGGAGAGGCAGGTATGTGATCAGACAGGCCACTTTCAGGTGTTTCTTTCACAAGCCGCTGTTGTTTCTCCACATTCTCTTCTTGATGAAGGGGAAATGTGTCTTTGCTTATTGCTGGATTCTGGGAAGGCAGCCTGAGCCAACACAGTCTGTCCTTCAGCCCAGGGAATGAGATGGAGTCTCAGTAGGGACCTCCATATTCTCCAAGTTAGTACATGACAACCAATTAGCCTATCCCATTAAACCAAGGGAAACTCATTTACTCACCTATAGATTATGTTTTAGGGTCTTTCCATGTAGTCTAGAGTGGTCTTAAACTCATTTGGGCCCTTTGGGAGCTTTTTCTTTTTTAAAAAACCTTGCATAATGGCACAGAATGCCTAGGTAGTGGAGCTGGGCCTTTTTTGCTTGCCTGTTTTAAAACACAGTCTTGATATGTAATCCAGGCATGTCTTGAATTCATGATACTCCCACCTTAAATTCTAGTATGCTTAGATTGTATTTGCCACCATACGCAATAATGATGATGATGGTGGTGATACAATAAATTCGAGGATTTTTCTATCTTTTATTCATTCCTTTGTTTCTTTCTGTGTGTATTTAATGTTCTGTAATACCAGGAACGGAACCAAAGGTATCATACATGCTATGGAAATGCTTTGATGCTCAGCCACATTTCCAGCTTCTATGCAATACATTCATTTCAAGCACTTGCTATCACTACTGCTCTCTGCCCTGAGTACTGTAGCAAAAATATGGCCCACATGCTCACTGCATGTAGAATTTATAATCTGCTACTAGAAGATATTAAACTATGAAGGACACAATAAGTACTAAATCAAATTGTAGAAGGTGCTGTATGGGCTGGCTCCTGGACCATCCATCTCTTCTGGAATGGGGCCCGAGAACAAGGAAATCCTCTATGAATCCGCTGGAGGATCTTAGAAGTAAAATGTGGCCCCAGATCTTCTCTCAACCTCTGGCTCTCTGGACATCTGAACAAGTGAAGAAGAACAGAGGGAAGAAGATGGCTGTTTCTAAAACAACAAGTGCATGGAGCTTATGGGCTTGAGTGGAGTGGACGGGTAGGGCACACTGCCAGCCCTGTCTCTTCCGTGTCCCTGAAGTTGGTCCCCTTGACTTTCACTGTTTCCCCCCTGGATGACTGTGGAAAGTTCAGCCCCCAGCTTTGCTTCCACCCATCTCCACACTACCTCCGTCAAGGTCAGTAGAGAACTTTTCTGCCTCTATCACTTGGTTCTGAATTTACCGCTTGGCTATTTAGTAGAAACAACAACCAAAACATGTGGCCCCAAAATTGCCTAATCTCCTTGAGAAGCAATACCATCAACAACTTGGGGATGCTATGCCCTTGAGCTTGCCATTTCCTGCTCTTCCTGGTCTGATTCCAAACTGCCTTTCCATGCATTCTTCCTCTGTCCTTCCCCATCTGTCAGAGAGTCATGACCGTGACTTCCTGACAGAGCCCAGCTTTTCACCTTGACATCACCCCTGCTGTTCTCCCTGCTTAGAATGTCCTTTCTCCTCCTCTTAAGCAAAAAATCCCCCGTGCCACCAAATTCTCACCAAAAAAGCCTCCCCCAAAGAGTTTTCTAGACCTCTGTTTTTCAATGTTCCTTATTGCCAAATGCAAAAAATAAAGCCATCCCATGATTTTCATTACATCAATTGTGAAATTTGATGTCTTCTTCAAGGAATGCAGATGGAAGGGCAGAAGCACAAGGTGTCTTGCTGGAATCCCACAGCCAGATGGAGAAAGAGCTGAACCTAAAACCAGGGGAACAGACTTTCTAGGTTAATACTCTAGGCAGGCTCTTATGATAAGGAGCTTTCTCACCCTTGGGAAAGTCAGCTTGTATTGCCATTGGGTCACAAAACTTACTTCCACCTCAGGATTATTTCTCTGTGGAACTTGGGGGGTGAGGCGCTAGGCAAACACTCCATAAAGGGTCATTCTAAACTTCTCTGTGTCACAAAAATACAGTGCTTTTAGATTTTGGAGAAAAGATAATCATTCAAACACAAAGTATTCTCATTATGACTCCCCTTCCATCCCACTGTGAGGCCTGAAATACATGCTGTCAAAATTGAACCCAAAGCATAACTTTCCAGAAGGTTAACATAATGATTTGCCTCGCATCCTTGCTGCACGGTACATCATGCCTTCAGATCACTCCTCAGCATCATTCTTCAAATTCAAACACGAACCAGAAGCGACAAATGATTCTTGTAATGTGCTCTTTGACACAAATCATTTCTGATTGCTCCAGACCCTGGACAACCTTGAGCAGGCAGCATCAAGACAAGCAGGAGAAGTCTTAGAAAATGAACAGCTTTGACTTCTTGCTGACGAGAGCCCTCTGCTCACAAGGCAGTGGCATGTGCGCTGATTGCTAAACAGATCTGTTTTACAATGAGGCAAATCTATAGGGGTTTGTATGGGTGTTCATCTCATCTCAGAATATACTGAGTGGGCTTCATAGTGTTTGAAGATACTGGCAAGGCAACAGACATCCCCAAGTGGCAAGCTTACAGTTGAGGCAGCTTTGCACTGGGCATCTAACTCATTCTCCAATAAGCCTTCATTGCTATCCCCTCTTGATAGAGGAAAATGGAAGACCTTGGAGAAATGCATTGGCTTTGCCCAACGATCTAACATTTTACTATGATAGAGGTCTATAATGAAGGTCCCTTAGCTCCAAAGTCCATGCTGAGAAGTGAGGAGCCTCTTCAAGTCATAAAGATGTCTCAAAGTGTTTTATTTTTTCATTGTTTTGTTTTTGTTATTTTTAGGTCAGACCTCATTCTCTGTAGATATGAGACAATAACTTAGAGTTGAGAAATGAAGTAAAGTATTTATAGAAAATAGGCTTGTCTGGAAAATGATGGGTGTTGGGATGGGAATCAAAACATTACTCCTGTTTCAAATGTGCTAAGCATGGTAGACATCAACCCAAGTGCTTTCAAAACACCCTTCCATTCCCTACCCTTCTCTTCTCTTCCCTTCCCTTCCCTTTCCTTCCCTCCCCTTTATATATTTTCCTTTTCTTTACCTTCCTTAGGAACATAAGAACACCATGAAATATTAATATTACTCCCACTTTGTGTAGAGGGAACTGACACTCTGTGTAAACCACTGACCCAAGGCATAGTTATCAACCTAGACTGGGGCAGAGATGAATGACTGTCCATCAAGAATTAACATTCCCTTTTAAAGAGTGAAGCTATTTCTGAGAAACGAGAATTGCTGACTTCAGATCTTTCTGCACCAGTGTGTCCATACTCACCAGTACTTACAATGGATATAATGGGAATAAAAATGTTACTTCTTAGTAGAAATGACTCTGAAGCTAGCACACCTTCCCCCTCTCTCTTTGTGCTCCTAGCTGTAGGCATTCATCCCTAGGCTGACTTCAGAAGCCATGTGATGACAGAGTGCCCATTGTCCTAGAGCCCGGCATTACTGTGTAGATCAGAATATGTGACAGTTAATATTGAGTGTCATCTTGACTGGATTTATAATCACCTAGTGGTATGGTGACATTTTTGAGAATTCTGGAATTTTAGTTTCTTTAAAATAAACTCACAGGAATATTATAAGAATGTACTTCTGTTTTAATACCACACAGAGGGATGTGGGGCTGCTTCCAACTGCCCACAACAGCTGACTATGATTTGCATTGTGCTCTAGCAGGAGAGGGTTTTTTCCAGCTGCAGATAAATTCTGTGATTATGTGACATTTGGAATTCTGGGAACTTTTCAGAGGGTACCTAAGTGCAAGGCCCTTAGAGGTGAGATGGTGGTTGTTGGTCATTTCGGGAGGTTTGTTGTGGCATGTTAGTAGCTGTGGTCAAAGAAGAAACAAAAGGAAAGAAATCAGATTCAAGGCTCTTTTTCCCCTCTACCTTTGTTTTGAGCTCTTTCTCCTCTAACCCTGTTTCTCTCCTATCTAGTGTTAGGGGTGAAACTGGGGGTGGGAGGTGGGATAAAAGGCGTGAAAGAGAAGAACCTACAAGACCAATCAAGACCAGCTACACAGTGCACAGACTCTTGGGTGCCTGTGATGGTGTTTCCGAAGGTCTAACTGCAGAGGGAGGCACCGTTCTGTGGTCTGAGGATCTGGGATGGAGGAAAAGGAAAAAGCACTCGTCGCTCTTTTTCCTGATTGTAGATGCATTTGACACTCCTGACACATGCCTTCCCTGCCAGGATGGGCAGTATTCTCAAACTGTGAGCCCAAATGAGCTCTTTTTTTTTAAAAAAAACTGCTCTTGCTGGTTTTTGTTTTTGTTTTTGTTTTTTTGTTTTGTCACAACAATAAGAAGGGTAACTAATACAAAGCTGTACCTCTTTTCTAGCCTCCTCACATGCTATCAACTCAAATTAGATCAAGTCATTGAAATTTCAGGGCTCGTTTGTCACAGCAGCTAGCATTTCCCTGACCCCTCCCCCAAAAAGAGAAAATATCTTCTTTCAAATGTGTGTTTTCTTGGCTAGTATGCCATGGAGTGGCTCTGGGATTGTTTAGATTTGTGCAGATTTTAGAAATGTTTCTTCCAACTCCCAAACCCAGGCCAAAAAAAAAAGAGGTACATATTCTCCCTCTTAAGCCTAGGGAGTGGATGGGTTCAACATCCATAATTCTGAACTGCATACAGAGCTGGCTACCTTCCTCAGTCTTCCCATCACAGCAAATGACATTAGCTTGTACTTGATGGCTCGGCAGCCTATCTGAACTTCATCTATTTTTTTTTGTCGTTGTTCTTCACATCCTAACTTTCAACACCTTCCAAAGAGTGCACCTTAAAACTAAATCCACTGTGATTTTTTTTTAATGTAAGACCACATCATTCACTCACCCCAACTTCTCTACAGCTTTCCTTTCCTGTTAGCGTAAAATTAAAATGTCTTACTGCAGTTCACATGATGTGAGACCCTCTTCCCTTCCTGACTCCACTACCCTATCACTTCATCCCATCTTCTGCATCTAAAGCGGTGGTCCTATTTTCTATTTTGTATATTGGGCTTATTCTGGCTTCAGGTCATCTGTGTTGCCAGATCCTTCCACTCAGAATGCCCATCCTGTTCTTCTTTACATGGTTCTCTGTTTCACACCATCTCCATTTCTGCTAAAGTATCCCCTCTTTGCAGAGGCCCTCCCCCAGCTATCTAACAGGACCACCGACCCTGACTCTTTCCTGAAGTTATGTTATGCATCCGTTTGCTCATTTGCAAGTGGTGCCTGCCAACTAAACCTGTGGAGAGGAGACATTCTTGGCTCACTGTTCTTTCTGTGAATAGACCAGTGCCCAACCCCAGCAACAGATGCCCAACATACATCTAATAAGAGAGCAAACACAAACTGCACCCCCAGTCTGATATTCCCCAAGGTAGACAAATCAGGGGAGAAGGTGCTAGGTCACAATATGGGCTTAAAGTTAAAGGGCCTGGCAGACCAGCTGGACAATAGAAGTGCTGACTACGCCCACAGAATAAAGAAGCAAATGGAGGACAGAACACAAGCTTTACAGAAAGTTCTAAGAAGCTGAAAGGAAGAAATGTGAAAACATGATTTCAAATGAATACCCATTAATGGAGGGCTGAAGCAAGAGTTTCCCAGAAGTACGATAAGAGCAGACTAAGATTTGCCTAAGGCCTTCTTGTTTAGCTGTCAGGGAAGAGGAGAGAACCAGTCCCTATCTATAACTTGCTAGCTTAGGTAAGTCCTTAACATCTCTGAATGCACCTATTCCTTTTTTGGGATGAGGATTAATGGTATCCTCCTACAGTTGGTGTGAGCATCAAAAGGATGGATGTCCCAAAGCCTCCATTGCAATGCATGCATGCAGCAAATGTCGAATAGATGCTGAGTAACTGCCAATTTCCATGCCCTTCCAGCCTCGCTGCCTGCAATGATCACTCCTCTCATTGTTCTACATTCTTTGGTTGGATTGCAGAATGAGAAACTGCAGGTGAGGAATCTAAAAGGTTGTTAGTGATGAAAATCACGGGTGTGCAGGTCTCACTGCATGACCCAATGGGCAGAGCTGTGTTGGATAATGAGGGGAAGCCAGGAGGTATGTAAACCTCTGTGCAGACATGGCCTTAGGAAGAAACTATGAAATGCCGTCATTAGCCACGGTGTCCAAGATGGGATTCCCAATTAGCCAGTTACCCAGAACATTTTTTTTTATTTTGAGACTTACAGAAAGGAGAAAAGTAAGATTGAAAGAGATGGGGTGACTCATTAAGCTAATGCAGCCTGTACCTGGAGAAGAATCCTGTTCCTATGACTCACCAGCTTGCACTCTATTCATCTTCTACTTCTCTGTCATGTCATGTGCAACAGCCCCTTCCTAGAGGGGGCATCTGTTGCTTCTCAGTGTAATGTCCTCACCCCTTTGTTTATCTATACAGTAGTTGCCCAATGAAGACCTGATGGACAGGAATCGTATCCTGGAGCAGAAGATTTTTTTAAATTTAATTTTATTTATTACAATTTAGTCACTTTGTATCCCTGCTGCAGCCCCCTCCTTCAGCTCCTCCCAGTCCTACCCACCTTCTCTTTACTCCCCCTATGCCCCTTCCCTAGTCCCCTGATAGGAAAGGTCCTCCTCCCCTCCAGTCTGACCCTAGCCTATCAGGTCTCATCAGGACTGGCTGTATCATCTTCTCTGTGGCCTGGCAAGGCTGTCAAAGACAGCCCCTGTACCCCTTACTAGGGAACCCACTTGGAAACTGAGCAGTCAACGGGCTTCCTTTGAACAGGGGGTCTAAGTCCTCTCCATGCATTGTCCTACAGGACAGGAGCCTTCCACAGAGGACCTCTGAAAAAACTCTACCCACCAGGGTTACAAAGGAGATTCTGAGACTCATAGCCAAACTTTGGGCACAGTGCCGGAATCCCTATGGAAGAAGAGAAAAATAGAAAGACCTGGAGGGGACAGGAACTCCACAAGGAAAAACAACAGAGCCAAAATACCTGGAACAGAATTTTTATAGGAGGACGATCCCATAGAGAATCTTAGAAGAGGAATGGGCATGGGTGGAGATACTGAGAGGTATGGGTAGATTTATAAATAGAATTGTAGAATTCATGTTTAATAATTAATATTTATTAGGACAAGGAATGGCAAACCTTCCCGGAGGATGTATGCATAATTGTGTGTGTGTGTCTGTTTGTGCACATTGTATGTACGTGTGTATGGAGACCAGAGATCAATATTGGATGCTTCCCTCAGTTGCTCTTCATTTTATTTCTTGAGATAGGGTCTCTTGTTGAATCTAGATTCTTTGATTTGGTCAGACCCGGATCCTCTGTCTCTACCTCACTAGTGCTGGGATTAGAGCTGTGTGGCCAGCTCTTATTTTGTAGGTGTTATGGCTCCAAATTCAGGGCCTCATGCTTATGCAGTAAGCAGTTTACTGACTGAACCATCCTGCAACCCCAGAATTCACACTTAAAAAAAATCTATAAAGTATCTCTTGGCTTTCAAAGCACATCTAAACCCCTTTTGTCACTCAACCCCCACAATCACCAAATGAGGCTATGGGTGGACATTGAAGAGACTCTTGTATCTGCTTACAGATGAAGGCAAACACTGAAGTACTCAGAGAGAGGGTAACCTCCCCTGCCTTTCAGGAAGGATCTGTGAGGAGATGACCATTGGTCACTGTTACACACACACACACTCCAGTCAACTGGCAATGAGATCTGCGATACCACAAAAAAACAAAACCCAAAAAGGTTAATTTCTCATGAGCAGCTTCCTGTTCAAACCCAGCAAGTGCTTTGCATTTTAATGGGCCCCAGTTGCTCGATGCTTGCAAAGAGGTCAAGTTTCAAAGTGGACAGCCAGATGGAGAGTCCTTCTGGACTTTCCCTGGGGCCAGGCAAGGCATCTCCTTCCCATTAGCTCCTGATTCTCTCACCTTAACATAGTTCCGGTGCCTTCCATGATAACAGCTCACTTTTCCTGGGCCCTGCTTGAGGCTCTCGGGCGGGCTTCCAGAGTGGAGGCCAGAGAGGCTAGAAGCAATGGCGAGACAACTCCGAGAGAAAATTATTTCCTGTCTTCCAAGAGAACACAGAGAGGACTGGGCATGGTATTTCAATCCCAGTGCTGGGTTGATGGAGGCAGGAGGATCAGGGGTTTAGGATCAGCCCTACAAATATAGATGGTTGAGTCCAGCCTGGGAGAAAAAAGGCCGTCTCAAAACAAACAAATAAAGAACAAAAACCCAGAGAACTTTAATAAACAGTGCCTTGAAAAAATTTTACAGTGCCAGATCACTGTGTACATAATATGTACAGTACAGACACAAGGGCTGAAAACCCAGCCCAGGCACCTGTGGCTTCATGGCCCTCGAAACACATTTCCAATTGCCCTGCTGCTTGGTTCTCACAGGAAGCTGGCACAAACCTAGGCTAGCAGACATATCTTCTGGATCCTAATGGTGCCAAAGGCCAGGCCTGCCAGGGATCTCATGGACCAACCAGAAAGACTGGCATGTAGCAGGGAATTATACTGCACAACATGGCATTTATGAATTGCCACAGGGAGTGGTAAAAGAAGGGACTCCCCCTGAGGAGATCGAATGTAGGCCTAGGTGGAGCCAGCCCACTGTAGGCCTGGCAGGAGAACGGGGCTAAGGGCCAAAAGAGCTCACACATAGAAGGATTTATAAAAAGATTTATAAAAATGCCATGGACTGATTGCTGCCAGTTCTCAGAGCTTAGAGTCCCAGTCAAGGCATTGGCCAGGTTGTTTTTTTAATGGCCCGTGCTTCTGGTATTCCCAAGTGTTCCTTGCCATTCTCCTATGTCTTCATATCACTGCCCTTCTGCACAGAACTCTCTTTGTTCAGAAGCCTTCTCTGAGGACTTCAGTCACAGCAGATGAGTAGCTGCTTGAGTGACCTCGTCTTACTTCGATCATCTGCCAAGATCCTGCTCCCCAACAAGGTCTTGTTTACAGGAGCAGGCACTTGGACCTCAGCTTCTTTTTGGAGAACATGATTCAACTTAGAACAGCACTGTTTAAGAACTGAAGGGGAGGGTAAGGAGCAGGAGGGAGGTTAGCTGCTATGTGAGGACCTGTTCAAAGAAGGCTCTGAACCCAGAGGGAAGACTGTGAAATTTATTAAAGGGTTGGGGAGAACATCTTCATGTCCCTCACCATGAAGGCCCTCATTTTAGTCCTCACAGACCCACACAGTTTCCCAAAGGCATATTCCCAGGGGGATGAAGTGGGTTCCTGCTGTATGGTGTATCCTCTGGGGCCAGCGACCTGTCTTAGCACACCCTTAGATCTCCAGCACAGGCCTCGCTCAAGAAATGTTTATCAGCACATCACACGGAGTTCAGTGACTGCACAGAGTCACCTCTTCTTTTCTGCTATTCATAAATCCCCCACCTTTGTGGCCGTACACGCAATCCCCCTTGCAGGTCTTTCTACGCTGACTTGACTTCTTAGAAGAAATGTTTGTTTCATCCTCTTTAGACCCGAGTTCTCCATTGTGTTCTCCCCTACTCCTGAATCTTACAATACATGCTTTATGAAATAGATGTGACTGTGGGGTCTGCTGCCTTTTCTTGAGGGGGATAATTGACAAGGAATTGTGCGTCCTTAATATGGAAGTAATAGTATTGGTTTTTCTATCCGCGTGGTGACAAGTTTAACACTTGAAATGAGGCCGATGCAGCTTCAACCTTGTTAGACACTGTAAAGTTTAACGGTCTGCTTCCAGAATTTAAGATTTGCCCGAGTGAAATCTCTCTCCCTCCTTCTCTCTCATTTATCTTTTCCCTCATAGGAGTTTGTTCTAGGAGAAGAGGGAGAAGAGGCTTTTTTTTTTGCTCCTGTCCCCAAACTCTGTGTACATGTGTGTGCTTGTGTGTGTGTGTGTACATGCATTGTGCACATGTGTCGAGGCCAGCGATCAATATCAGGTGTCTTCCTCTGTCATTTTCTACCTTAACTTTTTTGAGACTGGGTTCCCAGTAAAGCTTGAGTCCAGTGGTTCCGCTGGACAGACTGGACAGTAATCCCCAGGGACCCAGCTGTCTGCTCCTTCCTCTGCCAGCACCGAGGTCACAGACGCACACTGTCCAGCCCAGATTTTTCGCAGGTACTGAGATCTGGACTCAGGTCCGCAGCAGACTCTTCATAAAGTCTAAATGAGGCCAATTCATATAAAGCATCTACCATTCCTTGGGATGTGCTAGGTCCTCCATTTATTTTTGCCGTGTGTCTAGATTCTAAATGGGTGGAAAGCAAAAGTCGCTTCAAACCAATCTTCCATCTATGTGCCAGGGACTGTGTTCAGCCTCCCGGGCCTCTCAGAGACCCTGCTCAAAGTAAGCATCACTTGGCATTCTCTGCCTTTCCAGAAGCTTCCATGAGATGGATCATGTGAACCAGCGGAGTGAAGGATGGATGCACAGACTGAAAATGGCTCAGGCTGAATCTCCCTGGAGCCTCTTTTCAACACTGTTTTGATTAGAATGATGGTTTCAGCCACAAACAATTGATTGGCCTATACAATTTTGCCATCCGGACAACTGATTAGTTCCTCAGTAATGAAAGGTCCTGCAGTCCCTGGGAGCATGTGGGCAACCATAATTGAGTGTTCATTTCTTGTCCACCTCTCTGAGTACTTTGCGTACATTTCCTTACTTGCTTTTCTCAGCCGAGTCCTATTTTGTGGACATGTTATCTCCATCCACATTTGAGGAGCTCAGGATTAAGTTAAAGAGGTTCAGGAAAGTACCCATAGCACACAGATACTAGGAGGAAGAGCAGGGATTTGAACCCAGGCCTGTTTTAATTTTTCAGCTACATTAAAAAAAATCAGCACCACTAAGTTGTAATTTACTTACAGTAAAGCTTGTAGGCGTGTGTATGTGTGTATGGGTGTGTGTGTGTGGTATGTGTGTTCATGTTTGTTTTGGAGATGACTGCACATATAAGTATGCATGTGGAAGCCAGAGGTTGACTTCAGGTGTCTTCCTCAATTCTCAGTTACTCTCTGCCTTATCTCGTGTGACGCGCTTGGTTAGTAGGGCTTTACTGATTTGACTTGACTGGCTGGCAAGAGAGCCATGGGAACTTCCTTCCTCTGTTGAGAATACAGGAACTTTTTTAAATGCGGGTCCTGGGACTCAAACTTAAAGCCCTCATACTTATGTTGCAAGCAGTTTACCTGCTCACCTCCCCTGTCCCAGGTTTATGTTATTTAAGTGAATAGCTCAATGAGTTTAGACAAACGTACACTGATGGAAAACTGTCCTACGGTCAAGCAATAGAACTTTTTGCTAATTCCCGTTGTGTCTCAGCTAGCCCCTGTGGTCCATCTTCCTCCTAGCTGCAGCGCCATCCCTGGGGACTTCTGTCCCTATAGCTTCACCGCTTAGAGCAGTGCTTCTCAACCTTCCTAATGCTGTGACCCTTTAATACAGTTCCTCATGTGGTGGTGACCCCCTAACCATGAAATTCTTTCATTTCTCCTTTGTAATTTTGCCGGTTTTTATGAATCACTATGTAAACATCTGATATGCAGGATATCTCCTACTTGATCCCACTGGCTGAGAACCACCATCTTAGTCTTTTCACGCTTAGCATCTGACTGGTTTCACTTATCAGAACGCCCAAGGCTCATCTGCACTGTCACCTGTGTCATTTCTCGGTGCTTACTGTTGCTGAATGCGACTGTACCCCAGTTGTTGTCACCTCTATATGTTAATAGCGGACAGTGAAGTGTTTCCAGGTTGTGGCAATTAGAAAGACAATGGCTGCAACACTCAAGTGCAGGTCTTTTCACAAGAATGTATTTCATCTCTCTCTGGTGGGTAAATATCCATGACTGAGAATTTCTGAGTCTTGGGTTAGGAGTGTGTTTAACATCATAAAGGACCCAACAAATCCATTTACAAAACACTCTGGATCTTTTTGAATTTTGATTAGTGTTGCATGATATTTTGTTTTGCTTTGTTTTGGTCACATTTAAAAAATTTCAGGCCTGACATCTACCTTCTTCTGAGCTGCTTTGAGAGGGGGCCAGGAGAATAATCAACACCATGCACCATCAAATCTGAGATGACATCGTTTTTAAGATGTACTGCTCACTTTATATGCCATTAAGGAAGAAAAAGTCTGGCAAACAATGACCCACTGGCTTCCCATCACTTAGAATAAAAATATTCAATTCATGTTAAAATAGCCTGTGTGGCATTCCTGCGTGTACACACACACACACACACACACACACACACACAATGAGAAAGGGTACACCTAAAACAGATCCACATTAGGATCCCCATCATCTCTTGTGTGTTCTGAGCGTTCAGGGTACCTGTTTGTTCCACACAGCATCACCCCCTGTGCCAGCAACCTGTTGAGGCAGTAGTGTGAGTGCATGTGCACCCGTGTGTGCTTTATGTAGAGGACAGCCCAGGTGTTATACTCTTCAGGTGCTATCCACCCTCTTTGAGATGGAGTCTGTCCTTGCTCTGTGACATGCATGTAAACTAAGCTGGCTACCACTGAGTCCCTGCGGTCTCCCTGTCTTTCCTTCCCAGCATGGTGGTTACACGAATAAGCCACTATATATCTGCCTTTATTTTTTAAACCTGGGCTACAGGGGCTCAAACTCAAACAGTTCCCCCTGTTTGCACAGCAAGAGATTTGATTTACCAAGTGAATCAGTCTATCAGCTTGAGACCCTGTTTTGTAAGCTCTGTCTCCAGAATGTTCTTTCAAGTAAAATTCAAAGCTGGGGACTTCCTCAGTTTACCTCACTCACATTGGCCTCTCTACTCTGCTGGATTGTGTATGTCAGAAGTTAAGCAGCTGACTCTGTTGGTCTTCTTGTGTAGTTCTTATCCCCTCTAGGTCCTTCTAACCCTACCCCTATACCCACTCTTCCACAGGGCTCCCTGGACTCTGCCTAATGTTTGGCTGAGAGTCTCAGCATTTATTTCTATCAGCTGCTGGGTGAAGCCTCTCAGAGAACAGCTGTGCTAGGCTCCCATAGGCAAGCAGAGCAGAATATCGTTAATCATGTCAGGGGTTGTCTCTCTCCCATGGGGTAGGTCTCAGGTTGGGCCAGGCATTGGTTGGACATTTCCTCAATCTCTGCTCCATCTTTACCCCTGCATATCTCGTAGGCAGGGTAAATTTTAAGTCTAAGTTTTTTGTGGGTGGGTTGGTATTCTCATCCCTCCACTAGGAGTCTTGCCTGGCTAGAAGGTGGCCTCTTTAGTCTCCATGACCCCTGCTACTTGGAGTCTTAGCTGGAGTCATCCCCACATCCTCCCAGGAGCCGACCCTGTAGTAGGTCTCCAGCTCATCTCAGAAAATGCCCCGCCCTAGATTTCCCTTCTGTTTCCAAGCTTTCTGGCCTCGTACCCCACTCTCTCCACATCTGCTCCCCAACTTTGTTTCCCTCCCCACTACCTCTCCTACCCTGGTCCCTCTCTTTATCCACTCCCGCTATTCTATTTCCCTTTATGGAGGGCTAATGGAGACTGAAGCAGCAACCAAGGACCATGTACGGATTGGACCTAGGCCCCCTACACATATGTAGTCAATGGCCAACTTAGTCTTCATGTGGGTTCCCTAGCAAGGGGAGCAGGGACTGTCCCTGACATGGACTCTGTTGCTTGCATTTCAATCACTTCTCCGTGGGGAGGCTGCCTTGCCCAACCTCAGTGCAAGAGGAAGCGCTCAGTCCTAGTCCTGCTTGATGTGCTGGAGTGGGTGGTGGTGGTGGAGGGGCTCTATTTTCTGAGGGGAGGAAGATTAGGGGAGAGAGGGAGAGAGAGTGGAACTGGGAGGAGAGTAGGGAGCGGGCTGCAATTGAGATGTGAAATGAATAAATCAAGATAAATGAATGAATGAAGAAATAAATACTAAATGACAAAAGAAGAGGAGGGGGAGAAAGAAGGTAAGCAGCTTTGGTTCAAAAAAAAAAAAGAGTGTGTTTTGCCACTTGATGTTGTAAGCCTTAAAGGGAGCCCTGTTCGCTAGGGGAATCGGTCACACCTACCTCTGTGACTTTAAGTTGTGTCATTTGTCTTTCTCTGGGATGTCTATAGCTCCAGCCTTTAGCAGATGGTGGTTCTACATGTAAAAAATACATATAACCAAATGAGGTATGAACAACAGAACAGGGAGGCACCAGGTCCGCACATGTGCATAGTGGGGTGAGTGTCTCATGACTGTGACTGAAAGACATCATCATGTAGAGGAACAACCTGATCTGGGGCTGTTACAATGCAAAAGAGTCATGCATCTTAGAATAAATGGACTGTGGCACATGTTGCCTCAGAATGCAGGTTTCTGTTGTGCTCGGTCTTTTTAATGTTCCCAACCACTGACACAGCCCATAAATGCATTCACTTGGTCTTGGACACCTCCTTCCTCCACAGCCGCCTCCAGTCCCAATGCTTCTTCCATTCCCAAGCGTTTCTATCTCTCTCCTTCAATGCCCTGTTCTTTCTCTCCCTCTCTCAGAAGCAATGGCAAACAATATCTCCTCACTCATCTCTTGCCTTCTGGATATTTCCTCTTCAGTCAGTCCTATTCACTACCCTCAGAATAATCTTTCTACTCCACAAATCTGCACCTGTCATTCTCCTCCTCAAACCTTCTCCCTGCATCCCCATTACCAGAAGAATAAAGTGCACATCCCTTAGCCTAGCATTCTATTTCTCTGGCGTCTGCCTCCTGCCTATCATCCTGTTGTCATTGTTCACCAGTCTCCCTCCAGGAGCACGCAATTGCTCATGTTCTCCAAGGGGACTTAGTTACACACACACCCGTTGGGGTTTTCCTATTGTGGGAATCTGCTTGTTTGTCCAGAAGTCTTTGTATTTGGTCCTGCTGTTAGTGCTCATTCTGGTTATATAGAAGATGCATTTATGAGCAGAATCGTCTCTGCTTTCTAAATAGCTTGTAATAGTTTAATATGTATATCCACATATACAGACATTGTGTGTATATACATACCAAAAGTACACAGTTACATGTACATAGATATATACATCAATCTCAATCTTTCTTTTTTTAAAAAAAAAAAATTTATTATTTATGCAGTGTTCTGCCTACGTGTACACCTGAATGCCAGAAGAGGGCACCAGATCTCACTATAGATGGTTGTAAGCCACCATGTAGTTGATGGGCTTTGAACTCAGGACCTTTGGAAGAACAGATGATGCTCTTAACGGCTGAGCCATCTCTCCAGCCCAATCTCAATCTTTCTTAATTACCACTCCCACTGTGTGTGTGTGTGTGTGTGTGTGTGTGTGTGTGTGTGTGCGTGCATTGACTAACCAAATTTCTTCCTTCTCTATGCTTCCTCAGTGCCTGCTTATTCTTCAACCATGCTGTCTTTTGCTGTGAAATGGAAATTGGAGGGCTTATTTCAAAAGTCTAGAGTGCTAACCACTCCATGACAGAAGTAGTCCAGGCCTATTTTGGCAATTAACTTTAAATGAGCAATTTCTTTCTTTTTCAATGTATTAGTTTATTTACTTTACATCCCGAGGGTACTTCCTTCCTTCCCTCCTCCCAGCCCTTCCCACTTCCCCTCCTTCCACCTTCCCCTCTCTCTTTCCCCTCAGAAGAGGGGCGTCACCGCTTATTAACCTTCCCTAGCACATCAAGTCACATCAGGACTGAACATATCTTTATTCCCTGAAGCCAGGCAAGGTAGCACTGCCAGGGAAAAGTGATCCAAAAGCAGGCAACAGAGTCCATGTTAGAAACTGCACCCCCCTCCAGTGGCTACATATGTGCAGGGGCCCTAGGTCCAGATCATCCATGCTCCTCAATTGACGACATCTCACTCTCTGAAAGCTCCTATGGGAATTTGTTGTCTCTGTTGGTCTTCTTGTGAGGTTCCTGTCCCCTTCATGTCCTTCCATCTTTCCCCTTAAACTTCCAAAGGATCCCCAGAGTTCTGTCCCATGCATGACTGCAAGTCTCAGCATCTGTCTTGATCCACTGCTGGCTGGAGCCTCCCAGACAACAGTCAAGTTAGACTCCTGTCTAAAAGCATAGTTGAGTGTCATTATTAGTGTTAGGGGCTGGCTCTCTACCATGGAGTAGGTCCCAGATTGGGCCAATTATTATTGTTTGGACTATCCCTTAATCTTTTTTCCCTCATTATTCCTGCACTTCTTGTAGGTAGTGTAATTTTTGGATCCCAGGTTTTGTCGGTGGGCTGTTGTTCCCCTCTATCCACTAGTCCTGCCTGGCTAAGAGGTGGTTACTTCAGTATCCATGTCCCCCCATGTTAGGAGTCTCAGCAGGAGTCACACCCACATCCTCCCAGAAGCCTACCATGTCACAGGCCTCCAGCTTGACAAAGAAATCCTTCCCCCTAGTTAACTGCACAATTTCATGTCAGCATTTTGGAGTCACCTGGGCATGATGAAATAGATCTAGAATTTGGCAATCCTAAGACAAACCATGGCTCTGTCATTTTTCACCTCAGCAAAACTAGGCACTTCATATAATCTCTCTTATTTGTGTTTCTTTAAAAGAAATTGTAATTAGAAAGTATTCCATTCCCATCCCCATCTGCTTGCACATCCATCTCCCCTTCCCTATACAACAAAGTTTTTGTCTTTTTTTTTTTTCCATCAAGACCAATTGTTGTTGCCAAATACACTTAGATAGTGTGGTTTCCCACTGAAGTATGGTGGACTTATGAGGGCCTGTACTCTTAGAGAAAAATGTCTCTTTCTCTCCCATCAGGTGACAGTTGTCAGGGCTTTAGTCTGTCTTGGGCTTTCACAGGTCTTGTGCTGTCTCAAGCATACGGCATATGTGAGCTCGTATGTGCAGCTGACCTGCCATTCCCATCCACTGCTGTTGTTGTTCTACTCTTTGTGCCCTCTCTTCCACAATGATCCCTGAGCCTTGGAATGAGGGGTGATTTGTGTTTCTTAAATGCTCACAGCCAATGTGAGCTTCCAGGGACCCGGCAGAACACCTTCTTAAAGAGAAAGATCCTGAGGAAACTGTTCTTTTTTTTTTTCTCAGTTCCTTACATCATGTATGTATAGCCATGAAGCATCCGGCCAACACAGGACTCCTCCTTAGCTGTTCTTGAAGCTGACCATGGCCAGGGGACCAGCTCTCAACATAGCAATGCTGGGAGTAGATGCAGCCGTAGCCACATTAGGGACAGGTTTCTTCATCTGCAAATGCCTCTCCAAGCATTCTTCCATTCTTTGCTGACTGGATGCAGATGACAACAGGGCCCTTGACTAGGGGGTTCTCTTAAGTATGTATCACAACCACAAAGAAAGCTTGTTTTAAATACATTTGTTGGGCTCTTCCCACAGTGTTTCCAACCCCATGGTCCTAGAGAAGGACCCAAGCACATATGTTTCTAACAAGTTCCAGGGTGACTTTAGCTCTGTTGGTATGGGGACCGCTCTTTTGGGAGAAAATACTGTCCTAAGAGATGGTAGAGCGTCAACATGAAAACCATGAGATATTTATTGACCGACCGTAGTCAGAGGGCAGAGAAACTCTATCAATCAAGTACAACCACATAGCCCTATTTAATAATCAAGACATCAAGTTTTGAGAACCAATGTATTTTGATGAGTCTCTGTATAGTATAGCAAGTGAATCATTTGGAGTACTAGCCATATCTTCATGGGGCTGGGGTTTATGTTCAGAGCTGTGCTTCTCCTTATCTGGACCTAGCATTGTAATTCCATAATGCTCTGTCAGTATATGATCCCTGGACCATACTACTCACAGATAGAGATTACTCATCACCTCCAAACTTTCCTCTTCCCTACTACTCACCTTAGAAATCTTTCTATCCTATAGCAACCTGGAGCTACCTCCATCCCTTACATGTGGTAGTAATTCATGGTCTCTTCCTGGCTAAGGCAGCTCCTCCCTCTCCTCTGTCTGATTTATCATTCTTGGTTGCTGCTGTGGACAGCTTTTGCCCATGCTTCTGCTGTCTGAGGACCTAGCATAAGGGAATGTGTTATGCTAGATCTGACTTATCTCAAATCCTTGACTTCTTTTAAAGTCTTCAATGTGGTCCCTCCACCCTACCAAGGCCTAAAATCAAAGGCACAGGGTTGGAGTGTGAAGGAGATTTTAAGACAAGTTTCAGAGTGCCACTGACAGCTGAACAGGGACATAGAAGTGTCTCTGGGCCATATCAGCAATCACAGAGATGCATAAGACACATGTCAAGTACTCCCAGCAAAGTTCCTGAGCCCCTCTCTTGTCAGAATGTGGTATCTCAGACATAACAAGGCCATTTTGTATGATAATTATATGGAAGGGATGTCCAGAAAGCATTGGGTGAATCGCTGGTTCCATAAGCATTGAAAAGCTCAAAGCCCGATCCATGCCATTAACTCAAATTACATGAGCAATAAGTTCGCCATTGCTGTCCTTCTCTGAGCCATATCAGAGGGAAAAAAATGCCCTTTCGTTGAATTATTAAGAGGATTTAATTAGCATGGAATATTTCATGGGCAGACAACCTATGACAGAATAATTAAAATATAGTTTGTTGAAATGAATATAATAAGTTACTAATTATCATGTTTCGCTTTCCTTTAAGGGCTAAAGATGAGCTCAGGGGAACATCGTTCTACACCACAGCATATCTCTGAGTGTTCAGCTAGGTGTTTAATTACAAGTGAGGACGGTGCTCTTCACTCTATAAGTCTAGAAAACTGGGTTGGAAGCCAGAAGGAGCAAGCCAAGGGAAGTCACTCTATACTGGGCATGCAGTGAAAGGGAGATGGCAGTGGGTGGGACTGGGAGGCTGAAGGCCTGGGTAGGGGACAATGAGCGGGGTTGGGAGTCTGTATCCTGTGTGGTGATCGGTCTTGCTTGCTTTTCTCCTAATTTACTCTGTCTCATCTCTGGAAAGCCTTTCACATCTGCCCTGGCCATTCCCTAAGCACCACATCTCCACTATTTGGATAGTCTTGATGTTTGTCTGAGACTAGCTTACTGAGATTTCCTTCCTTGCTCATTCCACTTCCGTCATGCTCGGGGCTCTTTTGAAGCACAAGTCAAGTGTGTCGCCTCCGCAGTGTCTTTGCACATGTTATCTCTTCCACCTGGAATCTTTTCTCTGAATTTCCATATGGGACTTCTCTTTTACATCTCAGCCCAGATGCTTTTCAGATCCCTTGCCTGACCACCCAATCTGGCATTTTTGTTCTCCATTAAAGTACAATTTTTTTCCCTTTCATTTTCAGACGCAGCACTGTGGAATTCTCTCCGGAGAATTTGTTTACTTTGTGGTATTTGCTATGAGAGTTAGAACAGCAGCTATGTCCCTGATACTGCAGTTCCAGCTCCTAGAAGAGGGCCTGGTGTCAGAGGCATTCAGCAAACACTTGATGGCTCAGTGGATGAACATGAGTATGGAGCAGGATCTCCAAGGATCTGGCACGTACAGTGCTTAAAAACTTTCTGATCTTGCAGAGACTCACAAGATTCCAGAAGGCTGCAGAAGATGAGTCTGGCCTCTTTGTGATTTCCCCCTGCTTGCACTCAGCAGGAACTCACACTGTTCCTTCAGGAAGAGTTTGTGGCCTGGAGTCCAACCAGGTCCACAATTGCAGAGCCTTCATGCATCAGTAGAGGCATGGGGCACTTTCAGGGTTCACCTGTTTGAAGATTAATCTCCTCTTCTGAGCCTTTGCTATCTTCTCCATCAACCTGCTGTTTTAGTGAGATCAGGACCCTCCCTGAACTCTGCCAAATCTGGATCAAGGCTGAGGGGTATGAGTTTTGAGCAAGTACTTCAGTGTTTGAAGAGTCCAGCAACTTGATACCATGACAGCATTTTCCTGAGTCCCAAGACTACCATTCCATGTTCATCCTGTAGGGACACCACTATGGGGAAGGCATAGCAGGTTCTAACTCTGCTTTCTCAAAGGAAGTGGCCATCCTCTCCTACCATGCCTCTGCCTCTCTCCTAAGCTGCCTTTGGTTACTGTTTCCTTCCACGTCTCAGTAACTTGGATATGCCACACCCCCCTTTCGTGTGTGAACCACCTTTCTCTCCGGGGACACTGAGAACGCTAAGCTAGCAGCCAGTTGCATCCCAGCATTGGGCAGGGTGCTTCCTTGGCCTCTGTTGCTGTTCTGTCTTGAGGCCCCTGTTAGGGGGTAGAGTAGCCCAGAAGAGCTCTGCAGCACCCTGGGCCCAGAGCTCCCTCTCATTACCTGCATATCTTTGTCTCTGTACTTATGTTACTGGAGGGGTGGTCTATGAAGGAGTCCAAATCCTGGAAGGATGGAGGACCACTGTCCTGAAGTAACTGTGTACTGCATCATTTCTGCTCAGGTTTGCAATCCCATTAAATACCACCGTCAGCCCCATGGTTTGCTACTGGGACCTGTGGGACTGCAAGGGACAAGCAACAAACAAACAAACAAACAAACAAACAAAAAACAAAAAAAAACTGTCAGGGGAAGAAGAGCCAGTATGCATGACACTGACCTCTGTGACATCCAGAGACCATCACAGCCAACATACACAGTGGAACAGTTATTCCCACTCTAAGATGAACAGTAATGACTGTAAAGCTTCAGGATGTGCTAGTGAAACAGCAGAGTGTTCCTGAGCCAGACCTGGATTTGGTACAGGCTTTATGCTCTGTGTTTCTTGTCTAGGAGAGGGGTAAACGCTTATCTCATCATCTGGAGGGATTAAAATAGAAAAAGGGCTGTGAGCCCGGTGGAGGACACAGAAACTGCTGAGAAAGAGAGGTGGGTTTTCTTAACTACATTTAAGTTAGGCTTCAGTGGCTGGCTAGGAATTCTATAGACAAACAATGTTGTTCTCCAGGCAGCAGAAAGAAACGGTCATGTTTACCTTACCACAGAAGCTAGTGGTAAGAAAGGGGACATGTTTTAGTCAGGGAACGGTCTAAAGTACATATCACAAACAGACTAGCCTGGGAACTACAGTGAAACAAGAGAACCAAAGGACAGGGTAAATGCACTGTACGCAAATGGTTGTAAATTACGGTAAAAACGAGTTAAAAAAATAGATTTAAGCCAATGTGAGTTTAATCCAAAGCTAAAAAAATTTGGATTTCGATTTGTACAGGAAAATTGCTTTCAATTGTTTTCTAGGTGATAATAACGATATTTATCTTAAACCCAGTGAAGAAAACTTGAATGCTAAGAAAGTTTTAAGAAAAAATTACAGGCAAACACTCTCCATAAAATAATTTCAGTTAATATTTGGTTAGGCACCCTATTACAGTGTGTGTGCACGGTCTAGTGTTGTCATTTGTTATCTAAGGGAAGCACATGAACTAGAGAATATCATGTTCAATTGTATAAACTCCAGGAAGATCCTGTGGCAGCTGTTGGGAGGAGGGCTGCTGGACACGACTCTGAAGGTCCTGCTGAGGTTGGGAGCACCAACTGAGCCTTGGAAGAAGGAGCACATGCACCATCAGAGGCAGAACTCCTCCAAGAGAGAAAACTCCTGCCTGGTTAAGTTAACCCCGAGGTCAACTGTGCAATCAATTACCTATCAATGGCCTCAAAGATTTCCCAGGCTCCAGGACAACTTCCTAACCATATAGGCACAGCATGATCCTCCCCGGGAAGTGTACTATTCCTGGAGAGTCATTATATTGTGAGGCTCCTCCTGCTAGTGTCCTGTCTCTCCCCCGACCCCACCCCAGAGACCTATGTGCCTCTGCAGGCTGTTGATTTGAAATGCCAGAGCCAATGTCTTCCTCACCTCAGCCAGGGGAAGACAGCCATTGCTCTTCATTCTCCCAGCCTCTCCTATCGCCAGCACCCTGCTGCCACCAAACTGTGCCCAGAAAATGAAGGTTATCACGGAAGAGCCTGGGGCTGGTCTGAGGAATAAGATGTGCTGCTGTCGATTGAGAAGATTGAGAGACTAGATAATTGAGGGCCTTAGAACAAGACTCTGCAGACGGCCGGATTGCCTCACAGCGTGGACCGTATTAAAATCCCATCCTCCACTGCTTCCCCGGTTGCCTGCACTGCCTGCTTCAAGTGCTATTTTATAAGCAGTGTTTTCAGAGAGTTAACAAATCTGGAGGGGCCCTGAAAAAGAAAGGGCCTTTGGTGAATAGCTTTTCACTTACCAGAGGAAATGAGAGATGGTTTTCCTTGTAACCCAGTTTCCAAAGCCTATTATTACAAAGAATTGGGAAGATTTGCCTCCTGCCAAGCTGGGATGGAGGACTTGCCTGCTGAAAGGGGGAACTTGGGATGGACCAGAAGGTTGCTGAGGATAGGAAGGCTTTAAAAGGATGAACACTCACTCCCTTTAATAACACAGGAAGACTTGGAGGGGCGGGGAGGAGATGAGGGAGGGTTGGGGAGGGTGGGAAGGAATGAGGGAGGGGGCTACACATGGGATGCAAAGTACCTAACCTGTGATTGATAACAACAACAACAAAAAATAAGTATAAAAAAATAACACAGGAAGTCTATCACCGACTAGTTCTGCACTGATTTTCTTTCCTAAAACCATGTCATGGGGAGGAACACACTGCATGAGTAACAATATGAACTTCCCATGTACCTCCACATGTGTTTCAGTCCTAGTCTACACGGACTTACTTGACCTATGGCTTTCCATATTGTAAGAGGAAGAGTAGGACTCTGTCCCAGAAGGCTGCTGCAAGAGGGAATTAGAAACTGTGAAGTCTATTTAGGCTTGCCACATCCTCTCCTTCTTGCCCATCCTTGATCCTTTCAATAGTCTTCAGGAGAGGACCCCCAGTGTAAGATACTCAAGTCTTTTTTTTTCAGGCAAAATCTTTAAGGCCATGAACTGTCAAAAGTTAGTGAATTCTTGTTGGCAAAGCAGAAGCTGGGGTGTTCTGTTAATAAGAGAGCATGACTGTCGACTGCAGAGTTGGACCCCCACCCTCAGAGCTGGAGCAGGAGGTCAGAGGTCATTTATGCCTTCCCTGTATTTCATCTCGAGGCCCTGGGCAATGTCTCCATGAGGGCTCTGGGCAGTAGGAACATTCAAACCACTTGTCTGGGGAACTTAAGACTGTTTAAGAGAAAGGGATTGTGGAGTTTGTGGAAACTCCAGGGTGCAACTAGGGTCTTCCAGGGGAGGATGGCATGTGACTCAAATATTAAGGGTCACTCCCAGGGACAATGACATTACTGCTCAGAGGGTCATGAAGCCGCTGGTAACTGAATGAGCAATTGAGGACACTATAATAACAGATCATAGAAGAAGTGGGGAGAGAGCTACGCCAGTACAATGCTCCCTTCTCAAATGTGAGGACCTAAGTTTGATCCCTACATTCAATGTGAAAAATCCAAGCACCAGGGCACATACTTGCAATCATAGCACTGGGGAAGCAGAGACAGAAGGATACTTGGAGCTTACTGGGAAGCCAGATTTATCTACTTAGGGAGCAGTGAGAGATCCTGTCTCAAAAACAACAACAACAAAAACCAAAACCAAAAAACAAGGTTGACAGTGTCTGAAGAAAATACACTCAGTGTTGACTCCTGGCCTCCACATACAGCTGCACACAGAAGCATACCCACCCCCCACCCCCACACGCACTAATTATGATAAGTCAATGCAAGGTTTTAATAATTATTGTAAAATCCTGGAAGGTTTCGTTAATTATTAGGCTAATTATCATAATATCAATCAACTCCTCAAGTATCAGAGCTTTGAGAGGCCCCAAAACAGCAGATATCACAATTTAAACTGGAAACTTGCCTACCATCCAAGACTACACGGGCTGCTAGGAAACACTGTTCATGCTTCTTCCCCTCTGCAGACCCATGAAGGGGATTTATTGGGAAGGAAGCCTCCTTGATTCCAACTAACTTTCACTGCATTCTTTCTTTGCAGCATCTTAGACTCAGTCAGTTCTTACAGCCACAAGCAGGAGATGGATTATTAGTGACAGCCTATCTTTTATGGTGATGGAGAAATTCTGGCTAAGAGGTAAAATGCTTATTCTTTTCTCTCATACGTACTTGTAATTGTCAGGAAGTGACTGAAAAAAAAATCTCTGGAGAGTAGGAGGACCCCCTCCCCCCCAAAAGAAGCCTTTCTCGTCTGTGAGGGGCAGCTTGGAGTCATTTTTATCTCTGCAATAGAGACCTTGCTAGACACAATTTGAACAGCTAGAAGGACAGGAAGTGTCTAGAATGGATAAGTTGGGTGTTGTTGCTGGCCCACAGCAATGGGCCAATGGCACAGGATGGCCGTGGAGATCCCATGAGACAAAGCTTAAGGAAACACGCCCTAAAGTGCAGGTTGGTGTTTTCAATCGAATCGAAGCGCTTTCCAGAACTGCTGAGTGGCTTTAGTGGGATCAGTGTTATATAGCTGAGTTGGATATAGTTTGAGTCTACATAAATGTGACACCTGAAGGGATTTGGAGTTGAAGAAGTGGGGAAGCAGCAATGGAACTCCATAGGTCAAACTGTACCTGGGACTCTTCCCAGGGCAGGGGAGTCTATTCATTTTTATGGCTGTTTTCAAGTAGAAAAGGCGGGAGCTTGTTCTTCAGGTTGGAAGGAGCACCGCACATCCTGATGAAATAAGAGAACCTCTGTATTTACGCTGACAGCTGTACCACATTTCCTATCAAGAACGGGACAGTTTCTTAGGAAGGGGAGTGGAATAGACCATCAAAGTGGGGCCACAATACCAAACAGTGCTTTTGTTTGGACTGTCCCATACCAAATAGCCCCACGTTCATGGTCTATTCCAAACAAACGCTCCCCTTCTTAAGAGACTCCAGGGGTGGATGCAAGACTGCCTGGGGCATGTGTTTGCACGGCACTGGTCTCTGAAGGCGGACAAAATTTTTCTTTGTACTCTGGGTAGAAAGGAAATAAAGGGAGAAAACAGAGGCAGTGTGGACTGGTGGTCGGGAAGAAATACAAAGCCAAGATGTACAAGACATGACTGCTCAGACTCTCGGCCTATTTACAAAACTCGTGAGAGTTTCGGTCTGAATGGCAGTGTCAGGACTGAGCTTATAATGGGGTTAGCATGGGGCAGTAATCAGACCTCAGATATGTGCAAGAGAGATAGGAAGCCCAGAAGGTTGTCAGCTACCAAGAACCTATGGAGATAATAAGGAAGACTCTGAGCTCCCAGCTGGCCTTTTTGGGGGAAACTTATAGGGCTCTAAGGTTCTAGGCCTGTCACGAAGGCTGGCAAGAAGAAGTCTAGCCACAGAACCAAAACATCTCCTAGCAAAGACACCTATTTGAAGGATGATTACTGCTGAGACTCAGCCCTGGCTTACCAGGGTTTCCACCGGTGGCCAGACATGTTGA
Source organism: Pachyuromys duprasi (assembly GCA_028658305.1). NCBI lineage: Eukaryota > Metazoa > Chordata > Mammalia > Rodentia > Muridae > Pachyuromys > Pachyuromys duprasi. Next base: position 36,493,143 of record CM053746.1, on the reverse strand, counting down.
ATACTCAGAAAACTGAGGCAGGAGGATTCAAGGCTAACCTTGATTGCACAGTGATGCCAAGGCCAGCCTTGGTGACTGACTCAAAATAGAAATAAAAAAGGGCTCGGGTGGATTGCCTGACATCCACAGACCCTCTGTTCGATCTTCAGCACCACCAGGGTGGAGGTATTTTAAGCAAGGGAGGCCATGGAACTGCCAGGGTGCCGCAGGGCTGCATCTCCATTCTCACAGACAGCCTATGAGAAGGTGAGGTTGTTGGGATGAGTTGAAGTAAATCTCTCTCTCTCTTTTTTTTTTTTTTTGTATTTTGGCTGAGTGGTACCTAGGTGCCAATGGGCATAATCTCATATATGTGAACTTTCAATATGCTTAAGAACAGAAGATTAAGCAGAGCCCTCTCCTGGCAGCATCAGAAATTTTTCAGTCTTTGGTAAACCAGCATTGACTTAACCCTGCTAACCCACAATTCTGTGGTCACACCATACACTCAGGTTTGGCAGAGCTAAGGCATAGGACTAGGAGATTTTTATTACTGGTCCAGAGGAAAGACCTTTGTTGAGAATTGTCTTCGCAGCAAGATAATAAACATTTTAGGTTCCTGGGAAATGTGATTTTGGCAGGAAATGCCCAGCACCACTAGTGAATGGGTAGGTACATTCTTCGTTTTCTTTTTAGTCAACATTAGTGGTGGGACCAAGAGCTTTAGTTTGCTGTCCCCTACTCCAGGCCACGGTCCCTACTCCTAAGGCATGCTCTTTTGGATGTTTCAGCCCCACACCAGGTTGTTAGCAAGGTCTGTAAAACTCTGGCTGGGCCAGAACTCCAATAACCCCTGCTGCTGTGTCTACTTCTCACCTCAAAATAGTTCTTCCTAGTAAACTGTGTATACTCTTGTCCCATGAGTGCCACCCTCCTTCCTGCCACACGGGCAGATGGAGACTCCATTGCCATAGATTCCCTCCTCTAAGACAGCCTATCTCACAGATGAGACTTACTTTTAAAATCCCCCAAATCAGATTCCTATTGCTTTGCATATATGGAAGAGCCAGGTTGTAAATTTGGGCTCTATCTCTCCAGAGTATGGTTAGGAAATGGTCCCTGAATGGAGAATTACAAAACAGGAGAGCCTACCCAATGGCATGTTTTCTCTCTCTGTATCTCTCTGTCGCTCTTCTTCTCTCTCTCCTGATATCATTGACCTATGTCAGCCATCATACTGCCATGGAACACTTTGCTTATGTATCTGCATAAGGTTTTGAGTCCTTTGTCTGCACTGGATGTCTAATGTCATGCCGCTCTCTCTTGTATATGGTCAGAAGCAGGAACCTCCATGTTTCCACCTTCCTCTTTAGTCTCCTCGGCAGCCAGAATGAGCTCCATCTAATCATTTGACCATATCTACTGCCCCACTAGAGCGGTTCTCTCTAATCATCTGACCGTATTCAATGCCCTGCTAGAGTGGTTCCCATTGCTCTTAAGACAACATTTAAGAGGTATTATCTGCTTTTGTCTCTTAGTGAGTTCCTAAAATACAGCATGCTGCCTGTCCTCAGATAAAGATGAAAGAAATATTTCTGGGTAAATAAATGAATGAGGAATGACAGCTTTGTCAGAGTAAACAACATAAGCAGGAGGGAACATAAGACAACATCAGGAAGAGTAAATTATTCAAGACAATCTCACCTCAGGATGCTGACTGCAAATGATTTAAAGGCTTCTTTGCTCAAAATACCACAATTGAAAATCATAGCACTGGCTTACCTTGTTTCTTCCCAATTACTAAAGAACTTAGACCATTTGCTCACTATGTGGCTCCTAAGATGTATGGAGCTGTCTGGGCAAGGTAGAGAAAGCTTTCTTGGAGCTGGGTTAGGTGTGCCACAGACAGACAAATGGACATGTGTACAGGGAGAAGAGCCATCAATTTGCTAAAAATAACACTTCAACCAGTTTTTCACAGAGGCCCTGCAAGAAAACAGATCGATAGCAGACATGCCATCCATGTGATGTTGTTGATGCTCACCAAGATCAGAGAGAAGAACGTCACCTTGGAGACAAGTTAGCGCGCAGCCAGCAGAGGAAGTGACTAAGGGGACTGTTACTCTGGAACCATATAAGGACACGAAGCACTCATGAGTTGATTAAATAAATTTGCCAGGAAATGTCCAATAAAGAAAATTAGCATCTGTTGTGTTTGAGTAAGAGAACACTGGATTTTGAAAAAAAAAATCTATTGAGGACTTTGTGAGGATCTGCCTCAATAATGTTCGAGAGACTGGAGAGATGGCTCCACAGGTAAAGTGCTTGCCGTGCAAGCAGAAGGGCCTGCCTTCCACCCCAGAGCACAAATAAAAAGCAGGACACACTAGCATACATTTGTATGCCCAGCACTGGGATGTAGGGACAGGAAGAGCCTTGGGGCTTGTTTACTGGCCAGTCTAGCCAAATTGATGAGCTTCGGGGTCACCGGGAGATAGTGTCTCAAAAAAGAAGAAGAAGAAGAAGAAGAAGAAGAAGAAGAAGAAGAAGAAGAAGAAGAAGAAGAAGAAAGAAAAGCACAAGTATATCTAAGATGGAGAAAATTGAAAAGACACATGACCTTGACTTCTCTGTACAGGCATTCACACCTGTGATCTACACATCTTAAAATGAATTAGATTTACTGTGACCCTCTCTCTCTCACACACACACACACCATGTGAGCGCACACAGTGTGCTGAGGAAAGAGTGTCCTTCTAGAAAGGATTAGATGAGATAAGAATTCACCAGCAAATAGTTTCTTCGGTGCTCTGGCAAACATGCTCAAGGTGAATGAAGGAATGGATGTAACAAGGAGGTTGGAAGATTGTAAGAAGAGAAACTCACAGGGTAAGTCAGGTTCTATTATTCTCATCTTAGCATCAAGGAAACAGAGGCTCCTAAGCTGAACATCTGTCAAGAGTAGCACAATGAATACATAGCAGAGTTTCAATGATACACACAATCCTTCCTGAACACCTAAGTGCGTTCCTGCTGTGGTGTTCTACATACATGAGGTGCATGTTTCTGAGAAGTCTACAATGTCAGAGGTCAGGCCAGCAGGCCTCTGGGTCATGTGACACTCGGTCCTCGCCACTGACTAGCAGAAGGGTTATAGCAATTGTTGAGTTGGCAATGCTGGCCTTACCCGTGGCTGTTAAGAATACTTTTATGTCTCCACCCATGACTACTGTCATTACAGTCCGTGTATTGCAAATACATGTCATAGTCAGAAGATCAACTCTGTCTTTACCCTGGAGTGCTAAGCCTACGCCCATCGCATCCAGCCATGTGTGGATGGCTTTATCCACCTAAGTTTTAAAGATCAATTAACAAAAGGCTTTGATCTGACACAGAATCTCTAACTCCAGAAGACGCTTTCTAAGCTGTGTTCCTTTCTGTACGGTGCGCCATTTATAAAAGCCCCTCTCACCTGTGGCAAGGTAAGGCCACTTCTCATTTGCCGAGGATCCTCAGCAAGATAAAAGATTTGCTCAGAGAGTCGACAGCAGAAATGAAAGAGTAAACAGAAGCAGAACGCAGAAGCCCAGGGACTTTCTCGCTGTCTGCATCATCTGGCCTGCTGTGGTTTACAGGACCTCGTGCCTTTGCTTATTGTACATGCCATATTCAGGAAGACACAGGGGATTTGGGTTGAAATGCACACCGCTGTGAGCCTGGATGTCTGCGTGGGGACAAAAGCAGACAGGAACCTGGAGAAAACATGTGCAAATGTAGCAGAGAACAGAAAGCCCAGTGGGGACGGCTGGTTTCCTAGCAATCAGTGACCAACGTCCCTTTGGAGCTCTTCCCAGAAGTACAAAACATTTTAAAAATAGCTCCATGCCTTGGTTCAGTTATTGACATTGCTCTACCCAAGGCTGCGTGTATAAGTATCCCTCTGCTGAGATCTTAAAACGTTTGGTGGGTTTTGGAGCGTCACAGCCGTGAGAGTCATCTTGGGAATCTGGTCCTCACTCACCAGCTCATCGCAGACTCTGTGTTTGTTTGTTGTTGTTTTTATTTTTTTTTTTTATTATTTGTTTAAGAGTTTACCTATAGATTAGTGTCCCTCTCAACATTCATCCCAGAAGTGACTTTCTTCATGAGACTCATGGCTGGTCAAAGTATAGAGAAAAGGAGACTGTGTCCTCAAGCCCCAAAATTGACAACTGTATCACATCTCCTCCCCGAAGACTCAGGTGCCGTCTGGAGGAAGGGACAGAAATATTCTAAGAGCTCCGTGTTGTGGAGGACTGTTACAAAATGGTTTTCTGGTCTCTCTGGGTTTTACCTTAGGGTAGTGTCTCAGTCCGCAGGAGTTGGACAGTGGACATTATCACTCTTAAGACAGTCAAAACCCTCCTCCAAATTTCCTTCAAAGTTTCCTTTGAGAAACTTCCTCTAGTCTGTTTGGACTTAATGTTCTTCCCATCTGCCCCTGCACTCCCAAACTTGACTTGCTTTTTTTTTTTTTTCTTTTTCTTTTGTGGGATGGCCAGGAATGCATGCAATCCAGGATGGCTTTTAACTCTCTATGTAGCTTAGAATGACCTTAGAGTTCTGATATAGTCCTGCCCCTAAATCCCAATTGGCTGGGATTACAAGCATGTACCACTGATTGAACTGGAGATTGAGCCCAAGGCTTCATGTATGCTCTGCTGACTGAGCTATATCTCCGGCCTTTTGAAGTGCTCTTCTAGCACAGTCTTTTGGGGTTTTGTTTGTTTGTTTTGTCCATATTAATAATTTTCAGTGCATATTCTACCTTTCCTGTAGATCTGGACCTCCTTAAATTTGTCTGATTTATCTGTGACACATTCAGGTGTCTGACATAGACCCAGATGGCACTAGAATCTTAGCCACACTTGTTAAATGACTGAACAAGCTCAAGAGCAGCAGAGATTCCCCACATCCTCTCCCAGGCCTCCTTTGTAGGGCTGCTGGAGGTCACTACCACTTTGTTGTAGGGAAACTCCTGTCCTGGAGGGCAACCCCCAGGAGAGGTAAGCCACACTCTTGTGTCTGAGGGGTCTTGTCTGAAAGGGAGGCTACTCCTGTCACCAACCACTGTGCAAGAGCAGCTTATGCGACTGAGCTGGCATCCTTGAGGCCTGAGGGCTGCCTGCAGGGATGGGGACTCTCAAGCTTTGGCCTATAGAAGCTTGAATCATACCAAGCACTAACTCCTACAAGTGCAGCAGAAGCAAGGATGGACAAGGGAATAAGTGGGAGGGTCCTCTTATGCCATCTAATTTTCCCCTGAGGCTGGGGGGGGGGAGGGTGTGTGTGACTGAATCTGGGTACCATCTCTGTTCATTCTCTGTGCAGCCTTTATACTTAGTCAACTCCCATACAGCAACCGGTGCCAGGTAGTTCATGGGGAAACCATAGAATGCACTGGCTTGGGCTAGGGCCTCCAGGAAAGGCTATCTGAGCAAGGATGCCCACAGGATTGGTACTTCTGGATCCAGAAGTACCTCTTATCTAGGATACTTCCTTCCTTTCAAAGGTTGACTGCTAACCTGCTAACAAGATTTCTCTGCTTCCCAGAATTAGGTCTTGTAAGAAGCTGGCAGAGAGTGGGATGCTTCAATTAACATGGGCCACAGAAAGGAAATGACATTTCCTCAGCTTGGATCCTGAACCAGCATTTAATGTATCTGTCTACTGCAACCTGTCCAGGAGCCTGCTGATGTAGACGGGCCTCTCCCTCGTCCTGGTGAATGAAACTAAAACCCAGACAGAAGGGGTTTTTCAGAGCAGAAGCTGGGTCTATACCAGCAGCCTGTGCTTCTGGCCCAGAACCGGTGAGGGGCCGTATTAGCTACTTCACTGTTGCTGTGATAAAATACATAACAAAAGTGATCTGGGGCAGAAAGAGTTTATTTTGGCTGTGCTTCCGGGGGTGGGATAAGAGTCCATCACAGCAGGGAGACGTGGCAGCAAGCAGCAGGCCGGGTAGCAGGAGCAGCAAGCCGAGAGATTATATCACAACCACATGCAAGAAGCAGAGAGAGCAAACAGAAAGTAGGGGGAAAGTTACATAATCTCAGCGTCTCCCCCAGCAACGTCCTTCCTCCAGCAAGCTTGTGCTACCCAAACCTCCTCAGACAGCGTCATTGACTGGGGAACAACTCTTCAAATACCCAAGCCTAAAGGGGAGTGTTTCTCATTTCAATCACCACAGGGAACAAGCTAAAAAACCGTGTCAGAGACAGTCTCCCAGCTCCACCACTTTGAACATGGAGGAACGGAGGACCTGGGGTACGGCAGAAGAAGAAGGTCCCTAGTTTTCCACCATCTTAGTTTCCCTTTTATTGCTGTGGTAAAGACCGTGAACAAAGGCAAATTGAGAGGCTATAGTTCGCAATCACAATCTATCACTGAGGGAAGCCAAAGCAGGAACTCAAGCAGGGCAGGAACCCAGGGACAGGAGCTGTTGCTTCATGGCTTGCTCTTCAAGGTTTGTTCAGCCTGCTTTCTTATAGCATCTAGGACCGCCTGGCCAGCAGAGGCTCTGCCTCCAGTGTGCTGGGCCCTCCTCTATCCATTAGCAACCAAAACTAAAATGCCCCACAGACTTCTCTACAGTCAGTCCAACAGAGGCATTTTCTCAGGTGAGGTTTTCCCACTTGACTCTATTCAGAATACCCACATATGTCTTCTATATTTAATGAGAATCTGATTTAGGCCTGTATATACCACCTGTCTCTTTTGAAGCTTATATGGGGACTCTCCCACGCTCTCTGCTGGTAAGTTAAGAGCTGGTGTTATGAAGAGCTGGGCTGATTGGTTACATAGGGACTGGCTGATTGGATGGAGGTGAGGTAACATAAAGGAGGTGTGTGTGGCACAGGACTTGGGCTCCTGATCCCTGAACAACTGTCTTAATCCTTGGATGCTCTGACCAGCAGGAACCTAGAGCTTTGTTCTGTTGTCTCCATTTGGAGAGCCAAACCTCGTTAAGGGACAGCTGACGTGGAGCCCTAACTCTGGTACTGAAGTTTTTCTTTAAGGGACTAGCAGATAAAGCCTCAGTTGGAGATATGAGCGTGAGGCTGGAACCTCTAGATCCCTTCAGAAGGTCATGACTTACCTGGGGAAGGCTGTACCAGCTTTTCTCTGAAGAAGCCATGCCCAGCACATGCGTCTCTCTGCCACAATGAGCTGAGCTGAACGTGATAAAGGCACACTGCCCTGAGACACGCAGGCAGCTGCCTCATCTCTGCCTTTTCTCTCATTTTAAAAAGCCTGCGCTCCTGTCTCTAAGACAGCTATCCAATTAAGCAAGATTTCTGAAGAAAGCTCTGGAATTGAAAAACAAATGTCCGAGTTAGGGAGGCCTGCCCTGGCTCATAAATCCACCTGGCGTTGTATCATGTTGCAGGTGGACAATCTTCGATTCAGATACTAGCGAGCAGCATAGCACAGACCCAAATCAGTACGGAGTCACACAAAGCATACAACTCTGCTATCGGCTCACAGGTTAATTAACCTTATTGTATGCTGTGTTTTGGCAAAGAGGAATATTCCATTGCTGCTACGGACATTATACCCCATGGGGGCAGTGTCAAAGTACTGTAATTTGTACTGTGAGATGCAATCAAGCTATCCTGAGCCTTTATCCTGACTTTGTGCTGGACCTTTTCTCTCTAGATTAATATTAACATCCTCCTCTCTGGAGGAGCAGAAATACTCCTTGAGCAGGGAACCTCTTCCAGTCTCATTGCTTTGCTTATGTCTTGAGACAATAAGTGGCAGCAGAGATTGAAAATACCATCTCACCAAGCCATTCTGCTTTTACTTTTTGGATGACTCTTAAAGTAGCTGTGGACATTGCCCTTTAGTTACAGGTCAGTTTGCCCTCCCTGTTCCTCATCTCCTTCATCACCCCTTTTGCTGTTAAAATCAGATGGATACCAGGGAAGCTCTGAGCTTAGCACCCATTGTGGTAGGCGTTCCACAATCTAGGGCCATGCTATATTCTGATCCCATGGGATTGTACCAAATAGGCTAATCAATCACTATCCAGCTACCAAGCCCCCTTGGTAATAAGCCCTCACCTTTGCCTTGCACTTTGGAGCTTACAAAGCAGTTTTTGATAATCTCATATTGTATTTGTACATCCAACTTCTGAATTGATGTGGCAGGTCTCTGGACCTAGTAAATGCCCTTCTCAACTTCCATAACTTGCAATCAAGTGTCTTAACTAAGACTCCTCCTTCACCTAAACTGTCCTTGTTTCTCTCAATGGCTTGGAAAACTCCAGCTGAACCTTCTGGAATCATCTTATGTGAAATCATATCACCCCTGATCCCTAGGCAGAGTTCATCACTCATCTCCCTACCCCTACGTTAACTAAAGCTGGATGACTATGCTGCCTTTCTAGGCTAGAGATAGGTATAAAATATACATTACTCGTGTAAGCATCTGCCCGCACAATAGATAATATTTTCCTTGAAGCGAATCTCAGAATCCCAGTACCTGATTGATTTATTCCCACACAGTTAGCAATCAATGATTGAAGGGCCATATGGCTCTTCTTTTAAAGCCTGAGGTCATATGGTGGGGAACTGCATATTTTGCTAAGGAATGTGGATCTCAGCCTGTAGGCATAAATGAGCCAATAGGAGTTTGATTTATAGCATAAAAGGCAGATGGCAGGCTCATTTCACAAAATTTATTTCCCTGAAAACTGATGAGGTTTGATTTATTTCTTTCCTTGAAGGTCAGGCTGTGGACTTTTCAACTCACCCTTATAACAAGAACTTCCATGGAAGGGGATAGGATATTGGCGAAGATGTCAGTTATACACAGCAAGGAAGTGTGGGAAATTTTGGTTCAACTCAACGAACTTTCACTGAGTAGCTACTGTGAGCCAGACAGTGTGCTCAGTGTTGAAAAAGTCCTCTTTGAAAACCTTAGAGGTGGGCCTATGAGGTGTGAAGAAGTGGAATGTATCTCGCAGCCTTCATCTTGTGGTACTCCAGTTGGCTTCCAGGAATGTGCAAATGTCTGCGATTGCCTGGGAGCTGAATCCCGGGCTGTGATCAGAAGGCTGCTTCATTTTCAGGATTCAGTCTTCTGTAAGCATTCAGGTAAGCTTGAAGTGCTGGGCTAATGGGCTGAACCCACAGAGTGGGCCAAGAGGGCAGCGGCAATGATGGATGGACGTGTCAGAGATGCTCACCAACAGACTTAATGGACTTCCTCAGAGCTTCTTTCTGTCATGTGTTCATCCATTCATTCATCCATCCATTCATCTGTGTTATGCATCCATTCACCTATTTTTTGATTCACTCATTTTACCTTTAATGCATACATTTGTGTCCTCATTGCTACATTCGTCTATCCATCTTTCGCTCATGAGCTCACACATTCATTCTTCCATATCATTATTATCATCATTATTATTGCTTTGGTGTTTGGGTATGCATGCATGGCCAGAGGTCAATGTCAGGAATCTACTTTCATGCTTCTACATCTTATTTTTTAAGCCAGGGTTTCTCTCTAAACCTGGAGCTCGCTGATTGTCTAAACTGCTTAGCCAGTGAGCCCCTGATATCTTCCTGTCTCTTTTCCCCAATACTGGGATTATAGGTGTGTACTGCATTTTTAAAAATATGATTACTGGGACTCGAACTCAGTTACTTTTGTCTGCACATCAAACATTTTATTCACAGAGCCATTTCCTCAGACCATATCTTTATTTAAATCACATATCTTTTTCTCAATCAAAATTCCTGAGTGCTTCTTGAGTGCCACAAGCTAACAGCAAAGCTGCTTATCTTAAAATTCACGATTAGCTGGTCTAGCCAAGCAATACCTCTTCATCTCCCTGGCAAGCTAGATCTTGCCTTTCTCTTCTTTTCTCATTCTCATCTGAAGCATCCTCCTTGCCACCCCTGTCCACTTCGTGCCCAGAACACTCTCGCTCTTGGTTCACTGTGGTCTTTGAACCCTCATGTAACATCCACTTTCACTCCTGCCTTAGTGGCTTAGTCTGCCTGGATGATTTATCCTTTCTCTGAACTCTTAACCTCTCATGTCTTATTATCCCTGAATTATATGCTCACGTATTGAGCTTTCTATTGATACATTCTTCCTTCCACGACCATTTTTCATTTTCTTCAGTCTTGCTAAAAAGTCATTCTTTTGACTCTGTCTTACTCAGCCACAAGCCCTTCAAAGAGAGGAGTCAGGAGAGACTCCTGGCCCTTCAGGTTTGTGCTTACAACTCCTGACACCTGTAAGGCTCCGGGCTTCCATCTTCCATCTCCCAGTGCATACAGGAAGAGTGTAGGTAGGCTCAGCTAGAAGCCACAGTGGCTTTGATTCTGGGTCCCTCTTCTGAGCCCCAGTTGCACAGTGGAACACCTCTCGGTGATTCTGACGGGCACTTTGGTGAACTGGCTGGTCGCAGGTAAGCATGCCATTTCTCTGTGTGCCAGTGGTCTGTGCTACCTGTTGTTGCCCAGTCATTTCAAAGATAATAACTTTTTACCTTTTTATGGCTTGGCCTGAGGCTCTGCCGCTGGTTTCCAGGTTTATTCAGGTTGCTACCATCAGAGTTGAGGGGCCCTAAGTGGCTTTATTCATATGCTTGTGGTCTTAGGTAGCATGGCCAGGGTGACCTTGCTTCTCTCCATTTGAGACCTCTGCACCTCAGCGAAGTCAAGCTGGGCTTCTTCAGGGTATAGCCACCTCAAGGTCCCAGGGGTGTGAAAATAGAGGTGCCAGTGGCCCCCCCAAAGCTTCAGCCGTGGCGTATAACCCATTTCTGTTCCACCTTGTCAAAGCAAGTCACAAGATTAGCCTGAGTTCAAGGGATGAAGAAGGCGATTTCAACTTTTACTGGAAGGAGCTCAAAACTACTGGGGTCGATTTTCAATCTAACTGCCTTGTCTGCTCTATTCCCACCACCAGACTGATATTCCCTGGGGATTACATGCTCCAGATAACCTAACCTCATACTTTTGAAAACAATACTAGATATCCTAGGCTCTGACAGCAAGACTATCTTATTGCCTCACAGGCTATAGAGCACACTCTACAAGGACACGGGCTGTGTCAGGTCCCCTGAAGTCAGTCTCTCCAAGGACTCCATTGCGTATTGGTGATTATATCTAGAACATGCCTCTTGTGACTTATTCTATTTCCCTGTCCCTTGTGTGTCTTCCACCACCATCCTGTTCCACAAGGGGACTTTGTGTTGTCCATTAACAAGCCACCAACACCTGGAGGCACATAGTAGGCATTCAGAAAAGAGTTGAAATGAATAAAATCTTCCTAAAGACTGTAGTCAGCCCATTTATCGTTCCTTTTCATTGTCCTCTTGATAGATGGGGTTCATAAACATCTTTTATCTGAGAACAATCCGTACATCTACCACAGAGTGTAAAAAGCATGAAGGTGGCAGGGAACCTCTTTCTGTCCATTTGGTTATCATTTCTAAGGCTGTTTCTTATGTGTCCTGAGAGGGTTCTCATCCCTGGGAGTGTATAATCTATTTGGCAAGAGAAAGCTTGAACATCTGGAAAGAGAAGAGGGCATTGTCTAGTTCAATCAAATTTCTTAGAATAAGTTCACTCAAGCCATAGCTATGTTTGCCAGATGGACATTTTTTTAAAAGTGTAAAACCTCTGCCCTCAGAGGGTGAGCTTTCAATGAGAGGTTGCTAGGACATCTCTGCTTTCCTTCAGGTGGACAGAGAGGTGGTGCTCCAGGTTCTGGGAGGCACTGGGTGGTGCTCCTGGTTCTGGGAGGCAATAGGGCGGTACTCCTGGTTCTGTGAAGCATTGAGGTGGTGTTTCTGGTTACAGAGGCATTAGGGCTGCATTTCTGGTTATGAGAAACCCTGGAATGTTATTCCTGATTATTTGAGGCACTGATTACAGGAGGCATCATATGAGAGAGTTCTTTCTCTGGCAGGGCTTTGTCAGTTCCTTCTCTGAGGCCAGGCAATCAGTGCCCCATGTCTCCCTGGCCACCCTAAGCACTGTGTGCAGCTCACATTGAGTACCAAAGATGATGGGCTAAACTGTCCATGGATGTGAGCGGGATCTTGACTGGGAAGCTCCTCGCAACTTCTCCTTAACTCAGCCTCCTCACCAGGAGCTTGCACAAGACCACTTGTTTCTCTTGGCTCGGTGCCTAGAAGACTTCCGAGAAGACCTACACAATCAACCTAATAGATCCAAGCTTTATGGGCAAACATATTTACCTGGGAGCAGAGGCCTCTGTGGTTCCTGCCCGTGCATTCCAGGCCCGCTGCCAGAACCCCAGGAAATTAACAGCAAAGTCCACGGCAATTACCTGAGCAATGCGTCCCCTTACAGACCGTACCAGGACAGCAATTGATCTGCCTAAGGATGATTAGCCACACGCATAGGTTCTGCTGGGGAGAAGTGGGTAAATGCCTTTAGCACAGCCCCCACTTCTAGCTATAATGAAGTAGGGTCCCAGATCCATGTGATGACCCCAGACTAGTAGCTGCATTCAGAACCCGAGGGTTATCTACGTTTCAGATACCAGCCCCTGAACTCACCTGGCTCAAAGTTGAGCCAGGATGAGGGAACAGAACCAATGCTGAGGACCAGATAGTATTCCAAGCTGGGCAGGCGTTGTCTGTGGGTACTAGCTGGTACTACCCTACTCTGTGGTCTGGTCTGGCTGGAAGCTAGCTGGCTGCTATCTTTGGAAATAATCACTCACCCTGCCCTTCTTCTGACTTGAGCTATCCAAATTGCCTGTGCTTCTTGGTAAGTCCAGTCCACCTTTCAGGGCTGTCACAAGCATGTGCCTATGAGATCTAGGAGATGACTAAGGGGTGGATCAAGTCTGTGTAAGTGTACAAGCTACCTACAGGCTTTTTTTAAAAATAACCTTCTCTCTCTTCAACATCAAGGTTTTGATGTGTAATCATGTTGACATTTGCTGCTTATTTAATAGTTGAGCCATCTGCTCCCCTTTGGATGGGTTTTTAGGTTGTTTTCAAAGCGGCCCTACTAGAATTTAGCCTTTCTTGTTCTCTCTCTCTGCAGCCAAAGAGGGCTACTCCAGGTAAAAATTGCTCCTTTTGGCTATACTCAGCTTTGGATGACTTGAATACCACTAAATTGATGTTCAAAGGGCTCATATCTACTAGCAAAAGTTTGCACTGTTTTACCAACCAGCCAGCACAAAGCACATTAAGACTTAGAAATTCCTGTCCTTTTTGATGGTGAGAAACGTGCCTTTCCTTGCTTCAATTTGCATAATTTCTCATGGTCAGTGAGGCAGGACATCATATTTCATCTCCATGGACAGTTTCTGCTTTTACTTCTTTATTTCATCTTTGCTTCTTTATTTCTTCTTTTACTTTATTCTTCTTTTACTTCATTATTTCGTCTTTTGTCCATTTTCCTATTGAATTATTGATCTCTTTCTTATTGATTTATAGCACGGCTTCTGAAGTGAAACACTATTGAAACTTTGAACTAGAGAACTCAAGGGGGGCACTGTCCTATGATTTCAGAACCCCTCTCTACTCACATAACGCTGACAGCAAATCCTCAACACCCCAGCAGTGCCGAGCTAGAAGTATGTCTCCAGAAATTGCCAAATGGTCCTTGAGAGTAAAGTTATCTATTCAACTGGCCTATTGAAGTATGACTCTACCCTCAAGCAGAGACTTGCTATGTAGATTACATGCTTATAATCCTCCTGCCCCAGCCTCCGAAATGCTGGAATTACAGGTGTGCCTTACCATTCTGGGCTTCAGTCTCTAAAAACCTTTACATAGGTATTCCTGGCTGGTACTAATACCTGGTCTGGTCTGGCTGGAAGCACATGTCTCTCTCTTTGGAAATAATCACTCACCCTGTGTTCTCCTGTGTCCCAGTAGTTTTCTCTGGATAGAGAAAGAGAGAACAATGAGTTTGTTATGTCCAAAGTGACACTTTGGTTGTTCTCTCTATCTTTGCTGTGGGTCACTTGACAGATGAGGAGAGTTGCTGGTCATTTGTCCAAGGGCACTCAGATAAAGTCAGTGGATATGTGTTATGAAGTCGGGTCTGCCTGACTGCCTCAGTTAAGTGGAAAGAATGTGGCACCAGGGATTGAGTTTGAGCTGTTCTTCAAGCAGCCTGCTTCTCAAATGAGGACAAAGAGGCTGGACACTCTACCTCACGTTTTCTTGTTAATTCTACCAACAGAACCAAGCATTCGACTCTATTACTACCAAGTGAGTTCTTTCTCTCTCCCTTTCTCTCTCTCCTTTTCTCTCTCTCTCCTGCCTTATTTTTCATGAGCCCTGCTTTGTTCCAGGTTCTAGGGTCACCATGCTCCCCAGAGGAAAGGCAGAAGATTTTCTGTAAGTGACAGCATGGTCCCTTCTGGTGTGAATCTGGAGGACAGAGATTGGTGGGAATGGGGGGCTCGGAAGCAAGAAGTGGATTCAAGTGTGAGCATCCCACTCTAGGGGCTCATGAAAGGCTTAAATAAGTCAATCCATGGAAAGTACTGGACACACATGGGAAGCTCTGTAGAACGTCATTACAAGGCCACAGGTAGAAAACTTAGTTTGGATTGGGGAGCACCGTGAAACGTATACTATAATGTAAAGAGAGACCATTTTGCCACCTTCAGGAGGCAAACATGCAGGGGGTTTTTCAGTAAGCAACCTTTCTTAGTAAAAACAGAGGCAGGTGTACTGTGTGTTTTGCTATTATTCTCAGGATGCTCTGCTTCATGTAATCGTCAAGCTCACCTAAGACTGGCTTCCCTCCAAGGCGATTTCCATATCCTTGCCCTCATCTGTGGGCAGCCCTTGGTTGCTGTACAATGCAATGCTATTTGAAAAAAAAAAAAAGCCTCTGCAATGATAGATTTTTAGCTACATGCGTTCCCAGAATCAAGGTCTGAGTGAGCTTTATGTCTGTACCAGCCTCTCATTTTCCTCTCCCGGAAATCTGGGTTGGAAGTGAGTTGCAGAGCTGCTATGGACTCAGTGGACTCAAGGGGAAGGGAGAAGACTGTGAGTGAGCAGGGCCTCTTCAAAGAGGAGGGCAGAGAGCCAAGGGGCTCTTTAAACAGGCATGCTGAGGGAGCCGGAGCCACCATGGCTGATGGCTCTTCACAGTCAGAGTGGGGCTGCCTGCCGAGCGTGCCAGCAATTAGCTGCTAACAATTGGAAACAAACACTAATTTGGAAACATAGCCCATCATTTATTTATAGTGATCCAATGAAAGGAGTTTAAAATGGACGTAGTAACCAAAGCGCACCCTCCCCCCCTTCACACATTCACCTTTCTTCCCCTGCTTCCTCCAAGAAGCCACCCTGCCTGAGCCCTGTATCCTTCACTCTCTAGGCTCTTGTTTTGTCCCAGACTGTGTGGCACATGAAGAGCGCTGACAGGATCATATCTTCGTCTCCTAGACATTTGCCTCAGACATGTTATCTGCAAATGGGAAGAGTAGAGGGCTACAGAACAATGGTTCTTGGCCTTCCCAATGCTGCCACCCTTTAATACAGTCCCTCATGTTGTGGTAACTCCCAACCATAAAATTATTTTGTTAGTTCTTCATAACTCTAAATTTTCAATACTGAGATGAATCATAATATAAATACCTGATATGCAGGATATCTGATGTGGGACCCCAAAGGGAGTTGCAACCCACAGGCTGAGAACCACTGCTTCAGAGGGACCCCGGTTCCAACCTGACTCTAGCACTTTGAGGTCATATGGTCTCAGGCTAGGCTGGTGAACACAGTCACTAGCTGTGGGAAACCACAGGGCGCTGCAGTAGGACACACACAGCAAGCTCTGCTCTCCCTCTTAGATGAAGTGTGCATCTTTCCTTCCTTTCTTTATTAGCTACCACAGGAAATTAAAAGAGAAGCAGAAGAGCCTGGAACAGCCTGCCTTACAGGGGTCACAGAGCCAGTCCACTTGTCTTTCAATGCTGCGCCACTTCTCACAAGCTGGACCGCTTTGAGCGACATCCTTGGGCTTAGGTTCCTTGATTTCTCCAGTGAAGAAGTGGGGTGATGGTGGGATTCCTCTCAGAGAGAACCTGGTGAGAATAGAGATGAGGGTGGGCTCTTGGTGCTGGTAGTGGGGTGGGGTATTCACTGGACTCCTTGCCCAGGAACATTGTCAGTGGAATATGAGGAGAAAAGGCAGATTCCCTGTCTTTAATGGAATAGAATTGAACAAGGATCACACCATTTCCAACAGGGGTATCTTGGGGAAGACATACACACCCTCCATAGACGAAGGACAGCAACAGAAACTCATGGGCATGGTACTGTGGGAGATGGGAGTTGGCATATGCCTGACAGATAGCACACGCTCACTACGCACTGCTTGATCATGGTTCTGTGACATCTGAGTTGACCTTAAGCCTCTTCATTTACCTTCTCCCTATTTCCTCTTCTCTTATACCCACACTGGTCAGGATAACCATGTCAGAAGGCAGGGCTTCAGGCAGTAAGAGCGAGAATATTGCCACTTTTCCATTGCTGTCAAATGTTGTGTTTTCTGCACAACTCCCTGGGGCATCTCTTGTGGATGCTGATGAGGAGGGATGCCCCCCCCCCACACACACACCAAGCTATGCTTGAGTTAGGAGCCCGAGTCTTCCAGAATGGACCATGAACCCTCTTTGGCTTGAGGTTCAAGGTCAGAACTAGGGTATGAAATGGCTCAACCCACTGAGCTGCTGGCACTGGCTCAGTCCCGTTTCTGGGAGGTCATTTTGGGTTGTATAGGAAAGCAAACCAAGTAAGACAGGGGAGAGCGCCAGTAAGTGGCATTCTTTCACACTCTGCTTCACTTCCTGCCTCGGGGTTCCTGCTGGAGTCCTGCCCTGGATTTCCTCAGTGATGGGCTATAAATTGTAAGCCAAATAAACACTTTCCTCTCCCACGTTGCTTTCGGTCATTGTGTTTATCACAGCAACAGAAAGAAAACGAAGACAATGAAGATAACGATAGTAGCCACAAAACGTAAGTGAGGGGACGGGCGCTGAGCCGTTAAGAACAGTGGCGTTAAGCATTCAAAACGCTCAGGCTAATATTTCACATATGGAATTCAAAGGCTTTTCTTCTAATCTGTGTTGCTTCAACATTGCTCCTGACCAGCCTCCCAGCTCGTTCCCTCATTCCAAGTTTGCTTTTCTGCCCTGTGAACTAAAGAGATGTGGGGCTGGAGAGACAGCTTAGTGGTTAAAGGCATGTGTCATTCTTGCAGAGGACCCAGGTTGTGTTCCCAGCCCCCACATGGTGGCTCACAACCACCTACACCTCTAGTTCCAGGGAGTCTGCTACCCTCTTCTGACCTCCACGGGCACCAGACATGTACACGGCACACAATGGATACAGGCAAAATGCTGACACACATAAAGTAAATAAATATAATTTCTTTAGTAAAGAGATGCACTTTAGGAATATTCTCTAATTTTCAGACTTGTACCTGGCTGAACAGCAGCCGGCTCTATTATTTTAATGGAAACAAATTCCCATAGCTCTCTATACTGGTAGTTTTTCAAAGCAGAATCATGAGCAAATAGCGTTAACAATGCTGGCTACGGAGATGGGACCTGGCTGGCTCTCACCTGTCACCCAGGCAGAAAGCGCATAGGGACAATGGTGGCTTCCACAAAAGCTGGCTGTGGTGCTGCATCCCACCAGAGGCTTAGCCTAAGACAAAGCTGTCTTTCTGATGATCCCATTGATTAGCTGAGCTGGGAGAGCTGCCGCTTCATTTATTGTTGCTGTTGTTATCTGTCTTTATTGGCCTCCTAGTGCCTCGTTCCACAAACTCATAAAGCAGAGCTGCATACAGTCTATTCTTAATTATACAGGGACAGATGATCTGCCTCACAAATGGTCCCTAGCTCACAGATTATTCACAGTTTGGCCCTTACCCTGCCCAAATTACATGTTGGCATGACTGGTCCTGTTTCTTACTGTTGACTACAAGACATTACATTACGTAAGAACCATTTCTTCATGGATGTTTCTCCACCTGCCTCTCTGCCTACAAAAGTTCCTTCAGAGGATGCTCTGCCATCTATCGAGCAAACTGAGTTTAAACTATGTCCCTGTGATGGGAGAGTAGGATGAAAGCTGAGTCGCGATTCACACATGGGAGAAGCCCATTGGCAGAGAACTGGGAACACCTCTGGGACTGGGCTCTGGATAGAGCATGCTCAAAGAAAGCCTGAGAGACATAAAATCAGGAGAGGTGAGCGCTGCAAAAATGACTTATGAAGGGTCTTGAGCCTCCTGGCCCGGTGCTTCTGAGCACACGCACTTTTTTAGCTCACTAGCACTGCGCCAAGTGTCTTTTTCATTCTTAATAAAGCATCTCTATTTCTATTACTACATGTCCTTGCTGCATTTCGGGGAACTTCCGTAGGTACCCTCAAAACTCTGCACCTATTACATTCCAACCAGGCAGCTGGCTGACCACTAGCTGAGTCTGTATTCTGAGAGCCCTGATTCACCTTTTTCAACAATGATGGCTACAGTAAAATCTACAGGAAAGAGAACTCATTTAGGGTATCCTAGACTATGCCTGGGATTTTGGGAACTTCTCTGTACTACACATACTGATGTCTCTAAGTAATCACACAGGTAGTTGGAAAGCCTCACACAAATGTTGCTCCGTGGGCAGGTGTTGTCTTAGCCCCCAAATGGAGCATGAAGTATAAAAGAAAGGATAATGAGAACCGTGGGTTGAGGAAGAGTGTGCCATGAAGTATGGCCTGGGTTCTGAAACAGAGGATGTGCTCAGGCAAGCTCCTCCTTGGGTTTACACCAGCCAGAGCCATAAACACTTTGATTATTTCCCTTTCTATGCCCCAGCCTTGAACTGTTGGAAAGGTATGGGAATCAGTTTCCATAAAACCAATTTATTTTTCCATTTATTTGATTAATTGAAATTGCTAATACTGTGGACTCTGGGCCATAAACACTGGGTAATAAAACCCCTTCTATATCTGCCCAGTGCTTTAGTGTCTGTTAAGTCCTTTCACATCCATTATCTGATGTGACCCTTAGAAATAGCCCTGAGAAGCAGCCAGAATGGGATTGTGTGCTTAAATTTACAGACAGAGAGTTGTATTTTGTCAAAGGTTACAGATTGTACCAAGAAGAGCTGGGGCAGGAAACTGGTTCTTATGTTCCAAGTCCAATTCTCTTGTGGGTTGAACTAAGAACGGAAAAAGTTCTCAGGAAGTAGAGCTTTTAGTCTCAAGACAGAGATAATTCAGGTAAACTCGGAAGGTTCATTTTTCCTGACTCTAGAAGGCCTAACTGTAGACTGTGGAAGTGACCTGTCTCTTCCTACCCCAGCGACTTCAAAACAGAGAGGTGAGACCTGACAGAGGTGCAGTGGATATTCTCTCTGGACCTGTCAGTCAGAGTTGGTAGATGACAAAAAGCCAGCAGGATCCTGTGATCATCAAGGATCAGCAGGTTGTTGGTTCTGGCATCGTGTTTCAATGGGGATAGTTGTGGGCAGATAGGAGGTAGTTCCTACAGACAGAGTGATACCCCCATCCTCTGCCTTTCTTGTTATGGAGACAACATGGGCTCACAAAGACAATGTGTTAGAGAGATTTTTCATTATGGTGACAAATAACTGAGAGGACAACTTAAATGGAAGAAGGGTTTAGTTGGCTCATGGCTTCATAGGAGTTGGGTCCTAATAGTTGGGCCCCATTGCTATGGGCCTGAAATGAGCCTAAATATCACTGTAGGGAGACTATAGTGTAGCAGAGCTGCTCATCCCATATAGATAATTCGCAGACACAGAGACAGGAAGAGGTGTTTTTCAAATGTACCCTTCCAGTGAACTACTTTCTCCAGCCATGTCTCACCTTCCACTACCTGGAACTATCTACCAGCTGTCAGGCTGGGTTCGCTAATGGATTAATCCACTGATGATGGCAGGTCTGTCATGATCCAATAAACTTTTAGTGATTGGATATGTCAGATGAGGACCAAGACTTCCAACACACGAATCTTTGGGGGATAAATTATTTCCAAAACATATTTATAAAGTTGAGACAGGGCATAAGAGAATGCTGTGGGCTGATGGTTGAAGATGGAGATTTAAAAAAGGGGGACAAGGTTATAGAAAGTGTCTGGATCACAGTACAAATCAGAAAGATCAGATAGAAGGGAGTTTTGTATCTGCCAGAGCTGTCTTGGACACTTCTGAGTCAGCGGTGAGGGTTACACACTCCCTCCATTCAGCCCAGAGCTCAGGGAGCCTTCCCAACCACCCAGCCAACATCACTGTGATGTGGAGGACAAAGGGGATGGGAACCAAAATGGCTGGAGCCTGAGTTTAGATGTGATTCTCCACTAAGAGTTAATGGGCATTCAGTCTGGGGTGGAAGAGCCTGGCACATCACCATTGACTGCTTTTCATTGATGTGCCCTTGGCTTCATTGGGCTTCTGATTCATCTCAGCACGTCTGGCCCCAGGACCTTAGCCAACCTCCCTCGTCTCTTTAGCTCTTGGCCCTATTTGCCTTGGTCATTAGCATTTTGACTTTATTAATGTGTAGGAGTTCAGATCTGATTGGGAAATCATTCAGTTAAACTGAGACCACAGCAAAGCAATGAGTAGGACATTGTGAAGACCTGACTCCATTTCGCCTCCTCACTCATACTGTTTCACCAAAAAGGCACATGGAGACAAGCAGCACTTCTGCTAGGGGTGGGGATGCCACATGGATGGCCCTGATGGCCCAAATTTTGTTAAATATAGGAAGCTGTGTAAAGCTAGATGGGATGTGAACAAGACAAGAAGAAGTGGTAAACGCATGGGCCTTTCAATCTACTTGTTTTGTGATACAAGGAAGGATATAATCACTTGCTATTTGCTTTTCCCTCTTCTACCCTCTGGTCTTGATCTTTTATCTGATTTATATGTTCTTTCATCTCATTATATTTAATTCATATCTTTCAATCTTGTTACATACATTTCATAAAAATGACCTCAAATCCTTTGTGGAACAAACTGAGGGATATACATTTAATCGAAACATCCCCCATCCTGCTCTATCCATTAACATTGCTGTTGGTGTTGTGAAAGATTGTGTAACATGGGAACAGGACAGGAGAGTGGTAAATGCATGCCTTCCCAGCCCTCCTTACCTCTACTGGCCTACCAGCACAATCCCACAGCTCCCTGACGAGACAGAAGAAACAAAGGTGACAGAAAATAGAGAGAATCCATCTTATCTCTTGGATCAGGATGCCAGGCAATACATTTCTGAAGCATTTTGGATTGGAGCTTTGTGACAATCTCCAAAGAGAAGCCATCCTACCCTGCCTTGGTCTTCTTCTTTGCTCTTCTGGTTCCCAGGATTTCTTCTCTGTATGTCTTCCATTCCAAAGGAAACAGTTGGACCCATAACCTGGCTGAACCAAAACCCTTGTAAAGGCATGCTTGCCTGTTGCAGTAGCTACTTCCTCCTGGGAGCCTTGATTTGTGAGGATAATGTGTAACCTGTAGTGTGTCATGTGACCTCTGCTTAATTCCTTCTCCTCCATTGTCTATATGACAGCCATACTGATGATTTTAAATGCACACATCATTGCTGGGCCCCCTCTCCTCTGTAGAACTCTGTTTGACTCCTGCGCTCCGACATCACATGACCCCTGTCTATGTCTCTCTCCCTTGCTCAAGAGAGATTCCTGCCTTTGTGTCTCTGTACTCTCCATTCCTGTCGCTGGCTGCCAGTGTTCCTGCTTCTTTAAGCAGTGGTACCCTTCTTATCCCTTAGGCTGCAATGGCTCTTTGCTGGCAATGCTTTTTCTAACTAACTTTCTCTTTCCACTGCACTGGGTAGCCTCTGAGGCCTCCATCTCATCATTCCGCCTCCACCCAGAATCTATTACAATCCATAATTATCTTCTTTATTTATTCATTTGTGTATTTCATGGCTCTCTGAGCAGTGTCTAAGCATCAGAGGGCAGATCTGATCTGTTTTTATCTCTGCTTTACCCATCACCTAGACTGTTTCCTCTGGTTGGATTTAAGGCTCACTTGACCAGATGAAACCCATACCTGATAGTGCCAAAGTGACCAAGAACCTGGGGGTAGACGTATCATATACCTAGGGGGAAAACCTGATGTTAATATTGTTCTGCTAAAGGACAATAAATGACTCCTAATGACATATTGCTATACCCATAGCTAAGAGCATCACTCAGCCCTCATCAGAGAAGCTTAGCTTTTTTAGTAGATGGGAATTAATACAGAGACCCACAACTGGACAACATGCAGGGACATTAGAACACTCAGTCCTAAATGGGATGTTCTTATCAAAACTTTCCCCTCAAGGCTCAGGGGTCTATGAAGAAGAGGAGAGAGAAAGATTGTAAGAGCCATAGGTGGTGAATGACTCCACGCACACAATAGGACTGATACACATATGAAGTCACAGATATTGTGACATCATGCATGGGACCTGCATAGGTTCAAGGTAGATGAGACCTCAGCACTGAGAGGGGGGAGTAGACATGGAATCCCACTCCTAAACAAAAAGTTATTTACAACCAATACTAGCTGGCAGAGGGAGAATAGATTTCACGGTATTTTTTTGTGAGATTTTTGTTTGTTTGAATATTTGTCTTACTGATTTTTTGTTTGTTTTGACAAGAGAGTGAGAGCGAGAGCGAGAGCGAGCGAGAGAGAGAGAGAGAGAGAGAGAGAGAGAGGAGGGGAGGATGAGGTTGGGTGGGTAGGGAAGTAAGAAAGATCAGGGCTTGGGAAATGATCAAAATATTTCTTTTAATGTTCTTAGTTTCATCCCCAACATACAAGTCCTATGTTTTAAATTCCAAGCATACGTAAGTGACATTTTAGTTTAGTATGTTATTCTCTAGAACACCTCTGCGAAAATAGACTATGCTTTCCAAAGGCCATGTATGATGTGAACTTCTGGCAAAGTCTCAGAGGTATGATGTCATAAATCATATTGAAGAGCAGAAATCTTGACCTGGGTTAGAGAGCAGTTCTATGAAGGGACTTGTACAGGACCACAAGCCAGTACACTGGGACCCCTTTCTGCCTATTGCTATCCACTCTAGATGTGTTCACTCTCTCCTTTTGAACTTCATTTGCCTAATCTCTTTGATCAATAATGTGTAAAAGAAACTGCATTGTTTTCATTTGGGAATGCTGTCTTTTAGCTACAGGTTACATGTCTAGCTTCTGTCTACAGTCAGTAGATGTGACATGGTATATGTTAAGATTACATTGTAAGACACATAAACTTGCCCCAACTTCCCATGACCATCTTAGGTCTATGGTGATTGACAAGCTTCTGTTATCCCTTAGGTTCTACATGGCAAAGAATTGATGCTCTGTAGCTATTTCTTCTGAATTGAGATTTTTCCCTCCTGGAGGAAAGAAGAAGGGTCATCACACTCGGAAAAAGGAGGAAACTGGTGAAGTTAAGACTGGTCATCTGGTCATAGAAGTTACAAGATGGTCACGGGCCCACTCCCTAAGGTGTGTGTGTGTGTGTGTGTGTGTGTGTGTGTGTGTGTGTGTGTATAATTAGACAGAAAGACTCTGAGTGGTGCTGCCTGCAAATTGGGCAGGGAGCTCAGAGATGCAAACTTTGTAAGTCATTACCTATTTTAGGGTAGGCTATTCCATGATGGGGACTGCCTTTGAGTCACCCAGGCTGAAAGTAGGCCCAGTAAATTCAACGCTTCACCAAGCTAGACTTGTGTGCAATCCAAATTTATTTGGTCTATCTTTAGTTCCCTACCTAGGGTAAACAGATTTTTTTTCAAACCTTCCCTGGAAAATAATTATATAAAAGAGACCCCCTGGGGCTGATCCATCTCCAGTAGGCAGAACCTCATCTTGGTGGCTTTTTGGCCAAGCAAAAGTATATTGGCTTTTACCCTTATCTGGTGCAATGCTCTAGGTACCCTCCAAAGAGTGACCTAACTGTGAGCCACACACAGTCTGGAACAGAAAATGTCTGTATGATTGTCTTCCCATCCGACTCTGGCACTCAGACCTTGGAGTCTGAGGTTCTGCAGTTCACAATCTTTCCTGTCTGCTGGGAATTGTTCTCTGGAGTCCCAACAGGAGTCAGTTCACCAGGAAGTGCTGCAGAGGTTATAGACATGTGGGAAGAAAAGCCTACTGTCTTTGTCTCAAAGTGAGGCAAGCTTTGCAGTGCTACTTATGCATATTCAAACACCCAGGATCAAGCTGAGGCGAGACCCTAACTTTGCTAAGCACCTCCTCAAGCTGTAGTCTGCTCTTGTGTCCTTATGTGGTTTGTCTGTGACCAGACCCAGCGGAAGCCACTCACATAAAAGTCTTCATCTCAAGGTCCATGTCAGCTTGTTTTCCTATCTCACTGCACCCTTACACCTGAAGAAAAACCAAAATGGAAGGTGACAGGAGCTAACATACAAGGCTTTCTATTGCTGCACTCTGGCAGTCAGTAGACAGACACTCTACATGCTTTTTGAGCCTGTGTGAATGTCAGGCACTGTACTGAGCATGACTACTGGCATGTAAGACCAAGAAGACCTTGACCTCATGGAACTTTTATCCCAGTGGGACTTAATTGGAAGTGTGAGACCTCCAGCCATGGAACAGGATCAGGGGAGTGCAAAATGAAGAGAAAAAAAGTTTGCAAAGAATCTTCTGAGGGACAGAAGGTCAATGAAAACATCAAAGACCTAAGAAGACAAAGAAGGAAATACAAGGGGCAGCAGAGGAAATAAACATTTGGTCTTTGATCCTTTTACTGAGACCACTTGTCCCTGAGAGGGTATTCCAAATCAAACCCAGTCTCCTCTCTCCATTCCCTTCTTCTCCAGTTTCCTCAGAGGCAAGAGAAGAAGTTACATACTGTGTGGACCATGGGCACATAGAAATTCATGCAAGAGCCTCCAGAGATTCACAATTCTCTTTCCTCCAAATTGCAGCGCACATCTGTTTTGATTTGCAAAGTGAACCCTACCTTTCACGAGAGTCCAGAAGGTATCTCCCTATGAACCGCAAAAGCCAAGTGTGCCTGCTTAGATTGCATGGCTCATATATGCAAAACTCTTGAGAGGTGGGTGGAGGGGCGCTTTTGACAATATCCAAACATCCGCTACAGATGCAGCAATTGTGTGCACATGCACAGCTGTCATGTCAGTGAACAGCTGGCCGATAAATGAATTTCCCTCTTTTCAATGACTTTGAATCATGCAAGGACGGCATTCAAGAGCCGGACACCTGCTCACTGCTGGGCACTTGATTGTCTCTCTGTTTCCTGGGTAGCATGAACTTGTTTTTCCTAAGTTATCTGTAAAGAGCAGCTCATCATGTGTTTTCTGTGATTTTTATAAAGGGCCCCAGAAACTGTCACTGAGGAGGTATTGAAAATGCTGCAGAACTCATTGGCTGAGGGGTGGGACATTCCCCAGAACTATTAAGCTGGTTTGGTAGTTCAGCCTTGTCCTCTGAGTCATAGTGAAACAGTGACACTGATCACAGTGTCTCCCATCTTGTCTGCCATGAAGAACAGAAGATTGGCCTTGTAAAGGGGCAGGCCACATTCAAATGCTTGGTAAGTATTGGCTCTTGTTTAATCGGCAAATAGGGCTGAAAATCACATGGGAGGTCAGCACAGGGAGGCAGAATGAACCCAGAAACTTTGGACACTAAGCTCTCTCCCCTGCACCCGTTCACCTCTGTGTCCATCAGCAATCTCCATGATTCTCAGAACTGCCAGCTTCCTCAGTAACTTCATGGGTTCATCCACAGTGGCCTCTGCTTCATGCCCTAGACTGACGAGATTTCTGGGACTCTCTAGGTGCTATCCACACCTGCTTCCATTTTTGTTTCCCACATGTTAGGCACCATCCTATTACCCAGCTGTGTCACCAGCCCTACACTTGTTATTTTCTGCTCCTATTATCACTCTCACCCAGTCAATTCCCAATACCCTGTCCTACCCAGGCTTTTGCTCCATTAGAAAGGTACCGCTTCACTTTGGATGCCAGGCATCTTGCTGAATCTTGGGTGCCCACCTAGTTTGTAGGATCTGTTCCCTGTGCTCTGGATTCTGGGCTGCGGGTTGTCATCCATGTGCACACAGTGCTGGCTGGCTGTCACATCCAGACATGGGACACTGTGCTCAGATTCCAAAGGCAGACTGGTCCTCACCATTGTGCTCACGATCCAGCCTGCTCTCACTGCAGACCAGCTCCTACAACAAACCCACCAGAGGCCTTGGGAATGGACGAGTCAGGTGAAAGGCTCAAGTGAGAGAAACTCAGAGATGTTCAGCATCGTCTGTATTGAGTTAAAATATAATTCAAAGCACCGTTACTAACAATATTCTCTTCTGCTGAGCACCCTGAAATTTACAAAGTGAATTGGACTTGGTATCCGTCTCACTTGTTTCCACAACTATCTTGTAAGGCAGACTTCACTGTGTCTAAGCGATCAAGGAGATCAGATCTAGAGAAATTAAGGATCTTGCTGGAGGCGATACCATTCTTTTGAAAATGTAAAATTAAAAGCCAGTAAGATGGCTCAGAGGGTAAAGGCATCTGCCACCGAGTCGGATGATTTCCGTTCAATCCAAGAAATCCACATGGTGGCAGGAGAGAATCAACTCCTCAACTCCTGCAAGTTCTTCTCTGACCTACACACACACACACACACACATACCAAAGAAAATATGATAAAAATAAAATCAAACGGTAACTAAAAACCAGGTTTTTCTGACCTGCAGTCAATTCTTTTGTAGCTGTGCCACAGCTGGGACATCAGAGGGTCTTGGGGTCCAGAGAAAATATAAAGAGGTCAGTCAGGCTCAGGACCCAGAAGACAAGGGCTGAGGACGGACGGGAGCCCAGGTTGCTTCCAGACACAGCATAGGGTCAGCACTCACAGGGAAGGTCTGGCCTTCTTTGGCTTTTCAATAACATACAGCTGTACAGGAGCCGTAGGCCTCTTACCAGAGGCTCTCTCTCTCTCCCTCTTTTCCTCCCTCCCTATCTCTCTTCTTTCCTTCCACAGCTGCCAGGAGGTGAGATGTCTCAGAGAGGTGACTAAACTCTGAAATCAACTGACCAGATCCAAGTTAAAAATCTTTATTTCTGAGAGAGAGAGAGAGAGAGAGCGCAAGTTCCTTACCATCCCCAAGTCTCCATTTCTTTACCTGAAAAAAAACACAATAAATACACCTACCTTGTAGGATAGTTGTAAATATTAAATTAAATGAGACTCTGTTGTTATCAGTAATACGGATAACAACAATGGAGTAATGGCCCATGGAAAGTGAGAGAGCCTGGCTAAATAAGCCTGACCAAACCAACTTCACAACAGGCTTCATTTTCTTGCTGAGATAGAACAGGCCTGAGTTTCCCATTCCTCACAAGAAGAAACTTCAGTTGCAGGAACACACACACACACACACAAAACAAAAACAACTAAACCAAACCAAACAAAACAAAAACAAAAAACAAAAACAAAAACAGAAACCAGCTTGGCCAGGACAATTGGCCTAGGGAGATAAGGTTGATTAGCTACTGGTCTGAGATGCCCCTAAGCCCTGATCAGAGTCATGTAGCCTTCACAGGCACAGGCCAAGCCCTGGTGAAAGTCTCTCACATATCCTCCATGGGCACCAGCCAAGGTTACACAGCCACAGTAGGAATTCCCCTCTGTGGCTTTAAAAGGGACCTTCAACTCCCCTCGGGGCCACTGCCATGTTGTGAAGGCGGCAACCCCAGCATGCTGGACCTCTGCATGCTACTCTTCCAGTGTTTTCTGGACCCTAACAAAAGGACTATGTGGCCCTACAAGCCCAAGGGGCTCCTGTGGGGGTCCGGGTCTGGCCTGCATTGGTGTCCATCAATTTATTGTGAGATCAATTTATGCTCTGGGCTCCCTTCTGCTGCAAACTAAGCCATTGCTTTCTCCCTGCCTTTCATGTTCATGTCTTCCCTCTGGCTCCAGACGCTGTAAGGTTCCCTGCTCAGCAGTTGCTTAGCCAAGCTGGGCCAATTAAGCTGCCTTCCTCTAATTGTTTTGGTGGCTTTTCTCTGAACCCCCTCCAACTTGTCTACAAATAGGTTCTAAATTTAGACCCAAGCACTGAATTCCCACCCCCCACTTTAAGCCAGCCCTGAGTCTGATTGGATGGTTGTGTTTTTAATTTGGGGGGAGGGAATACCTTCTCACCCCTCTCCCTCCATTCTGCTCTTCTTTCTTCAAGATGGAGGCACGAAATGACTTGGTGACATGATTTATTTTGTTTGCATAGTACAGTTTTGGATTCAGTTAGGAAACAGTTTTGTTTTGTTTTTTTACTTATTTAAAATTTCAGGGAATCGATGGGAGAGGATTAAAGGGGGGATTCATTTATACGCACAGATGCCTGCTGGTTTCTGGAAACTGCACAGAGAAAACAATAATTCTGAAATAACATGGGAGGGGGGAATGGAAAGGAAAGCAGGTGGGGATGTGAACACAGAGATTTGCTTTTTGTTTTTATGATCCACTCCCTCTGAGGTACCTGCCCTTTCTTCCTGATTTGTATTCATTCAACCATGAACCTCCATCATTGTCATGTACAACGCAAAAGCTCCAAAGTCCCCTGCAGTGTCTTCCTCAGACAATTAGTACACTCCTAGACCCAAGGGAGCAGATGTTAAAGAGCTAGATAGTAGCTCTCCTTCCCTTTTCTTTATTCTCTCCCTCCTCCACGTCATCCCTTTCTCTTTCTTTCTCTTCTCTTCCTTCTCCTCAATATCCAAGTGGAATACACAATCATGAGTCATCTTTTGTGTGAATAGAGGGCTTATGCTCTTGGGAGTATTTATAGCCAGAGATCATCCCAGAGGAGTGTACAATTCCCTCCCGGAACAACCCATTTGACAGACAAAGAAATAAAGTTCAAAGGAGCATAAACAAAATCTATATAAGATTCAGGATGAACTCTGGAAACTTCCAGCGTTAGACTTCGACACAGCTGGAATTCTGCAGCCGGCTGCTGCTGAGATATCTGATGTGAACAGACAGGCACAGTTCAGTGACAACTGGCAAACGCAGCCTCCTTTTCCTGTCAACCCAGAAAACACACAGGGCCCCCAGGAAACCACTGCAGACATGGCCCATTGTTGTCAGCATTATCCCCAAGGACATCTCTAAAGTCTTTGGAGGATGCTCATGGGGTGGACCAGGAAAAGAGGCATGGTGGCTGGTTTAGGGAAATACCTCTATGGGTTGCCCAAAAGTTTGTGTCATTTATTGCATTTACTCTGAAAGCCCCAAAGCATGTTAGCTCATATGCTTCAAGCCCCCAACAGGTGTTTGGGACTAATCATCTGAACACATGGGCTATTCTGGTCCCCTGAACAGAGCACATATCCCTGCTTCGTGAAACAGCCCCTCCTTTCTGTAGACCTGCCTTTGTCTTCTCCATAAGAACCAAGTGGAATAATGAGCAACTAGAGAGTTTTAAAGTGGATATAAATAACATCGTTGTTGCTATGGCTCTGGTAATCATGAGGATAATCTGGTCCTGCCTCTGGCTGGAACCAGGGCCAGAAGATACAGCTGTGTTGCCTCATGCCTCACTTTGTGGATGAGAAAACCTATGTGCAGAGAGACCCTACAGAGGGTAACAGGAAGGAACCCCCTCAGAGCCTGTCCTCCCAGCTCACTGTAATTCTGTCCACTCACTCAAGACACTGTAGCCTTTGTTTTGCTTTCCTTGGTTTGTGTTTTTCCTCTTCTTCTTCCTCAAAACCCAAAATGTATGAAGTACTTTACAAAACCTCCTTATCCACAGCTTTCTCTGTCTTCAGATGTATTTATCCTACATCATCATTGCGTCAAGATTCTATGATACAGCTTAAAACACCCTAATTAATGAAGCTACACTGAAGGGTTAAGATGGAGAAGCAGGCTGGTCCATGGGCCTGCTGTCTGCCAGGACCACTTCTATTTCAACTGATGCCTTTGCTGCAAGGAAAGAGAAATGACTATTAGTGGGATTTCACATTCTGTGTCTGGCCGTATGGGGTTTTATCCTGATTGCATATTGATCTGAGTTGTTGCTGTGGTAGTTGTTGCTGTTGATGAGCCAGCCTTACAGTCTTTCCCCAAGTAAGGCTTAACCTTGTGAGCTCCCGTTCTGTGATCACAACTGACAGGAATGTGTGTGTTGCCTGCAGTTCTCTGGCTTGGGGATTCAGCTCAGGATTCATTCTGTGTCTTCAGCAGCCAGACCTTGAAGGTCCTCAGCAAAAGGGTGATACTTCTTTAAGGTGTGTCTCTCCACCAAGGACAATGTGTGAATATGCAATGGACGAGTGACAAAAGACGAAAGAAGATTTCAAAGGAAACGACCCAGGGTCACGAAACAAACATACTTTCCCTTGTGGTGTCCACGGTCCCTCCCCCACCCCACCCCACCCCACCCCACCCTACCCCATCCACCCCCGTTTCTTTTTTTTTCCTTTGTGGCTGGCTCACAGACTTCAT
>CM053746.1:36434287-36462489 GCA_028658305.1 Pachyuromys duprasi | reverse complement strand
GATATTTAAAATATCTGCAAACAGGAGTGAGCGGAATTAAGTTCACAACTAGGGAAAGTTAAATCTGCAAGGGCCAGGTCTCCTTGCTGTATACGATACAAAGTGGCAACAAGGCATGAAAGGAAAGCCTTTCCCTTAGCTTCCCTGGAGTCACTATTGGCCACCACCCCACCCCACCCTCAAGCATGCATGGTCCACACTTAGGTGGGAAGAGCACAGAAGAGACTAATGAGGAGCGCTGATAAGAGGCAGGTGTTCCTAACTCAGAGCAGGTGTGATTCTGTCTTATTCTCCAGATTAACAGGGTCACTGTGGTTCTTCAAGCCCCAAGGAGTAGAGCTCAGGGCTCTGGGCACAAGCACACATTTCTGGGTGACAGCCAGTGGGTGTAGAGTAGCATGTGGCTGAAGAACCAAAGACATGTGCCTGAGGCTGCACAGTAGGGTATTCAAATCACTGGGCCAGTGTGACAGCAAATCAGGTGCTTTTTCCAGGATCACAAATAAATCACAGGGAGAAGAAATAGGTGTTCTGCGCCTGGGAGGCCCATAGCCCAGGCAGAAAGCTTGCCTTTGCACTGGGTGAAGATGTTTTCTTAATGGCTTCCTTTCTCTTCTATCACCCTCCCAGAAAAGACTCCAATCCTTCTCCATTTTTTGATCTTTATTCCAGATTCTTTATTCCTTTCTCCTTCCTTCCTGGTGGGATCTCCTTTTAAGCTCTGACCAGCACTTATCATCCTTATCATATCCCAACCTTAGCACCCCTCTCTGGCACCTCTGCGTCCCCCTTTGCCACCATTGGACCTCTGCATGGGGACCTAGGAAATTCATAGCCAAGTCAGATCACAGCCCCTTTCTGAGGGAGTTGTCCAAACGGCACTCAGAATCCAAGACCTTCTGTGAACTTCACCTCCAGCCCAGAGACTCCTCTGGCTCACCTCTTCCCACTTCCCACTTGTCATTGGTCACCACATGGTGTCTTCTGTGTCAGTTGTGCCTTTGAAAGTGCTGGTCCCTCTGCCTGGGCATGACATTCTGCAATCACCCTAGCAGCAAGGACTAAACCAGTGATTGGGAAACATTTGTTCAGTGCTGCCCACCTACTGCTTTATGTCTCCTTTCGATGCTTCCTTCCCAGAGCACACCCTTAACTCCTTGAAGTGGCCAAAGAAGAAGGCCAGAGTCTTAGTTTTGCAAAGAGGGATATAAAGGACATAGAGTATGAACACAACATGCGGAAATCCCATGCTAGCCTAGCTTCTGCCTCTGCATTTCCACACTTCTGAATGCCCCCCCCCCATGTGCTCTGTTGTTCTCTGCCCTCCCTGCAGGAATGAAGTTACAATTGCCATCAGTCTCTCTCTGGCTGGTTGTCATGACAACAGGGACACCATCTATCCACAGGGGGCCCAGTCAGTGTGCACCTGGAGTCAAGGAGGTGGCAGCATGCACAGTGGGTGGTGGTGGAGATGGGGTTGGGTGCTATTTGTGTGAGGTTTCCCATGAATCTAAGAGCAGACAGCTGTCAGCCACTCTCCTCTCCTCCCTCCCAAGGCTGATGAGCCTGACCCTGCCTCCAGGGCACATCTGATTGAGCAGTGTATAGAAGGTTCATGACTCTAACACAAAGGCAGAATCAGGCGCAGGGGAGTCTACACAGTGGGCATCCGGTGGCAGTCCTGGGAGAGGCACTCTCTGGACTATCATCACAGGCACCCGTTCCTCTCCTCTGCCTGAGGTTCGGTTGATCTGGTCAGATGAGGGGACTCAGGAAGAAACAGCCAGAGAAAGGAAAGAAAAGAAATCTAGAGAAAGGTGAGCAGGCAAGGGGAAAGGCATATGTCTAAACCCAGATGTGGAGCCTCATTCCCTGTGGGATTGTCCAATAAGAAGAATCTGAAACTGGACTCTAGATCCTCCCCTTGCCCTTTCCCTGTAGGCTACACATTAAAGCACAAAGCTAACGGCCATAAAAGATGAACTCCCAAACCTCAGTCCTTTAACCAGTAGAAGTTATTACCCCATATTATAGGCGCTCCATCTGACATTATTAATGATGGAAGAAGGGCTAGAAGATCGTTCAGGAATCAAGGCTGGTAAAAGATCTGCTGGCAGCAGACAGGCTGTGCAGGCTGTGGGGAAGAATAAGGGCCATAAAGGACTTTATTTTATTTTATTTTTTATTTTTGTAGCCAGATCTGAAAGAGGCTTAAATCTCTCAGCCAGAGTTTTGTCACATGACCCAACCTGGCTACAAGCGCTTTTAGGAAATACAGTACTAAGGCCAGGAAGAGGAAGCTAGCCTCCAGCTGTCTGGAGGGGATCCAGGCTCTACAGGCTAAAGACAGTGTCTGAGGAAGTGGACCAAAGGCTGATACGCCCATAGCTCTACAGGGAACCTAGTGGTAAGTCGGGGAGAGCAAGACCCTCTATGGTCTAATTCCAAAACTACAGTTGTCTGTGTTATACAACTTTTACCCATAGGAGCTTTCTGTAGAGGGGAGGCCTTAGGACTTGTCCTCA
Source organism: Pachyuromys duprasi (assembly GCA_028658305.1). Classification (NCBI taxonomy): domain Eukaryota; kingdom Metazoa; phylum Chordata; class Mammalia; order Rodentia; family Muridae; genus Pachyuromys; species Pachyuromys duprasi. The sequence goes on along the minus strand of CM053746.1, from coordinate 36,459,964 downwards.
CATCTGGTAGCACATTTGAGAGATGGTAGAACGTAGGAGATGTTCCTAGTTAAAGGAAGCTGACACTGCCTAGGAAGACACGTCTTGGCCTTACTTCACCTGTCTTCTCTTCCTGTCTCTTCTCTTTTCTTTTCTTCTCTCCCCTCCGTTTCCCTCCCTTCCTCTCCCTCCCTCTTCCTTCTCCCCTCCACTTCTTTCTTGCCACCTTCTCTCCTTTCTTTCCAGCTCCTCCTTGCTGCCTTGAGATAATCAGCTCTGTCCCACCACACTTCTGTTGCATATTTCTTCCTCCTTACAGGTCCAGAGACAACAGAACCAACTTGCTATGCACAGAAGTCTCCTAAACCACAGGCCCAAACCTGTCATCCCTTAACCTGCTTTCTATTGTGTGTTTACCACAGTGATGGCAACTCTGACTAACAAGATGGTCAATGGGATTAGGCAGGGAAGAGGAGAAGCAGAGGTGGAAAGCAGGGCATGATCACTCCGGTCTTTAGCCTGGCAGTGGAATCCTTGCCTAGTTTCTTAGGAGTCATGACATCAATGCCCCTTTCTTGCTGCTCTTTAGCTCTTCACAGCAGACCACTTATTGCCCTTTTGGGATCTCACAGAGCAGCCTTGTCGATGTATGATACCTTGATGTGATAAAACAACAACAAAGCAAAACTGGGAATACAAATGTTATCACAACAGAATCCAGGAGCCTTCAGACTGAAAGCCAAGTCATCTACCTGAATGATGAGTGATGTAGGATCCTCAAGTGAATAGACGCAGGGATGATTGCAGACAAAGTAGTCTGAGAGATTGGGGAGGGTTACCAAACAGCCTGATGGAGGGAGAAGCTGAAAGTGCTTCAGGATTGGTTGAGGTCCCCATGCTGACCACCTGGTGCCTTTACCAAAGTCCAACCAAGGCCTTTGGAGTCAGGCTTTTCAGAGGGAGCTTCTGTGTGAGAAAGTTCTCCTCTAACTCTGTGCCTGCCATACATGTGATAATGAGGCTTGAGGAGGGAGGAATAAAGACTGTTCCAAAACCAGGAAACTAGCTGGAAGCAAAGCCCAGCATAGAACCCTCATCTCATAATGGAGTAGTGAGGACTCCAACATGCACACACACACAAACACATGCATGCATGCATACATGCAAACAGATGGTTCTGGGAAACCACATAGATTCAGAACCCCTAACAGAAACCCACCATCAACAGCTGGAGACTGATTTGGCAGCATGATCTCATAAATGATCTTGTGGCTTCTACGGATCTAATCCACTATTTAATCCCCTCACCCTGGACAATGGCTGCGTTTTGTGTCTGTTTGGTATGGCTGTATGAGCCCTATTTATATTCTGCATGTGAAGAAGTGCATCTCTGCCGAGGAGAGTGCCCAGGAGAGACTGCTCTTTATATGTCTAGGAATGGCCAGTGCTTGTTGAGGAACCCTTGCCTGAGGTCTACCTCCAGAACAAGGAGCAGAAGCCAGGGCTCCTGGTCTGACTTCAAGAAAATTGGCATTACAGAGAACTTTTAAAAACAGGAGCTTTTATTGTTAGTAGGGTATTCAGCAACCAAATGACGGCAAGGCAGCAATACAGGCTTAATGAGAAGAACATTGGGGACTGTTTTAATGAGCTGAGGAGGGAATCCCACATAACCAACATGCTTTGTGCAGCTAAGCTGGTTTATTCCGTGCACTGGAAACCAATGTTTATAACAAACTATGATAATTCCGAGATGGATAGCCACAATGTATATTACTGTTTTCTATAAGGGACTCTGGACTTACACTTAATGACACTGAAGTAAAAAAGACCAGGCCAACACCAACACTAATCATGAAAATCCTTTATTCCCCGGCAGGCCTAGAACCCAGCATTCTCTGCCTCAGATCTCTCTTCTTGACCAGACAGCTTCCCCGGCAGCCTTGAGATGTGTCAACACTCATGTCTCCATCCTTTCCCAGGATGCTCTGTTCCCTCCATAGGCATCCAAACACAGCTGTCCACCCCCATGTGAGTTAGTGGCCCACAGGAAGGTATTGCACTAACAGCCATGAGACTGTCGTTGATTTCTTTGGGCTATGCCTTAGTCCACATTTTTATTAAACTTGTGTGTGTGTGTGTGTGTGCAAGAAGGAACATTTAGGGAAAACCATGAAAGACTGCCAGGCGCTGTTATTAGTCTTCTCAGCTCCCACCAATGAGCTGTTCCAGGGCAGAAATATTTGCCATCAGGCAGGGGACCCAAGGGCCAGATTGGAAGCGGGAGCTGACTTGGCCAGCAGAAGGAAGAATAAAAGTTGGCTCTCAGTTGCTCCAGGAGGACAATAGGAACAGTAGTTTTCAATTTATTTCATTTCTATTGAACACTTTAGAATCCAGCTCCCACATCTGGCAAGTTGGTTCTATTCCCCCTTGAATTGCTGAGACCTAGATTCAGGGGTGGGGTTATTGAGAGAGCACCCAAACATTCTACAGTTTTATGTGGGTCCTTCTAGCCAGGTGAGTTTTGCTAGATGCTGTGATACAGACAGAAATTTGCCCAGCAACAGAAAGGCAAATCTCTTCTGCTCTAAAGATGTCCCTCAGCTCCTAACTTGAAAGAGCTTCTATGTTTATGTTTCATAGGGAGGTATGGGACAGCCCTCACTGTTTCTCTCATTTAACTATTAAGGTATCAGGGGAGGAAGGTGTCTGAGCTTCCCATTATCCCAATAGATAGCTTGATGCCAGGCACGGGCTAGGAACTTGGAATATGGAATATGTACAAATGAAGGAAAAATTGAAGGAATGAGTGAATGCATGAGCAAGTATATGTTTTTATTGCACTAAACTAACAAATTCTAACCCACTTGCTGAGACAAAAGATGAGCTAGCTACCTCTGGGATGGGTGTCACTGAGTGGAGGAAGCACTCCTAAGGAGGGGCTGAAGTTCTGAAGGCCCTATGTACCTCACTCTCCTGTCCAGTCCCCCACTGCCTTCCCAGTGCCTCCAAGGCTTGTCCCGAGGGTCTTGATTTCTATCCCCCATGCCACAGTATCCTGGGTGCCACAGAACAAGAATGATGCCCCAGTAGAACAGCAGAGTTCTTTCATGGATGAGTGAGGCAACATGTTCCGAATCCTGATGTATTCCTAGTTGTTGCTTTGGCCCAGTGAGGGATGGCTGAACATCGTGCAGAAAAGCAAGATTCTGCTAGCAGGGGAAGTGTTAATTAGGATCACAGGACCCAAGACCACAGAACAGCCTGAGCATGTTTTAGGCAGCAGACCCATAGAACCAAGTGACAGGGTGGAAACAAAGATGCAGCTGGTGAGATGAATTTGTAATGTTGCCAGGGTACTTTCTGCCCAAGTGCACCCTGGGAGGCTGAATACATCAGAAGAAAGCATATCCCTTGTGGGCACAAGCAGGGAGAAAAAGAATAATAGGGACCATCACTGGAGTGGGCTTGGAGCTGGTTTCTTATCCTGCCAACAGCCCCAGCCAATCCTCCCTACACTCCCTGCGCTGACACTCCAAGCCAGGTCTCTTCACACTACAAAGGACCCCAGACACACTTCAATTGAGCCTCTTGCTCTGTCTTTAGGGTCATGGACAATGGTTCTGCTTCCTTTTCTCCTGTGCTATGGGGGATGATAACTGGGAGAATGAAGCCCACATCTATCCATGGAGGAAGCAATCCATTTGTCACTGGCCCCTGTCTGGTGATTTTCTGTCAGTTTAAGTTCCAAGTAGCTTTCATCATAGAAAGCCATCCTGAACAAAGGCAGGTTGGGGACATCCATCATTGAAATCTGAGCATAATCCTGGTTGTAAATAAGCTGAGTTGACTTGTGACTGAACTAGGTACTTCAAGAAGGACATCAGCAAAGGTGGAGCATTCCAAGGGGGAGAATGATAGGAGCAAGGCCAAAAGACATTGTTGGAGGGATTAAGCTGGTTTCAACAGAGACAGGAAAACTCTGGAGGTCTTGGGTTGTACCTTCTATTTGAAGGGTTCTACCAGTGGGTTGTCAAGGAAGAAGGCATGAGGCTTGCTCTGAACATTCCTGTGGCAGAGGAATAACCACAGGGCAGAGGTTACAGGAAATAGAATCAGATCAAGAAAAGTAGTTGCTATAACTCTGGAAGATTGGCTCAGCAGGCTCATTCTGGGTCCCTCTAAGCAGATGGCATCATGAGCACATAGTTTCCTTGTGTATTTATTTCTTTTGATTTTCTGCCCTGCCATCACCACCACCACCCCAAGCAGAGCAAGGCTCATATCATTTTTCCACATTTAGAGTAGGATTCAGAGAGGTCAGGTGGGGTCCCCAGGCTCTGTTGTTGGAACAATCTAAATCTGAAGTTGAGTCCCCTTCCCCAGTTTTACTCATGGGGTAATTCTGGATTTGAAGTTGAGTCTTCTTCTCCTTGTAGTACTTCCCACAGGGATCCCCGAGTTTTGGGCTCAACTAGAAGTCTTGGGAATATTGGAAGAGACTTTGTATTTTGAACATCCTTCAACCGAAGTCCTAGTCAAGTCATACCAAGCAAGGTCTGTGGATTGTAGTTGGATAAATTCAGTCCAGTTGTATGATTTCCCTGAGCCTCCATGTATAGTGAATGGTATAGAGCTGTCTTTCTGTCAGCATTGTTGGTGCCTGGACATGGGGTTTCTCTGAGATCAAGCCCCAGTGCTGACTCAGTGCTGGGGGGTCCTAGGGCTCTGCCTATGTTCTTCGATCTCCCCTGGGAACAAAACCAGATATTTTTGTTCTAAGATCCTCCAATCTGAAAGGGAGACTTTTGTATTCTTCTCACCTCCTGGAGTTGGGTGTGTATAGACAGATCACAGAGACACTGACTGGAATTACAAACTTACTATTACCCATATGAGTATAAGTGCTCACCCAGAGGCTCAGCTGCTTCAGCCAAATTTCAGTTCCTTCCATGTCTATTGACTATTGGGAACAACCCAAAGATCAAGAATATATCATTTCATTTAGTCTACCCCAGCAATCCTGCAAAAGCAACAGATTCTCAAATTCAGCTGCTGCAATGAGGAGGTCATGGGGTGACGGAGGTTCAGAGAGGGGCCTATTGGGCAGACCCTTCACAGATCTGGTCATACCACAAAGAGAGGTCAGAGCTCTCTTTGTCTTCCCCCATCTCCTTAGATATTCTTTCAGCCCATCCACCATCATTTTCCCTCTGAACTACCACTTTGGGATTTCTAAAGCTTGTCCTCCTGGTTCCCTCTGATCCATTTTACTCAAAACTGCCAAATTTATCTTTTTACAAGGTAAAATTGAATCATGTCAATCCTTGGCTTAAGAGGCATCCAACAGCTCCCTGGCTTCCCGGCACACACTTGGGATAAACCATAATCCCTTCTACTTTGGCTCCTGCTGCCCCTCTAATCTTCAGAGCTCCCCTGCTGTCCCTGTCCTCTGAATCCCAGTCACTCTGCCCTCTCTCCATTTCCATGCTCTCCCAGGGACAACGTTATTCACATTGCTAGTCCTTCCATCTGAGATTCTTTCCACACCGAACTCTCCTTCCTTTGGTTCCTCCTGGTCTACTCATTGTTCAAACATCAGTAAAATTCCACCACCCCCCCAATATTTCTGTACCTTCATTCTAAACCAGACTTCCACCAAAATCCCCTCTTATGGTAATTGTTCTCATCCCCTGGCTTTACCATAGCTGGCAATCATAGATCACTCATGTTTGGCTCTGTCTGTTGTCCATTCTACAATATAATCTTCACGAGGCAGGGCTTGCTGTTCATCCCTACTGCCCTAGGGAAGCCCCCTCCCTCAGTTTCTGCAGGGTGTGTGATGATAAAGGAGAAAAATAAAAAGCAAGGGAAAGATGGGAAGGGCAGAGATACATCATTGGAAGGAAAAACGAATTGGAGAGGACATTACAGGGACCAGAGTCCTCCTGGCTGACCAGGCTTTCTCCTTTTACAAAGTTCCACTTGATCACTGGCACCCTTGACTGAGAGACAGAGTTAGTACTCCTGCTGAAGCATGCACCCTGGCTGCCACACATCTCAATGTGCCTGAGATGAAGAGAAGGCTAATGATTGCCCTCTTCCCCTTCTTTATTTTGTATCTTTGGCTTCTTTCCCTGGTAGTCTGAGATCCTTGGCACAGAGGGCAAACAATGGGATTGAAGGTCGCCTCATTCAAAGGACGCCAGGAAATTCAACACAGAAAGGCTCTGTTTCTTCCAGGCTTCCAGGGACTATGGCTTCTTATAAAAGTAATATCTGGGGGATCTGTAGTAATGGGGCAGAGTCCCACACAATGCTTGATCCTGGACTGCAGCCAAGCCGGGGCATGAGGGAAAGCGGCTGAGTCCACTGCTCTCCCTGTTGGTAGCTTCAGCCACTCCAATGAGCCCTTGTGACTCCTACCCATCTCTCTCATTTTATCTCTCCATCTCCTCCTCTTCCTCTTCTTCCTCCTCCTTTCTCTTCTGAACAGAGCACTACCATCTCTCAGCCTTGGACCTGCTCAGATCAGGATGGTACCTGGCTTGGATTCCTGAACCTTGGGATGTGGTCAATGTTCTGTTACTATGAATATAGTCTCCACCCCTTTCTCAACTCCAGACTGCATGGGTGACTTTCTGGAGCCCCAGGGCCAAGACCTTGTGTGTTCCAAACTTCTTTTTTGATGGGGCTGAAAATGTCTCGTAGCTACATAGCTGAATGCAGACCCAGAGGGAAAGGAAACTGCTGCAATGAAAGATGAGCCCTCAAGAAATTTTACAGGGGAGTTTATTTTCTTTTTTTTTCTTTTTTTTTTAGCAGAAACTGTTCAGACTTCAACAAGTGCTTCTAAAAATCTAAGAAATGGCCTCCAACATTGGAAGCCTTTCATTCTGAGATAGGAATGCTTAAGGTACATTATCTCTTAGAGCAAGGCTGTGATGCAGAAGGGAAGCCACCTTAGCAAAGCGTCAGAAGCACATCCCAGAAAGACACTTGGCTCAAGAAAGGCGGATACAGAAGACAAGTCATTTTCATAGCAGAGGACCACCCCAGTGAGAATGACCATTGGAATGAGATGTGGGAGAGGAAGGATGTGGTGCTGGGAAACCTGACCCCAAGGAGGCCAAGGCACAAGGCATGCACCTGTGTCTTCATTTTTAGTTAAAAGGAGGGGGGATAAAAAAAAACTTAATAAGTTTGAAAACACAACATGAATGTCATGAAGGAATTTTGTGCACCTGTACGGTGTATCTGTTTTTAACTATTATTCTAAGAGAAAAAAAAGTTTTAAAATGTTTAACATATGTAAAGTAAAGGGAGTTACAGTGAGCATTTATTATTGAAGGGAGGGAAATAATTTTTAAGTCTGGTGTCGTTCCAGTGTGCAGGGTTTATGAGGCAAGTCTGCAGAAGTCCTCAGTAATATCCCACCAGACACATACAACATGCAGCCCCACATAAAACCAGAAGCTTAAAATATTATAAGGTTTTCTTTCTGTCTTTCTCTTTTTGCAAAAGCCTTTTGCATGGGCCTTCAACAAGAACTTTGTAGATGCCGTCTACACATCCTAAAAGCTGGACATGCCTGCTCGACCTTCACATTTTCCCACTTCTCACCCACTCACAATATCAGGGCCACTTCTGAGCCTGCTGGCTCCAATCAGGACAAGTGCCTGTTAAAAACTCTTGCTGCTAGAGGCTGAGAAGTTAAGAACCCAGCTGCTCTTAAAGAGGACCCTGGCTAGATTTCCCGATGGTGGTGGACATCCTCCTGCAGCTACAGCTTCAAGTGATCTGACTCCCTCCTCTGGCCTCTGAGCCCTGGTACACAGACATACATGTAAGCAAAACATCCATATACTTGCAACAAGTAAATGATTTTTTTGTTTTAGAAATTAAACTATTAAAAATCCTTTTTTACAGTATTTTTTGCACCATTACTGTGTTTAGATCTATTTACGTAAACACACATGACTGGACCGTAATCTTCTATTGAGTATGGTAATGGACTACACAGATTGGTATCACAGAGCCGAGGTGTGTGTTGAAATACCACCTGCCTTTGTACAGGTTACACAGTGATGGCACCACTTGGTGCAGCACTTCTTGGAACATGGTCCTGCCATCAAGCAACATGAAACTGCGCCTTCATGCTCTCTGGTATACCAACTGAAGTTTGATTGACCTGAGATGAGTTAGGTTAGTCCAAGCCAGAATCCAGGCCAAGTGAGAATCAAGTTCATTCTATGAATCTTTATTCTCTGGCCTACAGTGAAGGGTCAGTGGCCATCTGAAACATCCTTGTGGATGTCCCAGAGCTTTGAGAGGTCAAGTCAAGTTGTGCAAGGCTAACTGTCTCAGGGAATGACCACCAATATTTCATTTTTCTAGGAAAGTCATATGGCCATCACTGATTCTGTGGGGTTGGAAAAGTGTATTCTCTTGTGCTCTAGTTGAAACTAGTGCAAAGACGCACAGAGTGCACTGGCCGTGGCTCTACAGACAAACAGAATCATGGGACGATCACACACACAAACATATACCCGCACACACACACACATCACAAGGTGGTGGTGTAGAGTATTTGCTAATGGAGGAGCTCCAGTGAAATTCCACACTCCAGATCTCCAGAAGAGCTGATGAGTCCACTCCATGCTGATCCAGATGTGGAGGCAGGAGCAGCTGATGTCCCCACCTGAAGAGGATCAGGTGAGAAGGAATCTTCATTTCTCAGCTTTTACCCCACTCCAGCCTCTGACAATGAGATGAGGGCCAGCCATAGCAAGGATGCAGTCTGCTTTACCCAGTCTACTTATTCAAGTGTAATCTCACCCAGGCCTTGCCCCAACCACAGAAATACCCAGATAGTAGTTCATCAAATATCTGTGCACCTGGTGAGCCTTCAGGTTGACACACAAAATCCATCATCATATGGGGCTTATCTGTGCTGCTCTCATCCAGAGAATGGGGAGACAATTCAAACTGAGTGCTGTGCAAGGCCTTTGATAGATGGAGGAGGAGAGCATAGCCGGGCATTGTGAGAGCATTTGGCCATGGTTTCTTTTCAAGCCAGACATCATTAAACACAAGAAGACGGACCACAGGAGGGTTCAGCCTCAACCCTGGGTCACCCTACTGAGGAGAGGAGAACAATCAAGTGATATTATATCATGAGCAAGATAGAAATGTCTGTATTATCCAGCCACTGAGCTTTAGCCCTTACTTGTCAGCACATATGAATGAATATATTGGCATACTGGCTCCCCGAATAAGCTGTTCCTAATTTGAACTCGTTCATCTGACTCGCTGCCACACATGTGAAGGGGACCAACTAGGCACACGACATGGGGAAGACACAGGAGAAGCTAGTAAGACAGGAACTGTGCCTGGCTCAGGGAGGGAGAGTGGACACCAGCGAGCCTTGAAAAGCAACACTGGTATTTTTAGAAACTAAGATGACAGTAACTGCGGTGTGGGCGAGAGAGAGAGAGTGTGTGTATGTGTGTTGTTTTAGCTTAGGGAGGCGGAAAAGCAATAACAGTAAAGAACTGGACTACAGTTTCCCAGATAACCTCTGCTTTTATTTTAAAAATAACAGTAATATGTAATAGAGCAGTCTAACAAAACAGACACACGATGGAAATAAAACTCTCCTCATTCCCCCAGGCCCTCTGCTCAAAGCCGGCTCTTTAGAATAGTGTGGGGATGATTGCTTGTGTTTTTTTCGGGGGGGGTGGGGGAGAAGGTCTGTTTACTCTCAGGTGTGTCTCTCCACGCAGAGCCTTCCTCTCCAAGATTCTGTTATGTATTTGGCTTCTTTTCATTTAATACAGCCTCGAGATCTTCCCACCCCAGCACGTGAAGGTCTCTATCGACCACTTAATGTCGGTAGAATATTCCACCCATATGGCGGCTCTGAGGTTTATGTGGTGTGGCCCAGCTGAAGGACTCTCCACTTCCAAGGTTTCTTGTTTATTTTCTTCATTATGACAAATGTTGTGACGGCTGCACCGGAGAGCCTTGTGCTTCCAGTTATTGGGCAGGTTCCTAGCTATGAGATCATTAGGCTTAACGGACTGTACATAGTTGATGTTGATAAATATTGCCGGATTGTCATCACACCCTCTCTGAGCAGTGATGGAGATGGTCCTGCCCCCTAGCCCCACACTGGCTTTTATTGTTTCTTTGAGACAGTTTTGCAGTTGAAAAACGGCATGCGATTCCTTTCAGGGCGAGTTCTTTTAAAGTGAGAGTCCTGATCATTGTCCACTGAAAATCTGTTTCTGCGGGGATTTGGCCAGCAGGCTTGTGAAATAAATGAGACAGAAAACAATACAGTGTGCCAGGGTTCCTTCAGCCACCCAGCTTCACCTTGCTGCTACAATATTCCTGATGTTCTGCCCCAAGTCCCTCACACAGCCCCTACATCACCTTTCCCTATATTCTTAGACCAAGCCAACCTCAGTATAGCCGAACCTATGAGCTCCTTGCTTATGCAGCAGTTCAAACACAAGCCAAATGTTTGCTTACTGCGGATGCTGCAGAAACAGATTCCCATGTTAGATATGATGGGATGTCAGTGGATGACATCCCATTCTAGATTTATTTTCTCTAAAAAAAAAAATCAATCTGCCATATTTTCCTAATTAAGCCAAAACAAATGCCCTTGGAATGAATTTGAAAAATACAGACAAGCATGGGGAAGAAATGCGGGCAACCCTCTCCTGTGATATTCAAACGTTGGTGTCTAGATTCCAGGTCCCTTTGCACAAACTCCATCATGCACATACACCTTGACCAAACCATTAGGCAGTCTTCCAGAAGAGTCTAACCATGTGGATTCTTGAGCCAGGCATCTTGGGGCTATATCCCAACTCATCACTTATTGTCTTAGGCTTACAGACAAATTCTTATTATTCCTGGGTCTTCAGTTTCACCTTCTATAAGTATATACTGCATCCAGCCCTAGTGTGTATTATGTTTCATTACTTGTGAACTGAGCGGGTTGGCACATTCACTATTATGAAAGACTTATTTTGCTACACAGATGCACCATAATTATCTAAATCCCCTTCTGCACACATTTAAAGATCCCACTCCCCACATTTTTTTTCTAAGTAATATTATACTAGCCAATCTTGTGTATGAAACTCTGTGGCATCTCACTTTAATTTCAAAGCTCTCAACATGCATTGCTATATTTCACCAGGAAGACTGTGACAATGTGGGGCTATGAGATGGTCTATTTGGTAAAGGGCTTGCTGCACAAGCAAGGACCTAAGTTCAGATCCCCAGCAAATCTAGCCAAACCAGTGAGGGCCAGGTTCAGCAAGAGACCTTTCATCGAAAAGTAAGGTGGAAGCAAACTTGAGTCCTCTGCAAGAGCAGTGCTCACGCTAACCACTGAACCATCTCCCCAGGAGTTCTTCTCGGTTTCAACTTAGACGAACTCGATACTTCATATATTATCAGGCTCTGGACACCGTTCTTAGTCAAGAGAGTAAAGCAAACATACCCAGACACAGACACATAATTGAAAAGTAGAAAAATCAAATCAAATCTTGTTTGTAAGGTGGGATAGATAGCACAGAGGACAAGACCCCTCCTGCTGTCCTCCACAGGGAAGAGCACACCCCGGAGCATAGCGTGCACACCCACAAGCACACACCCGCAGACACAGCGACTGTGAGAGTTTGCAGTAGCATCTGCTGCGTACATGAATTCTTATCTCCCTGTTCTTTCCCTACACCTGGGTGTCATCATTTAAAAAAAAATCTATTAAGCTCTTCCCAAGAATATATGACCCTATAGACTTTCCAGGAGACAAATGGCAAATTGTGAACCTTGAGGTAAAGCCAAGCAAGGATACTTCCATGATAAATCTTGAAAAATGGGAAAGCTTTGGAGTTTTAGCTTCAGAGGGATCCGCAATCTTGTATGGGTTTTCCTCAGCTGAAAAGCCAAAGCCTTTTGATTCTATCATCGAAAGAGCACAAACATTCCCAGTTTCCCCTGCTTCCCAGGAACCTTGGTTAAGGGAAAACATAAGGAAGGCAAAGAAGTATAGTTAGACCAATTAGCAGGAAGAGGCACTTTCAAAAAAATCAACCCAAGCTATCCTCTCATGGTCCCCTGTGCTGGGCTGTGAACCGCTGTCAGGATCTGTGAGGAGAGGGGTGAGCTGGGCCATGGTTGCAGTGACCGATAAGAATGGGCAAGTAAACTCCATTCAGGAAGAGTGGGCTTTGCTGGACCCTTCCCAGCAGAGTCTCTTGCAAGATGCAATGCAACAAATAGGAATACCAGAATATTCAAGAACATTTTAATGGTCTAGAAGACTTAGAAGATAGATCCATTGAAACATTACAGATTTCTATTCATCTCCTCTGGCAGCAGGTCATCGAGGACAACTGTGCAGAGCAAAGAGACAGTGGAAGTCACAAGAAAGACAGTAACCCTACAGCTAAAGAGCAAAAGGAGGTATCAACCATGTTATCGGTGCTCATGTTGGCCCACCTGGGGACAAGTGTACTCATGCATCAAATGGCAATTAGATTTATCTACAACATCTCAAATCCAAACCACTGTGGATATCCCGTGTTTAAAAAAAAAAAGGAGGGAGATGGTGAAACACAGTCCATTAATGGAGTCGTGTGGAGACAACTCTGAATGCTTGTAGGAACATTTCAAGAAAACAGGACAAGATTCTTGTAACCTCAGTTTTTTCAAACCGTGGAATTGTTCTCAGGATACGTTTTTGTGTTCTTCTCATATGGTGCACATAGAAGTGACTTTACATCAGGTTACTAATTATTGTTTGTTGATATTGTTCAAACAAATGTTTCAACTACCAAAAAATAAAAAAAGCATGGCGAAACAGCAGCCCTTGGGGCACTGATGAAGGAGTGAGCGTGAGACCAGCCTGAGCAAGCCTCTCTCTCAAAATACAACAACAATAAGAGTTAAAAACAAACTAACCAATCAAATACAAGAAGACGGCATGAAACCAAGCTGTGACCAGCTTAGCTTGCTGAATCAACACAGCTGGAACTTGCCACACTGGGAAAATAACTCTGGGAGTCCCCATCCTCCTACAGGCAGGGTTCTAATGAGTAAAAAGGTTTCGAGTCACAGACCCCACTTTCTGAAATCCTTCCAGCTCTGACATTCCACCCGTCTGTACCACCTGAATTTACAAAAGAGATTAGTAATGCACGCCACAACACATTTTAAACCGTGGCCTTTGACCAGTACATGTAATTGGAAGAACTCCTCAAAGTGACAAAATGCATTAGCAGGTCTTGGCCCCGCAGAGTCTCTGGTACCAGCAGCTGTCACAGTGACTACAGTAGCACTCACTTCAGCCCAGGAGTCCGTGCTCTCCAGACATCCTGGCCACCCAGTTTCTCATCTCAGCCCAGTTTCCTTCCCCAACCCCCCCTTTTTTCCAAATGAGAATGGATTCAGGGTATTGATAGCAGGTACCAGCCAATACAAAACAGAAAGGCTGCTACATGGAAGGACCATGGTCTCAGTACAGGCTTATGGCGCTGGTGCCAGAGTCCCTCAGAGTCCCTTGGCTCTGGCTCTACAGTGACTTGAGCCAGTCACTTGAACTTCCTGTATCTCAGTTTCCTTCTCTGTGGAATGGGGATAACAATACAGCAGTACCTAGCTCACACTGTTGCTTTGGGGATGAGATGAGTTGATCTTTGTGAGGAGCATCTGGTCTGTAGCAAGTTTATGTAAACATTTGGTGAATGAAATAATTAGCGGCTTTGAGGGGATTGGTGTGGAGCAGTGGAAAGAGCACGGGAGTCCAGCCTAGCTCTGACACACCTTAATAATGTTTCCAAAGGCCAGCAGGATAATCTCTAAGCAATGGATCACCTACCGGTTATTATGACGTGATCCTACTGGCAGCTTTATGGCCTTAAAGGACTTGGTGCAATGGAACCCATTGTGATTGTCAAAATTTACTTCAAAATGAGGTCAGAGGTCCTCTGTGGTTTACCTTGCTGAGATCTCTATCTTACAAACGTGAAAACTGAGGCCCAGAGAATTAAAGTGTCCTGTCTAAGGACATCGCACTGGACAGGCAATAGGGGCACATGGGTCTTCTGGTACCTAAACTTTAGGGTCTCTAGAATGAGAACTTGCAGAGGGGGGGTACCCTGGCAGTGGGGAGTAGGAGATGAGAAGGCTGCAGAATCCTGCTAGGTCTCAGGCACAAACCGTCTTCCAAAGCTTTGGGGAACGGCCCAGCACTTGGGTACATGTCTGTAACTTTCACATGACTATGGACCTACACCCGAAAGGTTAGGACCTACCCTTTCAAAGGGCACAGAATGGAGCTGGCGGTTTTCATATTGGGTTTCCATTTGTTGAGGTGGAGGCCACACAGGTGTTTTAAATGCTTTCTCTCTTAGCTCTTTCTAGGGCTATTACAGTTGAGGGGTGCTGGGGACAGCAGCTTAAAGGGCAATGTTGAAATTATCAGGGACTCAAGGGAAAGGAGGAAGGAGAGACCAGGGAAGGTGCTAAGGTGAGAAGGGTGGGGAAAGCCCTATTTCCTCAGTGTGGATTATGTACTCTTCACTGCGCAAGTTCCTTTCTACTTGGTCATGTGCTTCTAATTCCACTAGGTTGCTCATAGCATTCAGTGCACAGGTAGAGAGATCAGGGCTCAGAGAAACTGAGCATCTTCATTCCATTTCCTGTTACTGTGATCAAATACTTCCACAGAAGCAAACCAGAGGAGAACGGGCTGATTTTTAGCTCACAATTCCAGGTTACAATTCCTCATCATGAGGAAGTCCAAGGCAGAAGGAACCCAAAGCACCTAGGCCCATGCAGCCACAGTCCAGAAGAGAGAGTAATGAACGGGTTAAGGAATACAGGGGCCTGCACACTGCCTGATGTTTCTTCCCATGGTCTCCACCCTCTTCTAAGTACCAGCCTTTCCAATTTTGGGTCAGCTGGTACCTGCTACTGCTACTCCAAATCCTTTGTTATTTGGAAGGAGAAGGTCAGATCTCTCCAACCTAGAGCACATTCATTCTCCCATATGTAGTGCCCAGCTCACTCACTTTCTCCTTTTGCTACAGTCCAGAGCACAGACTACGAAATGGTGCAGCCCACATTCAGCTTGGGTCTTTCTACCTCAATGAACCCCAGTAAGAAAATCTCTCACTCAAGTCTGCAGGCCGGCCTAATCTAGACAGATCCTCACTGAGACTTCCTTGCCAGGTGATTCTACATTGTGTCAAGTTGACAATTAGAAATAACTATTACAAGGAGTTTGTCCTGGATCACTGAGGCCATGCTAATTCTCCCCTGGATAGAGACAGAGATCAACTCTCCTTAGTTCTTTGTTCTAGGCTGAGATGATTAATCTTCATTGTCAACATGACAGCATTTAAAAGAGCCTAAGAGCTATCTCAAGACATATCTGTTAAGGTGTTTGCAGAGAGATTTAAGTGGGAAGGGAGCAGTCACCTTGGAAGTGGACAGCACTCTCCCATGGCCTGGCGTCCCAACCCACACACCAGGACTGACTGCAGACATCATGTGAGCATCTGCCTCCACAGTCAAGGCCCACTCTCACTATCATGCCTTCCTTGTGTCATGATGAGATGCATCACTTGAAACTTGAAACCAAAATAAACTCTCCCTCATTGCTTTTGCCAGTCACAGCGACAGGAAAATGAATTCAGATAGTCGACGCCAGGGCACGAGGTTACTGCTGTGGTTAACCTGGCCGTATGGTGTGTAGACCTTTGGAAACGATCTGAAATAAGAGTGAGAAAATTCGCAGCTGCGGGGAAGAGCATGCCCAGAATGCAAAATTCAGAGCTTAATGAGCCATTCTGTTTCTACTCTGGAACAGAACCTGTCTGCATTCTACCCGTACCCCAAACAATTTGAGTGAGGCTGAATGCAAATGCAATGGATTAAGTTGTTTGGTGATATAAATTTCGTAACATCCAGGCTGTGGCATGGCTGTTACTCACTGCGTTTGGTCGTTTCTATAGTTAAACTGTAATTAATATCTGGCAAAGAAGCCATCAAGTTAAAGCTGTAGACAAGGCAGGCGCAGGGGCACAGCTGTAAGGTTAGAGCACAGCTGTCAGGAGAGAGCGCTCATCTTGCATTAAAATCACAAGAAAGGCTCCCAAAAGCTCCCAAAAGGATTTGTAAAGATGCAAATCCATTTGAAAGAAGAGAGGAAAGGGAATGTCACTGAAGGGGTTTAGTTTTCAAAGCCAACTACCTGGTGAAATGTTTTGTCAAGTCTAATGCCAAGACCTGAAGAGGCCACTGCATAAATCCCAAGCTGGCAGAAGAGCCTCATGGTGATGTACTTAAAGGGAGATAAACTATAAGACTTATTGGGCCATGGAGGCTTGAATCAAGCAAAACACTAAAGTAAAGCAGTAAGTGTCAGGGTTGGGTTCCTTGAAAAAAAGTCACTGAGGGGCCATTGCGTAAAGCTGTGAATGTAAGCCTTGTGTTTGGTTCTCACAAGGTCTCACAAAAGATTGCTTCAGTCTCAGAAGAGATTTTAAGTTTTTGAACAAAGTTAGAACTGTATGCTTTATTATGGGACTTGTACAGATGAACTAAACATATTTTGTTTTATGAGAAGTCAGTGAGTTTTTGAGGATCAGGAGGAGAATGCTAGGGCTTTTAAATTTATGCTTTTAAATATGAGCTTGGGTGGCATGTTGATAAGGTAGACTTACGGTAGTTAGTCTCAATTATTAACTTAATGGGATTTAGAATTCTTGAAAAGAAACATAGGCATGTGTGAGGGCATTTCCAGAGAGGCTTACTTCAGAAGGGAGGACCCACCTTGAATGTGAATGGTACCCTCTCGTGGGCTGAAGTCTCAAACTGAGTTATCAGGAGTGTATGACCTGAGCATCAGCATTCATTTCTCTACTCATTTCTCTGTTTCCCTACTGTGTATGAGATGTGACCACCCACCCCATGGTTCACCTACTGCTTAGTCGCCACTGCACCATATGATTAGAACATATTCTCTCAAAAGGGGAGCCAAAATTAACCTTTCCTTTCTTACGTTGCTGTGTCAGGTGTTCCAGCATAGCAATGAAGAAAAACTAACTGACACGAGGAGCAACTGAGCGGAGGTGCCTGGCTATATTACAAAACCTATCTGGATATGTTTGAAAACGACTTTTGCCAGAGACTTCAAGGCCAGTGAGCAACCAGAGTGACAGAGAAATGGGAAGGAATCCGAACCACAAGTCAAAAATGTTAGAAAATGTCAGGCTGCTGCTGACAAGCATTAAGGACTTTATTTGGGGCCTTTTGAGACTCGTTATGTACAAAACAGTATCTTCTTTCATCCAATCTGAAGCTGCTGTTGAGAATTCAAACTGTCTCACTTAGAAACAATGTGACCCTGAACCAAACATCTTATCTTCCTGGACTTTGGTCTTCTTGTCTACAGAAAAATACATAGATTATCTGTACTTGGTTATCATATAAGATTATTCAACAACAACAACAACAACAAAATCTACAAGAAGAGAAGAAAGAGGAGGGGAAAGAAAAGTACATGTGACATTGCATGATATGTCTATGGCCATCCCACCCTGAATGTGCCTGATCTCTTCTGATACAGCAGTCTATGGACTACAGAAAACAAAGAAAGTAAGGATCACAAAAATGATGGAGAATGAGCAATCATTGTAAAACAAAATTTTTACCTAGTCACAGCTGTCAGATTTTGAGTAGGAGAAAACACTACGGAGAGCAAGTTGTGCATTAGTGAGAATGAACTCTGTGCCAAGTGTCACCATGATGAGGACTCCTGCCTGTCCTGTAATACACAATCTCCTGTGACTGCGACCCTGCCCTGGCTCCTGTTGGAGTTAGCTCCTGGCTCTACTCATCCTCTCTGCAATTCACCAGTTGATCTAGCTTAGCGCGGAATGAATCTTTCTCTGCCCTTTGTTTCTCTTAGATTTCCCAGTGAGGCAGGCTTCTTTGGGCTCTCTTACGAGGTCTCCATTAGAGCCAGGACAAACAATCTGTAGCAGGAAGACAGAAGTGAAAGCAGACCAGACAAATTCTTATTTCATTTTAAACAACCAAGCTGTTGAACGTTGTCCAGCCTTTTTCATCTCTGCTGTAAGAGGGCTCCTAACAAGACATTGCCCATTAAGCCTCATTATCATGCCTGTTTTCTAAAAGTGACTCCCAAAATTCAGGAGTTAGAAGCCCGGACACTATGTTTCCAAGATTCCCTTACCAGAAGGAGCCAGACAGATTATGGCAGGCAAGGACACCTGGGCATCTCTGAGATAGAATTGTGGGTGATTCAAATGTCTAGTGTTAATTTGTTGGGCTTTTGCTGGAACTCATGACTGTCCTCCTATAGGCACTTAGTGTGTACTACCAAAACACAGCAAAGCCTTCTTAACCTCTTTCCTTGGCCTTTGGCTGTGTGATGCCAGATTCTCTACGTTAGATACATTCCTAATTGAATCACCCGCAGTGGCTTGTGTCCTGTCAGCAAACCCATCATACATGCCCTGTAAAGCTGTAGGAAAGGCACCCTAGGGTCCAGATTTAAACCATGCTGTGGAAACCGTTCAGTATGTTATCCAGAAAGAAGACAGAAAAGAGTTATTTTGATTACCTCTCTAGATTCTTTTGAGAGTAAAGGATCCAAAAGCACACTCTGATTTCTCTTTCTGATTTCCACTGGAAGCTGGGAAGCATTTTTTTAAATCTTCTTTGCAGAGTTTCTTTTGGAGAGAATATATCCTCATGCTCCCTACAAGAGAGACTAGTCACTGCCTCGCCAGCCCCACGGCTGACTCTACACAAACAAGCAAGTCCCTCATCCCTGGGAACTCATGTCACTGTCCTACCCAGATCCTACTGCTGTTTCTGCCTCTGTGGGCAGCAATTTACAAATGCTTATTCAGTTCTTGTTTTTCACCAACTCTCTGTTCCATGGGTCTGTTTCATTAGTTGAGAGTAAAGTAAAATACAAGGACAGCTAGAACGAAGAACCATGGCCAGGAGCATCAGATGCTTGAAAGTGAAGGTGGTTTTGTTGGAGTCAGTGCCATCCTGGTTTAGCCCCAGGTCATTTGTATGTATGACATGTATGTTTATGGTTTGTACACATGTACATGTGTGTGGGTGTAGGTACATACCTGTTGTAGTGAACGTATGAAGCTTAGTAATCAACCCTGGGTACTATTCCTCACTCTTCACCTCCTCTGAGATGGTAACTTTTTGGTTGTCACTGTGTGTGCCAGATAGTTAGGCCCATGGACTTCCATGGATTCTTATCATGCTACCTGAGCACTGGGGTTACAGACATACACTACCATCCTTGCCTTCATGTAGGTTCTGGAGGTTTGAACTTAGATCCTTATGCTTCCAAGATGAAGGCTTTACCCACGGGGCCATTTCCCCAGATACTATTTGCCTCATTTACATCCAGGTATCTGAATGTTGCTGTGAATGTTGTGAGCCTTGATTTCCTTACCTGCTGTGACTCCCAACTGACTCTGCAGGCAAGTCTAAATCACTTAGCAAAATGCAATGGCCTTTCCAGGACTGGCCGCGGCTGCTCTCCATATGCTTTTTTCCTAAACTCACCCTTGCCAGTAATCTACTTTATCAATAAGCTCCATCTATGTGGAGCTATTTGTGTTTCCTCAAAGATACCAACTCTGTCATGAGTTTGGCCTTCACATAGGCTGCCCCTGCCGCAAATATACTGTTTTCTAATGTCTTTTTTGAGGACCACTAACAATCTTTTAAGCCCCAGCTCCCAGATGTGAGTTATACTTTGAGCCTTTCTCTTCCTCCCATGACCTCATCCCATCTTGCTTATGAAAAAATGTTCATGTTGAGAAGTTTCCCAAAGACCTTGATCACCCTTTACCACATTTAGACATTGTAGCCGATGGTTTTGTGAATGTTAGTGGGTATGGATGCATTAGATGACTGTCTAATGGTTTGGATTATTTAGGGTACATATCCAAACGTTGCTGGACCCTGTGGTAGTTCTGTGTTTTATTCATTGAGGGCACAGTGCACCATTTTTTTCACAGTGGTCACACCATCACGATTTTACATCCCTATCAGCAAGGCACAAGGGTTCCAACTTCTATATAACTTCACCAACATGTGGTATGTGTTTGTTGTTGTCGATCTGTTTGTATGTTTCAGTAATGGTCATCCTGATGAGAACCGGGTATTTCTTGCATTTCCAGGAGACTGGTGCCCATTGTCATGAGCTGTGCATCCTTTGCTCATTGTCTTTGGAGCAATATCTATTCAAGACCCTTGTCTATTTTAAATGAAGTTTGTTATCATGTTGTGGGAGTTTTAAAATATATTGTGATATAGATTTCTTATTAGATACATGGTTAGTAAATATTCTGTTTGTTATCTCCCTAATTTCTAGATGCTCAAATGAACATTATCAACAGCAAAACACATGACAAAGCCATCTATTCCCCACTTCTCAATGAGCCCCAATACAAACCTTGCATCACAGATGAACAAGGATAGTGACACTGTGTGCCAGGCCCTCTCCCCTTACACAACTCCGGTCTTTGGCATCTCTGGGTCCCCTGTGATTAACTCTTACACGAGGTGTCCAGGCTTCTTTTGTCTGGATTAGACCATGATACCCTGTCAGGTAAAAGCATGACACCAAAACATGGAAGGCAGGACATCTGCCAAAATTATTCAAAATGATCAAGATTATTTGAAATGAAGCATTATATCCTTAAGACTTAGGCATGAACCTTGCACTGGTCTCTGGAGACAGTTTAACTGTATCTTGAGATGTTTTCTTAAAACTGAAAAAAAAAACCTTTCTTCTTTTATCTATTTGTTTTTATTTGTGTGTTGGTGTATGTATGGTATGTGTGGGGGGGGGCTGAATGGGGGTGCGCCACAGTACATGTGTCGAGGTCAGAGTTCAACTTCAGGTATCTGTCACCACCTTTCATTTTGTTGGATGCAGTTTCTTCCGTGTTGTTCAACTTCCTGTCCCAGGTAGCTGCCCATCAAGCTTGTGTAGATTCTCCTGTCTCTGCTTTTCATTTGTCACACATGTGCTGGGATTACAAGCACACTACTATGCCTGACTTCTTATTTCAAATATGGGTTCTGGGGATTCAAACTCAGGTCCTCATACTGGAAAGGCAAGAACATCTCCCACTGAGCCATCTGCCATGCCTGATGTATCTTGGAATATTAATGAGTGTATAAGGCCATTGGGGTTAGTAAGACACTTAAAATTAAGGAGGCAGAACATAGACACGGCCTCCTACAACTTGGGGGTGATGTTTATGATCACACAATGTTCAGGGAAGAGCCTGACACTCCTTCACAAAGAAGAAGGAGAGGCCTCTGGGTGTTTCTTTGGCGATTTCTCACTGAATGCTGAAATGCAATATATAACCCAACAGATACCATTCTGTATCACAGTGAGAAGCCGCTGAAATCTAGCACAATTGACAACACAGTGCAGTAAATTCTAAAAAGCAGAGAAGAGTGATTGAGCAAAATGCATAACACAGGAGGCTTGTCACATATGAGAATGAAAATACAGATCAGGCAAACTTCTTATGAATACACCCTTTTTTTAACATTCAGTTTCAATTACAACTTCAGCAACAACAGGGGTTTTACCTTTATACTATTTTCAATCACTTTAACTTGTACTTGATGATCATTTTAGTATAAATTCAGTTTCAAAATATGAAGAACCACTTTTTTAATTTTAATTTTGGTTTTTTGAGACAGGGTTCCTCTGTGTAGCCTTGGCTGTCCTGGACTCAGTTTGTAGATCAGATTGGCCTCCAGCTCCCAGAGATCCACCTACCTCTGCCTCCCTGAGTGCTGAGATTAACAGCATACTCCACCGTGCCCAACTATAATCACTTTCATTAAACTGCAAAAAATAATGTATTTGAAAAGTTATAGTCTCAATAACAGATTACTTCTTTAATTAAGAAAAAACATTTTAA
The DNA here is from genome assembly GCA_028658305.1 of Pachyuromys duprasi. Classification (NCBI taxonomy): domain Eukaryota; kingdom Metazoa; phylum Chordata; class Mammalia; order Rodentia; family Muridae; genus Pachyuromys; species Pachyuromys duprasi. Next base: position 36,437,939 of record CM053746.1, on the reverse strand, counting down.
ATGTAAAGCATGTGTAAGTGTGATCTCTGCCCTCTGTTGAACTGGCCGTGTTCATAGTAAAACGACTTGGAAATAAGGTTGGAGAGAGACACCTGTGAATTCACCACACCATTTACAGGTGAGAGATGGCCCTAGGAGGTGAAGGAAGGACTAAACTAAAGGCTGTGAGAGACTCAGTATGAAAACCAGAGCTGAGGCTGGAGAGATGGCTCAGCAGTTAACAGTGCACGCGGATATTTCAAAAGACCCAAGTTCCATTCCTAGCACTCATGTTGAATGGCTCCCGTGCTCTCTTCTGGCCTCTGTAAGCCTCTGCACTGATACACACATACACAATCATATACACACATATATGTATATACATATATATGCATAGGATGTATTCATGTATGTGTGTGTGTGCAGAGACAGAGAGAAAGCGAGAGCTATATGTGCTCATGTTTTTGCTACATGTAATAAATGGTACAACACAAAGGCTATGAGAATCTAGACCTTGTCCATTTAATCGCCCATTCTAGCCCCAATACCTGAAATGACCCCTGCAGCACAGCTACTGAGCAAATACTTATTAGATGCATAAAGAAGAAGATCACTGGAAAGGCCTAGGGCAGAGCCCTCTTTGCAGAACAGAATGGGAGTCATGAAGGGTAGCAGAGATGTAAGACCCACTGTGCAAGAATCAGGCAGCAGTGTGGGACAAATATCCTAAAACTGTGTGCTGGCTCATGATGATTGCTATGTTTTCCCATTCACAACCCTTCAAGATAGGTAGGGTTGACACCACCGTTTAGATAGGGAATTGGAAGCTTGTCCAGCTACCCCAGCTCATGTCTGATGCACAGAGCAAAGTAAGACCTCATAAAGCTGCACCGTAGGGCCAGTGGGTAGGAGAACCTGTGTCCCTTTCCCTGCAGACTTTGAACAGCACAGACAGAGGTCCTGGAAAGCTCTGCTATCAAACTGCTGGAGTTCAAACTTTTAATTATTTTCTACTAATCTTCCACTAATTAGATCTTCTACTAAAAGATTTCTTCTAAATCTTTTAGATTTATCTTCTAAATCTTCTACTAAAAATCTTTTAATTAGCTGTGTGGCTTTGAAAGAGAAATTTAATCTGCTTAATTGGGGTGATAATAGTACTTACCTCAGGGTTATTGCAAGCATTAAATGAGATGATACACATTAAGCAACCAGAACAGAACACGGACTGCCAAGTATCTCAGTAAATGTTGGCTGTCAGCATCATGCTCACTAAGAGCTTTAAATTCTATTATTTCTTCTTATTATTTATTATTTGCTTTAAATTCTATTATTTCAGAAGCATTGCTCCCCCCACCCCTTCATCCTTCCTTCTTTCCTTGATTCCTCCTTCTCTCTTGTATGTGAGTCTCATGGTCCTACTAGGTGCCTGACACTGAACTATGCATCTGAGATTCAAGGACAATTAGAAGATGACTTTTGCTGAGGGTGGCTTGTGTATGTCATAGGAGCATGAAGGAGAGAGCTTGAAGGCATTTACGGACACTCTTGTAATCAGTCAACATCTGAGCTGGGCTTTAAAGGACAGAGAGGAATTCTTCACATGGGTCAATGAGAGCAAAGGGAAGTCCAGAGAACCTTCTGTCAAGACTGACTTTCAGGAATGAGTCATCCAATGGAACAAACTAATTACAGTGAAAGGGAAAAAAAGAGTTTGTATGCATGCCTACACACACATATGTATGAGAGAAAGAAATAGAGACAGAGACAGAAGAGGGAGAGAGAGAAAAAGAAAGAAAGAGGCTGAAAACTATGTATAAACTGTGGCTGTGTTGAACATTTCAATCATTTATTAGATCCAGCTGTGTAAAAGCAACAGTTTTTCAAGGGAAAGAATATGGGTTTGACTGTTGCATCATCTAGGATCTGAATGGCGACTGCATCGTGTGACTTTCGGTATGTTTCTTTGGCTCTCTGATATTTAAGCTCTTTATAGGTTTAGGATTACGAGAGACAGGGGTAAGAAAAACAGGGTGGTGGGACGGCAAATGTGAGTTCAGTACAATGATAAGCCTGTCGGAAATGCCATATCGAAACTCATTTTTGTATTAATTAATGAAAAATTTAATGAATATTAATGAAAATATATCAAAGAATCTTCTACAGCAGAGAAGTGACAATTCTTGCTTCCCCAGTGTTGTCTCTTATGAATTAAATCAAACCAAGTATCTAATGTTATTTAGTAAGGGACTGGCACACACAAATGTTGAATAAATGTTTCCTTTCTCCCTTCCAGAGTCTGGCTCCCTACACCGAGGATGCTGCGGACCTGAGCCAAATCACTGCAAGGCACCATCGTTCTTACCATTAGCAAATTCCAGAGGGTGCAGTGCTTAACTCAGGCAGTGGCTTTTTTTTTTCTTCCTTTTTTGAGTCAGTCAAGGTGTTCCCTCCCCAAACTCACAATGGGGAGATATTGGAGCCTCTGGAGCACCTAATCCCTTCTTTTTTTTTTTTAACTATAATGCTAATTTGATGTTGGAAGATGGATGATTGGCAAGCCTTGGGTTTTGCATTCATCCTCACAGGAAGTGGCAAGGTAGGAGCTCACCTGATTTCTGCCTCATAAACTCAGGAAGCCCAGGGATTATAATTCTGGCAACACATCACCCAAACAGTGAGCCTGGATGTCAGATATCAACCCTCTGTGGTTATTTAGATGCCTCAATGATATCTTTTTAAAATTATTTTTATTAATTACAGTTTATTCACGTTGTATTGCCCCTGTAGTTCCCTCCCTCCTTCCCTCTCAATCCCAATCTCACCCTCTCTTCTTCTTCCCCACCTGTGCCCCTCCCCTAGTCTGCTGATAAGGGTGGTCCTCCTGCCCTTTGATCCTAGTCTCTCAGGTCTCATCAGGAGTGGCTGCATTATGTTCCTTTGTGGCCTGGAAAGGCTGCTACCCCCTCAGGGGGAGATGATAAAAGAGCAGACCAATCAGTTCCTGTCTGAGACAGTCCCTATCCCCATTACTGTGAACTGCCATGGGCTACCTCTGTGCAGGGGTTCCAGGCCCATCTCCATGAGTGGTCCTTGGCTGGATTATCAGTCTCAGAAATGACCCCTGTGCCCAGACTTTTTGGATCTGTTGCTGTCCTTGTGGAGCTCCTGTCCATTCCAGGTCTTACTATCTCCCACTTCTTTCATAAGATTCCCTGGACTCTGCCCAAAGTTTGGCTATGAGTCTCAGCATCTGCCTCCATACCCTGCAGGGTAGAGCCTTTCAGAGGCTTTCTGTGGTAGGCTCCTCAATGATACTTTTTTTTTTTTTTGGAAACCTTTGAAAACACAGCACTTTTTTTTGTATTAATCACAGGTTATATACTTTGCATCCCAGCTGTAGCCCCCTCCTGCATTCCCTCCTTATCCCCCACATCCCTCCCTTATCTCCTCCCTGCCCCTTTCCAAGTCCACTGATAGGGGAGGACCTCCTCCCCTTCCATCTAACTCTAGCTTATCAGGACTCTTCAGGACTGGCTGCAATGTTCTCTTCTGTGGCCTAGCAAGGCTGCTCCTTCCTCGGGGGCGGGGTGGGGGGTCAGAGAGCCAGCCATTGAGTTCATGTCTGAAATAGTCCCTGTTCCCCTTACTAGGGTATCCACTAAACAAGAAA
>CM053746.1:36359225-36433787 GCA_028658305.1 Pachyuromys duprasi | reverse complement strand
AAGAAGCTGGGGAAATCCCAGCATTGCTCTGCTTTTATAAAATATCTGTAAGAATTACCAGAAAGTAGTGTTAACCAAATGCCACATGCAGCCTTTCATTAGAATGAGGAGAGGTGGTGGTTGCTTCTCGACTTAATAACTCTCTCATACTTAGTTAGGGGAAGAGAGACTATGTTCACTTAGGACTTGGAAGGCTAAAGAATGCCATAAGGAGGTTGTTATAGTCAGGACTTTGTGGTGGTATCTTGAACTTCAACTGGGATCAACACAGCTCATGACAGCCATGGGAGTATGCTCAATGGTCTCAAGTCAAAGTGACAGAATAGCAAAGTTGGCCTTTACCAGCAGACTTTCACCATCAACAGCACATGAAAGAGGGCATGAGTGAAGTTCATAGTAAGGCTGGAGGATTCAGAGCTACCCCACTGATGGGAGGTGAGTCTCTCACAGACTCTATCAACAGGACTAACAAAGTGGAGAAGGTTCTGGGTCAACAGCTGCATGTGGTTAAGGTGAAGTTGTTTGGTGCGCCATCTACGGGACAAGGTGTCCCTAGGTCTTCCAGCCCCAAGCTTTCCACTCTCTTCATCTCTTTCGCATTCACCCTTCTTCACATGAGTGCTGGTTGGACCTTCTGTAAATGGCCAGTGACCTTTCTGCTCTATGCTGTGAGTCTCTTGGTGACTGCCTGTCACCTGTGAGGTTTTAAGATCTCACTCCTAATAATATCTGTGGTTTCTTCACCCATCAATTTCTCTGTGGACCACTCCATCCTCCAAAAGCCAGGCTGGGCCATGTCATAAGGTCCTGGCTTACACGGCTCTCCTCCAGCACTACTGCAGGAACTCTAACAGCATTCATTGACAAGCTGTGTGCCACCTTCAGGAAGCCTGTCCCGACCCCTTTGCCATTCCCCCAAGAGAAAGGAACTTCATTTTCATGGGCTTACAGACCCATCTAGCTTGATCTTAAGTGTACTGGTGCCCACATCAAGAACAGACTGATCAAGTCTCTATGACATACTACAGCATTGTGTCCAAGGGTTTGGACTCTGGGCTCCAAATCGGAGCTCTAACGCTTTGTGATATGAGCTCTTAAGTGCCATTTTCCCCTCTGGGCCTGCTTGCTCATCTATCAAATGGGAAAAATGACAGAGCCCACTTAGGGTGAATGAAAAAAATCAAGTGTGAACATTCACTGATTGACCATGGTGAAAAGTCCTCACACACATCTGATCCATCTGTATGTACACAGATGAACGATTGGTTGTTGTTTTTCTTGTTGTCGATATTATCTCTAACCAGCACAATCATATTTAGGGTTTACACTATCTTAGTACCTAGCAGGTGTGACACATGGCAAGCAAATTGGGGACAGATGTGGAAGGTTCTATGTCATTGAAAGGCTATACTCACTCTTTGAGCCCTTTGTATAATGAATACTGTTGTTTGTTAGATGAATATAATGGCAAATCTTCATTGCCATCTTGGCTGGACTTAGAATCTCCATGGAGATCAGTAAGGCACACTTGCACCTGTGAGGAACCTGGAACTCCCTTTCTCTGCTTGTTGGCTGCTGTGACGTAATGCCACTCTCCTCTGCTCTGCCACAGCTTCTCCACCACTAAACTCTGTGAAACAATGAACCATGCATGGTAGTGGCAGGCTGATCAGTCTCTGCGCCTGGGGCCCAGGATGACAGGGCAGCAGGAGGGAAGGACCAGGAGCCTCTAAAGCTGGTCAGTTCACAAATAAAGTGGGGCCACTTTCTCAGGACAAGGCAGCTCAGAGACTGGGACTTCAAGAAATCAGCCATCTTTCTGCAGAGAATGTTTGCCTTTGTATTCCCTGACAGTCTTTACCGTGGTGCACTGATTTTCGGATTGAGGCATTGGGGGGCAGATGTTTCTGACTCCAGTCTGTTCCAGCTGTTCAGAGAAGCAGAAGAGAAGAATGTATAAATAGGGAGAATGTGGTCAAGTGATGACAGAAAGAGCTTCAGTAGAGGCCTAGCTGGGTTTGATTCTGTAACTGACCTGGGTTTTGCTTTCTTTCACGAGTAAAATGGGGATGAAAGCCTTGATAAAAGGCTTCTGGGAAAACAATGTAATCATGCCCATAGGGGGCTTAGCCCAGGTCTGGTATGGTGACAGGAGACAACAGCAGTTGATAAAAGCAATTTATAGTAGAACATGATGGGACAGAGGGTAGCAGGATCTGAGTGCCAACTACAAGTGAATTGCAGAGCATCTGAGAACGTCTTCCCAGGATTTACCTGTTTGCCTGTGAGGACTTTTCACCATGGTCAATAGGGAAGGCTGCTGTCTTGATCACATTTTTAAGTATCAAAGGTACTTTGATAGACAAAGTGAGAGGGATAATACAGAGACAATGTTCTGAAGAGCATTTCAAGTCTGAGAGTCTCTGAGTAAAACAGAGAAGAGAGATCCTCAGAAGGGCCATAGGGTCTGGATGGGCTGGGAAATGCTCCGGGGCACAGTGACCCCATGGTCTCTGCTGCCTCTATAATAAATTGGTGAGAGCCAGGAAAAAGGTCTTCTTACTGGTACAAAGCAAAGCTGAGCACATGGGTCTGGGAGCAGAGGAGGCCGCAGTATGACAGTTATTTGCATGTTCTTAACTTTTTTATTTTTAAATTAATTTATTTTTTATTAATTACAACTCATTAATTTCTATATCCCAGCTATAGCCCACTCCCTCATCCCCTCCCAACCCCATCCTTCTTCCCTCTTCTCCTCCCATGCCCCTCTCCAAGACAACTGATAGGGAAGGTACTCCCATCCCTTCCATCTGACCCTAGCTTCTCAGGTCTCATCAGGACTGGCTGCATTGTCTTCCTCTGTGACCTGGTAAGGCTTCTCCCCTCTCAGGAGGAGATGATCAAAGAGTCAGACACTGGGTTCATGTCAGAGACAGTTGCTGTTTCCCTTACTATGGTACCCACTTGGACACTGAGCTGCCATGGGCTACTTCTGTGCAGGGGTTCTAGGCTGCATGGTCCTTGGCTGGGGTATCAGTCTCAGAAAAGACCCCTGGACCCAGATTTTTTGGTTCTGTTGCTGTCCTTGTGGAGCTCCTGTCTCCTCTGCCCAAAGTTCGGCTATGAGTGTCAGCATCTGCTTTATTACCCTGCTGGGTAAAGTCTTTCAAAGGTTCTCTGTGGTAGGCTCCTGTCCTGTTCCCAGTTTTCTCCCTCTTCTGAAATCCATCTCATTTGCCTTTCTTAATGAGGATTGATCATCCTACCCATGGTCCTCCTTCTTGCTTAGCTTCTTTATGTGTCAGATTTTAGTTGTGTTTATCCTATACTGTATTTCTAATATCCACTTATAAGTGAGTATATACCATGTGTGTCTTTCTACTTCTGGGATACCTCACTCAGGATGATCATCTCTAGTTCCCACCATTTTCCTGCAAATTTCACAATTTCCTTGTTTTTAAGCGCTGAGTAGTATTCCATTGTGTAATTGTACCACAATTTCTGCATCCACTCCTCCGTTGATGGATATTTGGGCTGTTTCCAGGTTCTGGCTATTATGAATAAAGTTGCTACAAACATTGTTGAGCAAATGTTTTTGTTTACTCGAGCATATTTTGGATATGTGCCTAACAGTGGTATAGCTGGATCTTGAGGTAGCACTATTTCTGATTGTCTGAGAAAGCACCAGATTGATTTCCAAAGTACTTGTACAAATTTACATTCCCACCAGCAATGGAGGAGGGTTCCCCTTCCTCTACATCTTTTCCGGCATGTGCTGTCACTTGAGTTTTTGATCTTAGCTATTCTGATGGGTGTAAGGTGAAATCTCAGGGTTGTTTTGATTTGCATTTCCCTGATGACTAAGGACGCCGAGCATTTCTTTAAGTGTTTCTCTGACATACACACACCAAAATGAAATCTTAAGAAAAGAACTATCTGACACTAGGCATTTTTATCTTTGTTTCCAGAAACTGGAGTTTAAGTGAGACAACATGCTGGGTTGCTGTCCCCTTGCTGTGGTCAGAGTAGGTAGAGAAGTTACCAGACTCCTCTGCTTTTCCATTGGCTGGTATCAACCCAGTGGATACCGTGAAGGGCTTCAGTGTGCCAGAGCATCAGGCATGAAATCCTAAAGTAGGAGGCACCATTTCATCTGCTCTGCAGCTGAATTGTTGGAGTGTGTATTTTTAAACCCTACCGGGTATGCTGACACTCCCCAAGAAAGACAGTTAAATAAACAGAGTGACGAGGAGACAGGTGTACCTATTTTTAGTGTGTTTCTGTGTCAAGAAGAGGCTCAGAGGCACCGAACAAGAACTTGTTGTACATGCTAATAGGAAGCAGAGTCCGAACCTCTTCATCCTCTCTTTCTCAGCAGGTCCTCCTCAGAAAAGAACCCCCCGCCATGATTTTAGGGGAAGAGCCACGAGAGGATATGTCAAGGTACACCTGAGATGGCCATTGCCACAGGAAACCATAGAAAAACCTGGAAACATTATTCATCGAGGGACTGGATGGCAGCCTGGAGCTCACCCACATCAGTAGCCATGCGAAACTATGGCGATAACTGGTGATGTCCTGTATAAACTGGCAGAAAATGAGGCCCACGAATGTTGTTAGAAGGATCAAGCAGGCTTCAGGTCAACAGTCTATAATCACAATTTTGTAAAAACTGACAATGAATGTATATGTGTGAATGAAGGCAGAAATCACCGTGTTCATATAGGAATGCTAACAGAAGCTCCAAATGTTACTGCATTGGAAGAAAACAGGTACAGGACATGATGACAAAACAGTAATAGGGAAATTAAAAGATAGTTCAGCAGGTAAGTGTACTTACTGCATGAGCACGAGGACCTACCTGGATCCCGTCACCCCTTTAACACTTTGGGTGTGGTTCGGGGTGCACTTGCAACTCAAATGACTTGGGGTGGAGAAGGCAGGAGGTCTGCAGGGACTTGCTGGTTGCTAGCCTGCCTCCATGGAATAAATGGGGAGTAACAGAGGGCATTTCAATGCTCTCTTCTAGTCTCTGTGTCCACGCAGGCACACACATGTACACACACATTACATACATACACCATGCTCCCCCACACATATACACACATATCATACACACATGTTAATAGGTTCATGGGATAATTACATGCTTTGGGGTTTTGCTTCTTTCTTGTTTTGTTTTCTTCTTTGAACTTTTTTATTTTATTTATTTATTTTTATTTTTTATTTTTTTTTTAGAGAAAAGCTCTCATCACATATCACAGACTGGATTTGTGTTCATGAGTCTTCTGAGTCTTGGGACAGAGACATGCTGTGTGCATCTCTGAATGTTCCAATTGATAAACGTTACGCTTAATTTGAAACACTACCATCCTATTGTGTTGCTTCCCTCTCTGAGTCAGCACGAGATCGACGGGCCATCTTTTCCCATCTTTCTCAGGGCCAGGATTTGTGGGGAACACCGTGCTGAGGGCCTCTCTTCAGAGGTAAAGGTGTTAACAGAAGGAGTCTCACCTGTTCATTCTCTTCCTTTCTCTGTATGTAGACAGGCACAGGCATGGAGCTTGCCACACCCTCAGCACGCATATATCCAGCACTCACGTGTACACAGTACTCACACACACCACTCTCAGACACAGGGATACAAATGCACACAGCAAGTGATGAAGGTGGACGACCAAGCAAAAGTCACAGGTCAAGAACACAGGGACATGTACACACACACACACACACACACACACACACACACATACTGTCTTACTTAAGTTTTTCAAAATCTCTCTGGCTTTGACTGAGAAGAGACAAGTGGCACTCTAGCCTTTCCCGAAGGCTGACCACAGAACCCTCTGGGCATTTGAAGCTCCCAGCAACCCCCCAGCAACTCCCTCTGTTCTGATGTCATTCCTATCCCAAAATATTTTCCAGTTTTAAGAGTTTTTTTTTTTTAACTGTGTGTGTGTGTGTGCACCACATGTGCTCAAGTGCCCAAGAAGGCCACAAGAGAGGGCCAATCTTCTGGGGCTAGATCCCCAAAGGATTTAAACTGTCTGCCTTCTTGTTTCAGAAGCAGAAGCTGGGCCACCAGGTAAAAGCCGGCAGTAGGCTTTCTGTTGCTTTGTCTACCATTCTCTCTCTCTCTGTCTGTCCTGTCCCTTGCTCCTCTGAATGCAATAAGCTGGCAGCTGAGATACCCTTTTTGAATAGGCAGTAGCAGCCCTGTCCATTTTTGCTTCTATTCCATTCTCCTTGACTTACCTGGCTACCTCGATGATGTGCCAGGCCAACTTGCTACTTCCATACACCAAGGGTGGCGCGGAAAGGAGAGGAGGAAGAACAAGAAAGGAGATGCTAGCCTGGAGAAGGGGCTCACTCCCACTGAGTATGCTTTTGCTGGGATAGGTGGGAAAGCAATTCTCTTGCTTTTGTTCCCACATTGCAACCATGGGAAAGTGATCTTTTCACTTTCTATTCCAGGGGACTGGAAGAGCCACTCGTTTCTATATCAAACCATCCGGCTCCAGGATACAGTTCAGTGGTAGAGTGTGTTTGGCAGTAAACAAACGAAAATACACCCAATGTTATCTGTTGACTTAAAATAAGTACCCACACCTTTTCCCACCTCCCTGAGAATAATTTGATTGGTGAGTGCTGAGTATGTTTGTTAGACACAGGGAAGCATCTAGGCATGCGTGTTATTACTATGCAAGCATGCATGCGCACCTAGTATGCAAACACACATTCACCTTTGCTTGTCGTTTATTGAAGCTACAGTATCCTGCACTGAGTATTGGAGGAATCCCTGCATGGTGCTCTAGGAACCGTAGTGAAATAGGGAATTGGAGATGGTACGTGGCCAGTGCCTCCAAGGGAGGCCTACTGAAAATGACCCCTACTCTCCCTCCACTCCAACCACAACCACTCTGTACATAAGCACAATTCAGCCCTGCAGAGAACAGCCCAGATGCAGCAGAAGGTGAGAAGCCCGAGAACTGCCTTTCACCAAGGATGGATGGGAGCAGACGGTGCTTCCCAGCTCCTGGGCTGCAGACCTGGAAGCACGCTTCCGTGAGCTAAGGGCTCCTCGGAAGAAGACAACATCTTAGCCACAGCTCCCTTTTCAGGGTTACTACCCCGGATCTGTAGTCCCGGTACCTTTTAGCTTTGTTCAAAACTTACTCTAAGCCAAAGCTCTGATGCTGGCCCTGTACTATTGGATGTGATTTTCTATCCCAAGTTTCCTTCTCTACTGTTCCTTAGAAAACTACTTATTTATAACTCCCTGTGAAAATCTCCAAGGGGACGGGCCCAGCACAGCTGCCTTCCTGGAAGGGGACAGGGGGCTGTTAACTGTGGTACAGGAAGTATGGTGGTGTCCAGGTTTCTTCCAGAAGGGGGCTTCACTTTTAGCTCAAATCCTAACCAAAAAGTGAACCTTTCTCACCAAAAGGTGGAAGGAAATGTCCACCTTACTCTGCTGAGGGTATCAAGAGACCTCAGATTAGAGAACCTCTAAATAACGAAGTTTTCCCTCAGTTAACAAATAAGAACCAGTAGCCAGCACTTGGGGGAACTTATTGAAAGGAATAAGAGGCTTCAGAAAAAAAAATCAATGGATAATGATTATCTTTAAAGTGCCCTTCAAGCAATTGCATTAGCAGAGATGGAGAACGGTCTGCAAATTATACCGAGGATCCTGATACAGGGAAGTGACTGTAACAGGGATAGTGATTGCTCATCTCTCACCCTGCACCTCAGTGGGAGGAGGGGTGTTGCCAGTTGAATGAGATTCCAGCCTGTGTCTGGTAGAGAATTCAGTTAAAGGGTGCTGTGTGGGGGAATTCTGAAGCTGCCAAGGTTTTGATCTACATAATAAAGATGTAAGGGAGAAGGAAGGCGTGGGTAAAGAGCCTTAGGTGCAGATAGGAGAGACTGAGAGGGAGAGAGAGAGGAGAGAGAGAGAGAGAGAGAGAGAGAGAGAGAGAGAGACAGGGAGGGGTGGAAATGGGAAGGGAAAGACAGAGAAGGGAGGGAAAGAGAATGTGAAAAGAGGGGAAAAGGATAGGAAAAGAGTGGGGTGGGGAAATGGAGGGGAGAAAAGGAGGGAAGAGAGGGAGAAAAAGAAGGATGGGAGAGGGGAAAGGGAGAGGATGGAAATAGAAAGGGAGAGAGGGAATAGGCTTGGAGAGAGGAAAAGGAGGAAAGGAAAGAAAGGAAGGGAAAGAGATAATTAGGTGGGAGACAGAGGGAGCGAGTGTGAAGGGTAGAGGAGTTATCTCATAAGGTTTTTGGGAGAGGGATTTGGATTTTAAAGGTATTTTCTTTGAGTTGGAAATATACACCTTTTGCAAATCATTCTCAAGAAACGGAGCCTGCCTAATTAGCGTTTGATTGCCAGACTGTTTCTCTGCAACTAGAAGTCACAGAGCCCCTTATGATCTACCTGGATCACACAACCAGACTCATGCAGAGGGCTGTGGCTTCTCAGCACCTGAATCCAACTCTCACAGGCAGATGGGAGCAACAGGGACCAGTGAAGTGAAGCTTGCCAGGGGCCATCAGAAAATGTAGGCATCCCCCAAGAAAGCCTGGCCTCTGTGGAACTGTAAATGGCTTGGGACGTAGAAGAGAACTAGCCAAGTCCAGAAAACAGTTCAGACCCCATGAGTTCTTAACTTCAGGAGGCTTCTAGGCCCCACTGAGTAGCACTTGGCGTATATACCATAAGCTTGCAGCTGTTTTAATTAGATCAGAAGAGGCAAGCTCTCCCCTTATCAGCGGGTAAGGTCAGTCAATCTATCCTATTCTTGCAGGGCAGCAGAGACTGAGCCTTGCTCCACGACCATCCGGGAGACTCAGGCTTCAGGTACCAAGAACAGATATCTCTGTGGATGTAGAGCCTGTTGTAATATGGAGGTTTCTGGCACTCTCGGCTGGCTGAATATCACACCTAAAGCTTGAGTCCCTTTTGCAAAAAATGACAAAGCATGGTTCCTAGCTGAAACGGCAGACAGAACAGACCTCCATAAACATGAAGTCTTAAAACTATAGAATACTCTGTCCTGATGCTGAAACTTCCCGATAGCTGCCTGTTTCCTCTATGGGGAAGGATACTCTCGCTTCTTGCCTCTCTCCATGGATATAGCTTTTCCCTTGGGCCCTGAAGAGTGGCTTTTTCAATCCTTACAGAATCTCTGCACCCGAAGCCCCATCTGATAGCTCATTTTCAGAGCTTTCTGTTCTTTAGCCCAACACCTAGCTTATGATCAGGACTCAGAGGAAAAAGCTGAGCAGATGGAAAATACAAAACAGAGGGCAACAACTGCCTTTGTCTAACAGCATATCAGCATGCAGCAAAATGTCTCAGTGTCATGCTCAGCACAGGACAACACACAAACACAGAGGAAGAAAGAGAGAGACATACACACATACACACACACATGCACACAGATGTATGCACACACACACAGACATACACCCAGAAAAGACACACACAGACACACACACACATCTGAACTACTCTGTTCCTGCCTGTGTTTTCATGCATGTCAGTACCAACCAGGGCCTTGGGGGCTATACTGAAGGGATCACTTAAGAGCCCCACAGCAGCAGGCTGTGGCTGACTCAGGATTTGACCCAGCTCTCCAGGCTCCTTGTTCTCTGATCTTCCTCCTTGGACCCTTCATGGATAGCTAGAATAGTGAGTGTGTGCCTTACTTTGTCAACCCAGAAACCCTACATGGGCTAACAACATGGCTCCATGGGTAAAGCTGATTGCTGTCATGCCTGATGACCTGGCTTTGATCCCCAGAACCTACAGTGGAAGGAAAAAAAACTGACTCCTGTAAGTTGTCCTCTGACTTCTGCGCATGTCATATGTGTGTAGACCTACATGTTCACATGCCCATGCTAGATAAATAAATAAATGTAAAAAAAATTTAAACAGCTACTCTCTTTGTAATTAAATAGAATCTATCTGAGATAAAGGGAAGCTAAGGTATATCCTTAAAGTTGCTGAAACTTTCATCTTCCTGGTTGCAATTTTGGAATAGACCAGTGAAGAACTCCTGTTCATAGGGCAGTTCAAAGTCAAGATGAACCCATTAGGACTACAACATGCTCCATAGATGCAACTGATGAGAGAAGGTGAGCATGCCTCTGTAAAATGGGTATAGTAGCAGGTTTTCACACAGCACTTTGGAGAGCATTAACTGAAATATAAGATTATACATATTTTAGCAGAAGGCCAGAACTCTCAGCCATGACACTAAAGAGGGTACAGCATCCCCAGGTAAGGCAAACAGAGTATGATTGGCACTCAGTGCACAAGCTGTACGTACGGCCCACACAACAATTCAATTACAAGGTGGTAATGCTGCAGTGTGGGTTTTTAAAGGAGCTAAAAGGGACCCCACCAGTTAAGGCTGCTCACCTGGTCTCCACACAAGCAAACTTGGGACTCAATGCTAAGCTTCTCCGGGAAGTTGGCAGCACATGCCAAGCATGCTGAGCATGCCTAGACTTGGACTGGCGCAGCTTAGGACCTGACATCATCCCAGCTTGTAGCAGAGAGCTGTAAGCAGCAGATGATGAGGCCAAGGAAAAGCAGAGGTGGGAAAATGAGGTCTGACCCACCTGAGTCATTTCTGAAGTCAATTGCTCTCTGGCATACACTGTGGCCTCCAGCAGCCTTAGCGCAATGCCTAACCTTCACGGGTGCACTATGAATATCTGTTGAACAGAATGGATCAATAAAAGGTTATAGACCAAGGTCAAATCAGAATCTGAAGCCCGAAAATCATTATCTTCTCACTTCCCACCATCGACATCATCAAAATTATCTTCTCACTTCTACATTTGGGCAGAAGTCAGAATTTCTGTCACAGTGCCCTGGACTGACCTTTTAGTTCTTTTCTGTGGTCCTGAGCTCCTAGCCTTGTGAGTCTCTCCTGGGGACTAATAATTCCCATTTGATTACCTCCCAACACCTCAATTAATTTAAGTTGTGCTGTCTGGGCAGGACCTTATCTTCGTCTAACGTGAACCTGAGAAAGGAGCACCTCTGGGTCACATCCTTGAAATGCCAAGTACCTTCATTAATGCTTGGCTCTGGTACAAGTAAGAGACCCATGAACTCCTTGGAGCATGGATGTGCAGGGTCTGGGTCAGAGGGCACCTGGCAGCCCTAGCTAAGCCAGGGCTGTCCATGGCTGAGCACACTAATTGGATGGCCAGGCTGGACACTGTTGGCGGTTCCGACCACTGTACTGACACACATCACCATCCCATTACAAAGGATGGAAGTTTTCTAAACTCTGCCGGATGTGAGCCACAGTAGGGGAAGCACTTTACAGTGTGACCCCGTGTGCTCTGCATACGATGTAGTCCCTCATTCTCAAACACACTTTAATTCACATTTTACTATCGCTGGAATTTGAACATGTCTTGCAAACTAAGATGCCATGCAATTAACCAGCAGGGCTTTTTGTTCTTTCTGAGTGGCACCCAAACTGTACAGTTTCTTGCAATGTTGTCATTTAGTCAACTTCACCACCCCCTGATGCATCTCAGTCTACTTGCTGCATACTGTCAAAGGGACACAGGAAGCCTGCTATAGAGCCTGATTAAAGACTTTCTAGGAAGAGAGTAGACCTGAGATTTGCAAGGACTGAGCTATCAGGCCAAGAGTAGGCAGGTATATAATGAAAAACATAGAAGAGAAAAGTATCGTGAAACTTTACATCAATTAAACTGGAATTTCTGATCTACCTCCCTTACTGATTAACCACGGAGAGATAGATAGGTGAATTATTTAAATTATTGAGTGTCTCAGTTTTGTCACCTGCAAAAAAAAAAATGTGTGAACAGCGCTTCTCCAATTTGGAACAAGAGCAACTAGAATCATAAAAATTAAAAAGCAGGAAGTGTTGACCAAGGGCCTGCACATAGTAGGTAGACAAAATATGGCAGTAACTATGAATTGGCAGTGTTGACGGTTCTCGAGAAAAAGCATCATGAAAAAGGCAAACACACTTTGCTCCCACTGTGACATCAGCTAGAATAAAGGCATGATTATCAACCACAGTGTAGCATATTTTATTCAATTAATTGCACATTTTTTAGCACTACAATTAACACACTAATTCTTTTCCATGTCGAGAGCCACATATAATCCTCCTTCTGATGGGTGCCCCATTACCAAGGTACCCTCCTGGGATCCTTTGTTTCAGTAAATATCTGTGTAGTCTAGGCATATGGCTGGCTGACTCAGTCAAGGCTTTCTAATGCAGCCATATTCACTTTGGGTTTTGTTAGTTAAGTTGTGTGTCCAATGAATTTCTTCGCTCTCTCACCGTAGTGATGTATTCTTCCAGCATAGTGTTCTCTCATTGATTGTTATGGCTTACTGGACTATTTGAACTTGATCAGCCCCATACCACCTTTCTTCTTTTCATTTGCTCTCATTGTTCCCTGGTAACAGGGCTCTCTGTCAATCCTCACTGGCCTAGATGAACACCCCTGCCTCAGCATCTATTTGATCTCCCCTCTGATGTCTCATTAGCATTTCCTCTCAAGTTGCTTGAGGTTATTTCCCACGATCCAGCAATTAACTGTTTTAAAACTTTTAAACCTTGGAAGAGATGAACGAATTGCCCACAGATGCAGAACAGGTTTGAAAGATGTAAATTAACCCTTGGAAATGAGTTCCACCATGAGGACTATTTCAGTGCTCTGTATTAGGTTCAAAATAGGTAAGGCATATTGAATATGATATGCTGAAGAAATCAGAAGTTTCATTTCAAACTCATTAAGTAAGTAAATGCTTGGAGATTTGGATGATTATAATACATGGGTGCTTCTTGCCTGTCACCTGGTATTGTCAATATTTCTAAACTAACAGGCTTGTCTTCTTTGTGAATTCTGGGTGCTTAAGTAGTCACTAAGTTAACTGAGTTTAATTAATGTGTGGACTTAATAATTACAAAATGTGTGAAACAGTTTTACGTAGACTTGTGGGAAAGTAGATAGGCAGGTGGGTATGCAGGTTGGTAGGTAGGTAGGAGAAAGGATATTAGAGAAAATAGAAAGGACAGGAAGAGAAAGAGATAAATAGGGATGGTGGAGAAAGCAATTCAAAGCAGACAATTAGGATCTTTATTGCTATTATTTAGACTTGATTTTTAAATTAGGCATGTGAAACACTGATGTAATCTATCACTGGTATTATAGATCTCAGTTTGCCAAGGATATTTACCATCACTGTCTCCTAATTACTCAGACACAGAGGAAGAGGAAATGTCCTCATGTGACTGAGGAGACCATGGAAGCCCCAGGAGCTGAAGTGACTGCACCCAATGAACCAGTGTCAGATCTGGAACTCAAGCTCTGGACTCCTAAATCAGTGTCTTTTCTCATCTTCCAGGTCACCAGAGGTGACAAGAGGGCATGCTGGAAGCAACATATCACTGCTTTCCTCCTTCCTTCTGCTCAAGACTTTGGCTCTATTTCAGATTTAGAATGTTCTAGATGAGCGTGATAGGACACACCTATAATCGCAACATTTGGGAAGCTGAGACAGGACTAGAAGTTGGAGGCAAGCCTCCCTGCAAGCTCCTGTATGCTGGCGGTGGGTCTGATGTGTGTTACCAGCCCTCAAGATCGGGGTACAGCTAACCTTGCTGTGTAAACCTACCGGATTGGCTAATTAAATGGCCTATACGTAGGCAGGGCAGAATGGGGTAAGCCTGACTAAGGTTTCTGGGCTTGGAAAGGACAGAGAGAATTACGAGAGGCAGATGGACAGAAAAAGAGGAAGAAGGAGGATGCCACAATGGATTAGCCTGGAAGAAACCACACGGGTCCTAGAGGAGAATGGTGTGGAAAGGGCCAGATGAAGAATAAAAGCAAGGATTTATGAGAATAAGGATGGAAGATGGGATGGTAAAGGAAGAGGGCAGCGGACGGGGGCCGGGAGATGGATGGTGAGGTGATTCAGACAGCGTAGGTAGGAATATCTGTCCAGCCCAAGGTAAATAAGGCAATAATAACATCTAACGGGTGTCTTGTCTTATTATTTGTGATAGCAGGTTAGATAATACCGCTGTGAAAATCACAGGGCTAATAATAATAAACATTATATAGCCCAACACCCTATTTTTTTTAAATTTAGTGCAACACCTGTGCTAACTATAAACAATGGAACCATGTAAAGGATTCATAGCCCTTGGCCCAAGATATTTTATCTTTCTCAGAAAACAACATTCAAGCATAATGAGGGACTGAGGACAATAGATCAGGTAGTAGAACACTTTCCGTGCATGCAGGAAGCCCTGGGTTTGATCTCCAGAGCCCCAATCTCCCCACCTCCCTCCGCTGTGGAGGCACCCACCCCCACCCCAGCAAACTAGAAACAAACTCTTCTCCGGTTTTCCTGACCAGCTCTTTTTGAGTCCCGAGTCTTTTTGTTAGTGGGAACACTGAGCTAAGAAAGACACCATTCTCACGTCGTAATATAATTTATGTATATCACCTAGACATTTGACACCTAACCTCTGACCTTCACAAACCAAAGGATCAATTTCTTAGGCCTTCTGGTAAATTCAATTCCCGAGTGCTGTTTGCTGACTCTCTTGTCTGTGATCTTTCTCTGACGGATCTTAGATCAGATGTCAGAATTAAGCTTGGGTCTTGTATGGCTAGGGCAGCCTCACTCAACCAGGTGAGTTCATGGTATGTGTAGCACATGCCAGCATGCCAGCACTTGGTACCAGTTAATTATAATTCTCATACCCATCTATAATGTTGTTGGTACTCTTCCCATTTTACATATGGGAAAACTAAGCCTTAAGCAGGCTTAGCAAGCTCATCAGTGTGGAATAGCTAATGAGTGGTTGGGCAGGAACTCAAATCTAATTGTGCCCCATGCCAGAGCCTGTACTGTATGAGCACACCCCACCACCCACCCAAGCAACAACCCCCTCACACTTGTCAGTAAGCACATGAGAGCTTTGTTTCCAGACCCTAACACATCAAGATCTTGGGTTCAGGCTTTTCAGGAGAGGTGTCTTCTGACTCAGTTCTGCACCCCCAGCAGCATGAACAATTTTGACAGTGATGGGCCCAAGCAAAAGGCTCTCTCAAGCCGGATAGGGATGAGAAACAGGCAGAAGATAAGAGGTAAGTGCATTACAGATTATGGGCAAAGGGCTTGGGTGAGGGAAAGATTCCACTGTACTGAGAAATGACCTTGTGCCAGGAAAGGAAGAAATCCTGCCTACTACCTGCCGGCTGGGTCACGAGGTACTAGTGTAACATTGCAGCTGGAAAGGGTAAGAGTGCCAAGAGAAAGAAGCTATGGCCCTAGCCCTCCTTCTACGCTCAGGTCGTGTGAGAGGAAGGGGCTGAGCCACAGCAGGGAGCCTGGGGACAGCAGAAGCAGAGGCAGCACTGGAGTTGAGTGGGGGGTCAGGGTGGGGGCACCTGGGAGAGTTAGCCTGATGCTGCATCTGTATTTTACATAAAGCAGGTTTTCATAGCCCTCGAGCTTTTGGACCCATGGATTCCAGAAACAGAAATAACAAAAGCACCGTGCCTGAACAAATAGGTTCTCCTGAAAAACCCAATTCCTTACTGAATGGGATAGGGCTGGTGGTGAGGGGCAGCCCCGGAAACAATGATTTCTGGTTGCAGAGGCAAAAGGCTAAGAGAAAAAAGCTACATGTCCTTTGCCCTTGACGTGCATATACTCTCCAATCTGCTGTACATTAGGCAGCGTGCAGGAGGACAGAGGGGGAGGACGAATCAACAACAGCTGGGTTGGAGACAGCTGGTAGCCAATGGAGCAGAGGGTAGGACTAGCTTAGAGAAGTCTCGACTAAGAGAAGGCTCCCCATAGATGTATTTTGAGTCTTGCAATTTCAAAGAGGGGTGACTTACACGGGAGAAGCACAGCATTCCTGGCAGGGAGTTCTGGCGTAGCCCAATGTCAGAGAGCATGGCTGCTTCAATTGGCATGTAAAGAGGTAGACAAGTGCCATGAGAAATTTTTTTTGCCTGCAATGACTATGACACCTTGGTGGCCTCTGCTTCCTGGTGTATGAATTGGAGCAACAATCCCTGACCAATAGATGTTGAGAGGTTTCTAAAGCATGGTGCACCTCAAGGGTCCAGCCGGCATCTTGTTATTAAGTAAATGTTCTGTGGATGGTCAGTTCCTCTACACTTGTTACAACCAGAAGGTCATAGGCAAGAGGGGCTTGCATTAGTTGTTCTTCTCATTTCTGTGACCAAACATCTGATGGGTGGAGTTTATTCTAGCTTATAGTTTAAGAAGGAAAAGATACAATAACTCAGCTCCTCCAGCAAGATTTTTTTTTCCTCCAGAAGGTTCCACAACCTTCCCAGACAGTACCAGCAGCTGAGGAGCAAATGTTTAGACACAAGACCCTGTGGGGAACATTTCTGATTCAAGCCACAGTGGGACTTCCCTTATTCAAACTCAGATACTCACTGAAAGGGATCATAGGCAGCTTTGCCTCAGTTGGTTGACTGCTAGCTTAGCATGACCCAAGTCCTGAGTTTGATCCCTCTTAAGGAATAAAACTAGATATGGTAGCATACCTGTAATCCTAATAGCCAGAAGGTGGAGGCAGGGGAATCAAAAGTTCAGCATTCTTTTCTATAAGCCCAAGACTAACCCTGGCTACATGAGATCAAAATAATGATCATAATAATGAACACGAGACATGCCATTTTTGATGTTGCATGCATGCAATCCCAGCACTTAGGAGCTTGTGTCAGAAGCAGAGAGATCTAGGCTAGCCTGAACTATAGAGCGAAACACCTTTTCAAAAACAAACAAAGCAAAGCAAAAAGGCTGGACTTTGTAGCCCACCTCACAAACAGTATTATGCCTCCCTCTACTTGCTCAAAACGTTAGACAGGGGACTCTCCTGCGCATCCTGAATAGCTGCACCGTCTCTTCCTTTTTCCACCATGGTTTTCAGTGTAAAGTTGCCTGCCCACTGAAGATGAGGGAGCAGACCAGTCGAGTCAGAAGTCTTGGGGTACCGGTTATGACAACCTCTGCCCACTGCATGCCTATATGCATGCCTGTATGTATTATGAGTGTGTGAACATGTTCCTGATTCTGTGCATAAATGTATAACTTTCTCTGCAATTCTAATGCCCAGAGAAAAGGCAGGGGAGGGGCAATTGAAGCCAAAGGTAATTGTCATTGATCGATCTACTTAGCGGTCTGAAAATGTCCAATTAGAGCAGTGTGCACAGCTGGCTACTGAGCTGCAGGGCTGCATGGCGTTCTGCTTTAATCAAGGTGTCCCATGGATGGCCACAGTTAGCATGGAAAGACCCTTTGGGATTTGACCTCTATTGTTCATGCCCTGCTTCCCAGGGTGAGGGAGCCTGGATTCCATTCAGCAGGGGAGGGTGTAGTCAGATGGCATCACCATCACCTCCTGTAGTGGCCAGGGAGGACGCTCATCATTATGAATTGCAAGGCACTGCATTTGGTAATATTCTTCTTTTCCTTTATGCAGATGAGCTGAAGGTGGGGTGTCATCGGGACGAATCTAATCAAGGAAAGCCCAAGAGAGAGACTCCATCTAGTGGTGGCCACCTGCAGCTCTGACTGTCCTTAAGCCAAAGAGACTATGACTTGTTTTCTACCTCTCCCAAGTCGGTGACATCAGGAATTCCACTGAGTCTCTGAGCAAAGAGAGCAAGACTCATAAGACCTAACAAGCTGTGGGCCTTTCCACATCATGGTCCTAGCCAGAGCCACCATGATGCTCTGGCTGGGCTTTTAAAAGATGAAGCCTTTGCCAGGTATTCACTGCAATAATCCATCACCCGTATATTGGCCCTTTATATGGGAAGTATTCAGTAACCTTCTACAGAATAAATTCATAAGAAGGAAAACAGGAGACAAGCCTGAGCTGCCAATCTGCAAAAGCCTTCTATGGTCCCCCTTTTCAAGCCAGGCTAACTAAGAGAACCATAAAATAAAGTGAGCATCTTTCACATCGGGCAATCTTCAGAGCTCAACAGGAACCTTGTTTTCATGAAATACAGTGGGAGCTGCACACGGAGGCTGAAACATTGAAGCCTAGCCAGAGCTGTGAAAAATGAGAAACTCAGTTTTTCCCAAGACTGCAGTCTCGATCCACTTATAGAACTGTGGTCTTTGTAAACTATTCAGTGCAAGAGTGCATTAACAGGAGATGTATCTAAACTAATTTCATCTCTAGACACTATGAAGCTGTATTATTTTTAAAAAATCTGAGAACCTATTCATGGTATAAAAAAAATTCTCAGAAAAGCAGAAATAGAGAGACATTTCATCCACTTGACAAAAAGGCACCCAACAAAACCTCCATGGCTTACATGACTGAATGCTTTTTTAAGAACTGGAAGCAGAGATAAACCCCTTTTCTCACTTTCGTGCAAAAAACAGTGCTGTAAGCTCTTGCTAGTGCAACAGGCAAAGAAGGGAAATAACAGACAAAAAGAGGGGTTCATAAAGGAATAACTGAATTTATACCTATTTGAAATGATATTATTGTCACCTAGAAAGTTAGGAACAAACTTGGGGGATTAAGAAGTAACTTTGGCGATACTTCGGGATGGAAGAGCAGCATGCAAAAAAATCAGTTTTGTTTCTATACACTAGAGTATCAGCCAAACTTAATGGTGAACACCTTAAAGGAGGAAAGATTAATCTGGACTTATGGGGCTAGAGGTTTCAGCTCACCTCACTGACACTGTGCTGGGCTTGACACGGTGTATAGTCACTTGGGGAGGCCCTGTTGAGGAGAAATTATCTAAATTAGGTTGGCCTGTGGGTGTGTCCGTGATGGATTTTCTTAACTGGGTTAATAGGGACGGGAAGACCCACCCTGAATGTAGGCAGTTTCATTTCCTGGGCTGGGTCCTGGCGTGAATCAAAAGGAGAGAGGAGGCGAGCACAGGCACGCCTGCATTAGTAAACTGCTCCCTGCTCTCAACTGTGATGTGATATGGCTAGATGCCTCAGGCTCCTCCCGCTTTAACTTGTCACGTTGATGACTGTAGCCTAGAAATGTAGGCTGAATAAACCTTTTCCACCGTAAGTCGATTTTGTGAGGGTATTCTTTTAGTCACAGAATCAAGAAGCAAAACTAGGATGGTCACTTTTCTCTGTCCTAGCAGCACACCATGACACCCTGAGACATGTAGCAGGTTCACTCACCTCAGAGCGTCTAGGATACAGAGAGGAAGGCAGTTCAGGCTCTCTCCTCTGCTACTTTTCCTCTGTCCGTACCCTCAGACTATGGGATGATGCTACTCTCATTCAGGGCAGGTCTTCCTCTCTCAATCAATCTTTTTCTGGAAACATCTTACAGACATACACAGAGATGCGCTTTCTGAGACTCTTCAGTGTTTCACCGCCCAAACAAGACAGCAAGACCAGTCAATTCTACTAGCATGAAAAGCAGTGTCCAGGAAAGCAAAAAAAAAAACCAAAAAACAAAAAACCAAAGTACTGTTTATGGTTGTCAAAAACTGAAATGTTTATGGCCAAAATGTACACAGATTTTCATGTTTTAAATGACATACTTTTATAAAATAAAGCAAATGTCTTTTAATTAATTAACTGATTAATTAATGTATTCACTTTACCCCCTTCCTCCTCTCCTACTGGTGCCACACCCTCCTCTTCCCCATCCCTCTTCCTCTGTTCCTCAGAGAAGCCCCCCTCCGCCCGCAACTCACCCCAGCTCATCAAGTTATCAGAACTGATCGAATCCTCTTCCCCTGTGGCCTGGCAAGGCATCCAAACTCTGCCGGCCGGGGGTGGGGGTTGGGGGCGGGGGCAATCAAAAAGTAGGTAAGAGTTCATGTCAGATACAGGTTCCACTCCCCTTATTTGGGGACTCAGAGAAAGCCTGAGACGCCGATAGGCCACATCTGTGTAGGGGACCTCGGTCTAGTCTATGCATAGTCTTTGGTTGTCGATTCAGTCACCCCTCCGGGCCCTGGTTAGTTGGCTCTTTTGGTCTTCTTGTGGAGCTCCTGTCACCTTCAGGTCCTTCTATCTTTTCTCCTTCTTTTCCATAAGACTCCCTATTCTCCGCCCAATGTTTGGCTATAAGTCTCAGCATCTGCTTCAATCTGCTGCTGGGTAGAGTCTCTCAGAGGACAACTATGCTAGGCTGCTGTCTGCAAGTGTAACAGAGTATCGTTAATAGTGTCAGGGGTTGGCTTTCTCTCATTGGGTGGGTCTCAGGTAGGACCAGGCATTGTTTGGACATTCTCTTCATCTCTTCTCTAGCTTTATCCCTCCACCTCTTGTAGGCAGGGGAGATTTTGGGTTGAAATTGTTGTGGATGGGTTGGTGTTCCCCTCCTTCCCCTAGGAGTCCTGTTTAGTTAGTGTCCTCTTCAGTCTCCATGATCTCTACTGCTAGGAGTCTCAGCTAGAGTCACCCGCATATCTCCCCAGAAGCTGCCCTATCCTAGGTCTCCGGCTTGTCACAGAGATGCATCTGCCCAGGGTTTCTCTTCTCTCTGCGGGCCCTCTTTGTCCATCCACCCTGCCCCCAGGTCTCATCTCCACCCTCATCTCTCTCTGCACTCCTCTACCTTGTTCCCTCCTTTCAGCCATTTCCACTGTCTATTCGATTTCACCTTCTGAATGAGATTTAAGCATACTCCTTTGGGTCCTCCTTGTTTTTTATCTTCTTTGGGTCTGTGAATTGTAGTTTGTTTATCCTGTACTATATGACTAAAATCCACTTATGACTCAGTACATACCACATGTGTCTTTCTGGGTCTGGGTTAACTCACATCAGATGATCTTTTCTAGATCCTTCTATTTGCTTCAGATTTTATGATTTCCTTGTTTTTAATAGTTGAGTAGTGTTCCATTATGTAAATGCCCACAGTTTCTTTATCCATTCTTCAGTTAACGGACATATAGGTTGTTTCCAGATTCTGGCTGTTAAAAAATAAAGCTGCTTATGAATATAGTTGAGCAACTATCCTTGTTGTATGGTATACCATCTTTTGCGTATATGCCCAGGAGTGGTATAGCAGGGTATTGAGGTAGATCTATTCCCAATTTTCTGAGAAAGCACCAGAGGGATTTCCACAGTGGTTGTACAAGTTTGCACTCCCATCAGCAATAGAGGAGGGTTCCCCTTCTCCACATCCTCACCAGCATGTGCTGTCACTTGAGGTTTTGGTCTTAGCCATTCTGACTGGTGTAAGATGGAATCTCAGAGTCATTTTGATTTCTATTTCTCTGATGACTAAGGATACTGAACATTTCTTTAAGTTCTTCTTGGCCATTCAAGATTATTGGGCCAAGAATTCTCTGTTTAGCTCTGTGCCTAATTTTTTAATTGGATTATTTTGTTTGTTGGGGTTTCATTTAAGATCTTTATATATTTTGGATATTAGCCCTCTGTCAGATGTAGGGTTGGGGAAGATCTTTTCCCAATCTGTAGACAGCCATTTTGTTCTATTGACCATGTCCTTTGCTTTACAGAAGCTTCTCAATCTTACGAGGATCCATTTATTAATTGTTGATCTTGGAGCCTGAGTTGTTGGTGTTCTGGTCAGGAAGTTGTCTTCTGTGCAAATGAATTCAAGACTCTTCTTATTGATTTATTGTATATGGTTTTATGTAGAGGTCTTTGATCCACTTGGACTTGAGTTTTATGCAGTCTTTATTATTATGGGTCTTTTTGAATTTTTTCTACATGTAGATATCCAGTTAGACCATTTGTTGAAGATGCTTTCTTTTTTCCGAGTGTATGGTTTTGGCTCCCTTGCCCAAAATCAAGTGTCCATAGGTGTGTGGGTTTATTCCTTGGTCTTTGATTCGATTCCATTGATCAGCTAGTCTATTTCTATGCCAGTACCATGTAGCTTATATTATATTGCTCTGTAGTATACTTTGAAGTGAGAGATGGAGATACCTTCAGAAGTTCTTTTATTGTATAGTATTCTTTTAGCTATTCTGGGTTTTTTGTTTTGTTTTGTTTTGTTTTTCCATACGAAGTTTAGAATTGTTCTTTCAAGGTCTGTAAAGAATTGTTTTGTTATTTTGATGGGAATTGCATTGAATCTGTAGGGTGGCCATTTTTACTATGCTACTCCTAACAGATCCATGAGCATTAGACATCTTTCCATCTTCTGATATCTTCTTCAGTTTCTTTCTTCAGAGACTTGATGTTCTTGTCATCCAGGTCTTTGACTTGCTTGGTTAGAGTTACATCATGATACTTCATATTATTTGTGGCTACTGTGAAGGGTGTAGTTTCCCTCATTTCTTTTCAGCCCATTTGTCATTTGTATACAGGAGTGCTACTGATGTTTTTTTAAATTAATTTTGTCTCCAGCCACTTTGTAAAGCAAATATCTTAATAAATAAAGATACATAGGCATGTTCACGGATTGATGGATTCAACACATCAGTTCTTCACTCTAATTGATTTTCCAGGGTTCACGAAATTCCTAGTAAAATCCAAGAAACATTTTTGCAGCTAGACATAGATTACTATTTTTAAAAAAAGACAAGACAACTAGCACAGTTTAACAGGTTTGAAATAGAAAATTAAGTGGTAGGAATCGGTCTGCATGACTAATTGGTGGGAACCAGGGTTATAGGCGTAGCTACTGAAAAACAAGCAGGGATCCCTGCAGTGCTGGTTTGGTCTGTGTACTTCCTGAGGGGATGCTGACATCTTTCTTGCAGTGTTGGTGATCTGTGCCTTCTGCCAGGATGCTGACATCTTGGTCATGGTATAATTTTGGAAGACGTTAGTAAGCAGGAATGAGATGTATGGGATCTGTCTCTTTTTTTTTTTTTACAGCTGTATATAAATTTGAAATTGTCTCAAAACTTAAAAAAAGAAAACTCTAGATCTAATAAAACTTTATAGAACTTTGAGCATGTGTGTGCTCACACACCCGCACACACACACACACACACACACACACACAGACACTGGTGCACACAGAGTGGGTGACATTTGAGTAAAGTCTATAATCTAGTTAATTGTATTGGTTTAGTTAAGTGCATTGTGCCAATGTCAATTTCCTGCCTTTGATAATGTAACACATTATGTAAAATGCCGAGAAAAGCTGAGTGATAAGTATATGGGACTGCTCTGTTAATTTTTGCAAATTCTTCTGAGTCTATAATTATTTCAAAATTTAAAAAGTTTTTTTAAGTACTGAGAACAGAAAGGAAAGCATTTATTATGAGGCAGAATGTGAAATCCCTGCCCTCAGAGTTCCCTAAAAGCAGGTCTTCCTTCTAACTTTCCAGCAGGTGTGTTCTGCAGAAAGGCAGTGTAGCCTCAGGGGTCTTCCAGATCAGCCCTCACAGCGGTAGTGGGTGGGAGGCATCCCGGTTTCCCTCCTCTAGATCCCAAACTGGTGTGAGATGGAAATAGTACTCCAGGAACTACAGGTTACTGCAGAAGGTAGAGTGAAAGTAGAAGCCATATGCTGGAGTTATAGCCATGCCTCTCTATTAGGATCTGTTCACCGGGGTCTGCTCCATCTTGCAAACAGCTGTTTCATGTCAGGCATTAGAAAAATGAAAGGGGCAGAGGATACAGCCTCCTTTCTCCTGCACTGACTGTTCTGGAAATGGTGGAATTGTGAGGCAGATGGGGACACATCATCCTGGCAGGGTGTGGCAGAGATCCCAGAAACAGTGTGCACACACACACACGTGTGCATATGTGTGGTGCATGCACAAGACTGATTAACTTGTCCCATAATAGAAGGGCCTCACCTGTTTGCCCATCTGTGAAATGGGGATGCTGCCAACATTCCTGTTACCCTAGGTCCAACTGGCGCCCAGGAGCTATAATATGGGATAGTGGGTTTAGTATTTAGGTCCTAAGACAACAGAATCAGACTGTAGCGATGTGAAGGAGACAAAGCCTGCTCTCAGGGCCCAATGTAAGGCAAGAAAGAGGGGAGGGCTGTGTGATCCTGCTGGAGTCTTTGTGGGAATGCTGGATGGACAGAGTAAGCACAGCCCAGTGCTCTGGGGCCTACAGAGCATTAGTCATAGCTAACACACTGAGTGGTAGTCATATCATGGTGGGATGTCACACTCCTAGCAGCCCCCTTTGAATAGATCCTACCCTTCCCTCTAGCTTAGAGTGGATTAAAAAGGTTCAGAATGG
This sequence comes from Pachyuromys duprasi, assembly GCA_028658305.1. Lineage (NCBI taxonomy): Eukaryota > Metazoa > Chordata > Mammalia > Rodentia > Muridae > Pachyuromys > Pachyuromys duprasi. Next base: position 36,409,579 of record CM053746.1, on the reverse strand, counting down.
CCCCATGTCTGGTATGAAATTGGGCATTTGAGGTAGAGCAGAACTCAGAATCTCAGATTCAAGAGCTCATGCTGTCAATCACAACTTGAATGTTTCTTTCTGCTATCTACTTTCTTGCTGACACATTTAGAGAGGGCTGAGACCAGTCACCTGTCAGCTCCGGGGCTAATTCAGGGTATGATGCTGATGGCTGGTGAATCCTTTCCCTGCCTCAGGAAAGCTGCCCCTGACAGCCAGAGGAAATGCCATCCATGGAGAGAGGGCATGAGACTTCCTAAAGTCTCCTATGTATGTCTCCGGTGATTCCAGCACCAGGAAATGTGATCTAGCAAGCCAAAGGCCACACCAAGGTGCTGGAACACACCTGGCCTGCTAATGCTGAGAGCAGACAAACACTCGTATCAAGAGGCTGGAGATGGGTCCTTGTGGTGCAGTTTGGTGGTAAGAAACTGGCTTGGTGTATGTAAAGACCTAGGTTTCATTCCCAGGGCCAACACCCAAACTCTAAAAGTAGGAACTAAATCCCAACTCTGCCAGTTCCTAGCTGGATGACCTTGGCAAGTGTTTACCCTCTTTGTCTTGGTGGTATTTCTGCAGTGGAAAGAAAGGAAATAATACCTTTGGTCCCAGAGGGCTCAACAAGTACAGAGTAATGGTATTAGACTACAAAGGACTTCGGACCTTATGCTTTATTTGGTGAATGAGACTCTTGCTGTTCTATCCAGAAAGAAGGAAGCCAGGGAATTAGTTGGGTTGGAAAATTCTATAGCCCTTTCCCATGCTTCAGGTCAGAAAAAAAAAATTGGCTTTCTAAATCCTGTGTTCTGCTCTAGCACCACCTCACTACTGGTGGCCTCCTAAGCATGTGTTAGAACAGCCCTACCCGACCCTGGTCCCTCTCCTGCATTCCCTCCCTCTTTTCATGGCATTTGCCATCATTTGGGTTGTTTGAGATAATTATGTAGACTAATATATAACACCCTAAAAATGTAGGGAGTTTGGCACATGTGTTCTCCTCCAGTCGAGGGAATGATGTCTCCATGCAATTTCAGAATCTTCAGTCTCCTGGAGATTTTGACCCCAGCTGTACAGAAGAAAAGCCGGGCCAGTTACACCTGCTCCTTGGCACCTGGCTGCAGGCCAGCCTGTGAGTCTGCCTCTGGTACTGGTATTGTTCTTTCACTAGTTCTAGAAGTTTGAGAAAGCTGCAGATTACTCTGGCCATCTTCCCAGTCTTTCAGTTAGGAGCAATTTGCTTATCCCAGAACTTGTGGTGTGGTAGGAGGCACACAGAATTCAGAACTGGCCAGTTGAGGCCAGGATTATTGCCAGGAACCCCTACCACTATTTAAAAATGAGATCTCTACATGTGGTAGAATTCCAGATGTATTCAGCCATTCACAGAGCAATCTGTGGAAATGATTTCATATGTTTCAAAGAAAAAAACCTAAAAGGCAAAATTATACTTCTTTTACGGAGGAAATTAAGATTTAAAGAGTTAGAGGAGTTTCGGTAGGTGGCTCAGTTGGTGAAGTGTTTGCCTCCCAACCATGAGGTCCTAGCACCCACATGAAAAACAAAAAACAAACAAACAAAACAAAAACAAAAACCCTGTTATGATGGCTCCCTTGTAACCAGCTAGGAAGTTAGAGACAGGAGAATCCCCAGGGCACAAAGGTCAACAGACTAGCCTAATGGATGAGCCCCTGGGTCCCAGTGAAAGATCCTCTTTTAAAAACAATGTAGACTGAGGCTAGAAAAATGCTCCAGCAATTAAAAGGCTTACACTGCCCTTCAGAGCAACTGAGTTTGGTCTCTAACCACCCACACCAAGTGGCTCACAACAGCTCATAACTCCAGCTCCAGGGACTCTGATGCCCTCTTCTGGCCTCTGTGGGCACACAGGTTCACACCAGGAGTGCATATTCCACTTCAAACACATGCATATGATAAACAGATAACAAATAAGCAAATAAATAGTAAAAGAATCTTATCCCGGTTAGAAAGACAGTCATTAAGAAAACAAATAGCAAAAAAAAAAAAAAAAAAACCAGTCCAGCAACCACGAAAGACAGTATGGAAGTTTTCCAAAACATTGAAAATAGACCTACCATATGAGCCAGCTAGGCCCCTCCTGGATATTTGTAGCCGAAGGACTGTTAGCCAATGTGTTACAACGACACTTGTGCATCTGTGTTTACCACAGTACTACTCACAATAGCTACATTATGGAACCAACTTAGGTGTCAAATAGCAGAGGGAAGAACAGAGTTATGTGATTTGCAGGGGGAAAAATGTATACAAGGTAATCGTATTAAGCGGATTAAGCCAGCATCAGAAAGACAGATTTTGTGTGTTTTCTCTCATTTGTTCTCCATGGGTTCCACATAAATCCATGTATGTATAAATGACATGAAAGTAGAAGCCAGACTATCCAATGGGACAGGGACTGTAACAAGACTCGGGGAGCAACAAATGGGGGGAGTCGGGTCATGAGAGAGGGTGTACTCAATATGCAGCACATTCTCGTATGTAAACTTTAAAATGAAATAATTTTAAACAATAGTAAAAGGGCTGGCCTGATGACCTGAGTTCCATCCCTGGCATCCACATGACGGAAGGAAGACAACAACTCTGATACATACACACAATGCAATTTTTTTTTTAAGTTAAAGCTCTAGCTGCTGGAGAAGGCAGAGGCAGGTGGATTTCTGTGAGTTCGAGGCCAGCCTGGTCTACAAAGTGAGTCCAGGACAGCCAAGGCTACACAGAGAAACCTTGTGTTGAAAAAAGCAGGATATGTGTGTGTATGTATGTATATATACATATATGTATATATATAATGTGTATATATACATTATATATATATATATATGTATATATATATATATATATATATATAGAGAGAGAGAGAGAGAGAGAGAGAGAGAGAGAGAGAGAGAGATTTGAGCTGGTGGTGGGTGGAGACAGGAAGATCAGGTGGGGAGGGTGAAGGGAGGGACTCCTGAATGTGTGAATGAGTGGATCTTTGATTCTCCTGCCTGCTCTTGGGACTCTTTTCCTTTTGTTGAGTTGCCTTGTCTAGCGTCAATGTGATAGGTTTTGTTTTATCTTATTATATTTTATTGTGTCATGACTGATTGTTAGCTCTTAGAAACATACCTTTCTCTCTCTCTCTCTCTCTCTCTAATAAGAGACAAAAAGGGAATGTGGAGAGGAACTGAGAGGAGTAGAGGGAGAGGAGACTGTAATCAGAATATATTGTGTAAGAAAAGAACCTATTTTCAATAAAAGAAAAAAAATGAAAAAAAAAGTTAAAGTTGGTACCAACCTCAGGTACAGGAAAATGCAGCTGTGTTATTCTATTATACTCCACACTCCCTCTGAGCCTTGTTTATCTTTCTCATCCACATAATGGACTTTAATTCACACCTTACAGTCTTCTGTAATGCTGGGAGGGGCCAGACAACGGTGGGCACTGGACCCTTGTGGAATCTCTTTCCGCCATGGCTGAAGGCTCATTGGGAACACAGGGGTTCAGCACAGTCCCACATCTGGTGAGGTGTACAGGTCAAGTGCAGACAGAGAATTTGCGTAAGCAGAAGTGAAGCTGGGCCTGTTTCCTTTTGAACAGAGTTATGAGCACACCTTTCTCCATTAAGAGCCTCTGTGCTAAGAAAGAAATGAGCAGGGCTCTGTGACACTCTTGGCATGGCCTCCTGACTCTGAGCCTCCATCAGTAACTTCCTCTTGATCTGGAAAAACAAAATCAAATGCAGTCCTGGAAGGACAGACATGCGGTCTCTCTTCCTAGCAGTTATCAAAGTCTCCATGGTCCAGCAGAGTCATGTCAGAACTAGGAGATGGGACATGGACACAGGTTAAAAAAAAAGGAGAAGAAATGTTTCTTGTTTTGCATATAGTCATGTTTATTATTGTTTTAAATCTATCATCCCATTAATTCTATAAACTAATTGTTTTAATTGTGACACTTTTATACAGGTGTAATATATACTTTATATTTACTCATCATTACCCTTGCTCTGTCTATTCCCCAAAGTTATTCACATAAATATAAAAAGCTATGGGCAGTATTTTGATTGGCTTCTTTCTCTCTCAGTCATTCTAAGTCTCCCTATCTCCCTCTCTTTTTGTCTTCTATCTTTCTCTGTCTCTGTCTCTTTATGCCTACCTCCCTTTCTCTCATACACACACAGACACACATACCACTGAAACTGTTTATAGCTCTTTGGAACACACCATGGCAGCTCTATGTTGACTCCATCCCCACCAGAGCATTGAGTAAAGAAGCAGGTAGACCTGGCATGCAGGGGGAAGTCCTCCTGCCTTACAAACTCCTCTTGGGTTCCAGAAGATTAGAATAAATCACAGTGTCTTGGTGCATCGCAGTGAGATCTAGGTGTAAACAGGGAACCTGGCATGACGCCTGGTGCATGGCCATCACTTGCTACTGTTCCTCCAACTCTACAAGTGTCTAGTGCCAGAAACCACAGAACCCTGTCTGGATTCTCACTCTTATTTAGATTTATCTCTTCCTGCATCCTTCTAACAGTCATTGCAATTGGCCTGTCCTGACCTTCTCCTCACTTTTGTTTCTAAGAACTGGCACTGCAATCTTGAAATTGTCCCTAGGCTACATGTTTTTGCTTGTCTGCCTTGGGTTGACAACTCTGTCTGAACACCCATGAAGAGAGAAACTAGCTTTCCCTCAGGTGCACAGCTCTCCCACACAGCCATGCCTCCTGTTTGTCGTGACTGGTACATCTTGTCCTGGTTTGAGTATGGTCTGTAAGGTATCATTTTTTTTAAGATTTACTTATTTATTTATTATGTATACAATATTCTATGTATATCAGATATCATTATATCTGACTGTGAGCCATCATGTGGTTGCTGGGAATTGAACTCAGGACCTCTAGAAGAGTAGTCAGTACTCTTAGCCTCTGAGCCATCCTTCCAGCCCAAAGAATCATTTTGTTTTATTTTATCTTTCTGAATGTTTTGATGTTTTGCCTATATTTATATACCGCTTGCCTCTCTGGTGTCTCAGGGGCCAGAAGAAGATGTTGAATGTCCTGAAACTAGAGCTACACACACTTGTTAGCCGGTATGTGGGTGCTGGGTCTTGAACCCAGGTCCTTTGCAAGAGCAGCTAATACTCTTACCTCCTGAGCCATCTCTCCAGCCCCCCATCTCTAGTTGTGATGTGGTGACTATATCGTGATGGTGAGATGGTTGATCGTATTTTCCTGCCATATAAAATAGAGCAAGAATTAACAATCATGCAGCAAATTGGGTATAATGTGGCCTATGCAGTCCTCATGCTGAATGCAAATATATTAGTGAGTTCTCGAAATTTATAATGGAGGGGGAACAAGCTTCTCAAGCCAGGCTCAGAATGAAGCTCTGTGGTTCTGGTATCTGTTTCAGACCCTGGTGGTACTTAGGGGGTTCAGAAGAAAGAGTATTATCATTTTGTGCCATTCATCATTTGTCTTTAGAAGTGGAACAGCATAGAGGGACCAAAAGGGCTCTTGGGATGTTTGTGACATTCTCCCAAGCAATTCTAGCCACAGAATTCTTTTCTAGAAAATAAATCTGAAAGAAGGAAGGAGAAAGGAGGCAAAGAAGACATGCTCTTGATATAACAAAGACAGCAGTATTCAGAAATAAAGCAAAAGCCAGGAATGCCTTCAAACATAATCTCAGGAAAATGAGTAAGAAAAGAACAAATCCTCTCTAAAACAGACGATCAGAGGGACATCTGATTTCTACAAGTGACTCAAAGCTGCACCTTCCCCTGGAGAAAGGAGTGAAGCCTAGTCTTCACACAGTCACCAGCTTCTCACTTTCCCATGGTTTCTGTATCTTTGTCCCAAAGATGGTAGATGATTTAATCCCATTCCACTTCTATTTCTGAAGCCACAATCCAAGCCCAGGTCCAGGGTCTACCCAGGCAAAGCCAGCATTCTTCCAAATGTGCCTGATTTTCTCTGACCTGAAACTTTATATGCTGCTCTCTGCCTGCCGTATGCTTCCTTCTTCTTTGGGTCTTACTTAGATGCGTCTCCTTCCAGAAAAGGCTCAAAAATCCTCCATGCCTGGGTTTCTATTGTTTCCCTCAATTCTATAGCAGCCCAGACTCCTTCACTGTGGATCTCATTACGCCTTGTAATTATCTTGTCTTTCTAACATGTCTATTTTGCACAGAGCCAAAGCCCATGGCCAGAACCAGGGCCTCTGACCAGTAAGGGCCTCTGACCAGTAAGCCTGTGTGTTTATGAAATCCAGAAGAGACATAGGAATAGAGTGGAGATGCTGTTAATGTGAGTAACAGAGATGGAGCTGAAGTTTAGTTGCTAGGGGGCTTGCTTAACCTATGTGAAGCCATGGATTAGATTTCTAGCAGTTCATAAACTGGATGTTGTAGGATAGTCCTGGAATCCCAGGATTTTAGGAATAGAGGCAGGAGGACCAGAAGTGTGAGGCTATCTGTGGCTACACAGAAAGCTTTAAGCCACTTTGGGTGAGGGAAGAGCATTGATGGATTAGTGATGAATATCTTGATGGGTCATGCAAATGTGGCCTTGGACCCAAAGTAAGGTGACCTGACAAGAATGATGAAGACAAGTTAGGAAGGAAGACCTCTTAGATGAAAGTCTGAGACAGAAGATGTCCCTCTGGTGCCTTTGAGCATTCCGTGTGTTGTGACAGTTCAGGAATGCGTTTCCTATTATGGTGTCACACTTTTGCAACATGACTAATGCCTTCACACACAGTGGGACCAATCCATACCCCATACTTACTCAGGGAAGCTCTCCAAGGCACACACACCTGGGCTGTAAGTGAGAAAAGACAGACAGTCCCATCGAAAGCTGGCTTTGGCCAGGCTATTAGTCATCACATCTTCCTGGCAGGCTGGCAAACTATTCTCATCAAGGCTAACTCCATTGTGGTGATGGCACTTCGTTCTGAGCAGCAGCCACGAGGCAGCCCGACCAGCTGAACTTATGCCAGTTCCTCAGATCTTCAAAGTCATATTCTCAGAGTAAGATAAGCGATCAAATGCAACAGTAAGCAAGACAGCATTTGGGGTTCCAAGCCAACCTCTTCCTTTGCTTCAGTCTTGTGACGGGAATGAATAATCACCCCAATTACAGAGTAACCTGAAGGAGGCAAAACCACTTAACTAAATGAGGTGCTTGGGGAGCAGAAGGAGGGAGCAGTCTGCAAAGATTTTGGCAGAAGGTTCTGGGCCAGTTCCCTGGGAAGCTTATATTAAAACAAGTAACATGGTTATGGGAGCTCCTGTAGTTGGTGGCCTCAGGTACCTTTGGCTGTTTCTTAAAAAAAAAAAATTCTGCATGTGCATGTCTACTTCGTAATTGTCATCTCCAGGATGTTTAGAAAAGTGAATGCGAAATTAAACTTAGTCAGGATCCAACAGCGATCTAATAAAGGGCACGATTAGAATAGGGGAGGAGTGTGGAGCTAATCAGAGCCCCGGGGAGCCGAGGCTCAGCTGTCTCCTTTAACAACGCCTCCAAGATATAATTAGCTCCCATAGTTTGGGTCTGCTCTCTGCTACTGCAATAAGCCAATCCAGAAAACACAAAAGCATGGCAACTAAGGTGGGACGACAAGGGGCTGACGGTCTGTCACAGTCTCATGTGAAGCTGCTAGGACATCTCACAAGCGATGCTCAAAGCCCAAGTTTCTGCCTGTCCTCCATCCAACTGTCTTTGGAAGTAACATAAGGCCATGTGTCCACAGAGAGGCAGAGAGCCCCCACGCTCTCCAACAGACCAAAAAGACTTGAGTAGGCCAGGAGGCAATGGAGAAGAGCCCACATTTCTCTTGTCAAAGGGAGAAGTCCCCACAGATTTCTTTCACACAGGGTCCTATGTGCTGTGGAGGAGCCTGGCAGGCGTCATTGCAGTGCTTCTTGTACACCACACAAGGCAATTTGCTGCGCAGTAGGACAGCAGATAACAGCCCCATTCCCTTTGGGCTGTGCTAACATACCTTATACACAACTCAGACCTGCAAGAGTAGCAACAGATAGAACATCAATCAGAACGCAAAAGCAGTGGGAATTCACGTCTGGAACCTAAGGCGAAGGCACCAGCAGGTCAGCATTTATGAAGGTCAACTCCTCAAAGACACATGCTCACATTTGAAGGGAGCAAAGAGCATCCTCTGGCCTCATTCTGTTCAAATGACCTTCTAAAGGTCCTACCTTTCTTATTTCTACCACAGTGGCCATTAGTTCTCCACAGGAATTTTGGAAGACCCAAACGGCAATTCTGCATGACAGATGGTCCCAGTGTGGCAACTAGAAAGAGAGTGACTGTCAACTGAGCCTTTCACCTTTCTCAGATCCTTGGGCTATTACATTTGTGTTATAGTTTGCAGTAAGTTGTACTAGCATCAGGTTAAATAGCAGATTGCCCTGTCTGATAATGATGCCCCCTGTCCCAGCCCTTCCCTGCAACCCCTTCTTACAGTAGGGGTAAGTGCACACAGCCTGCCTGGCCTTCAGTTGGGTTCTCCCCTCACCAGGGATCCAGCCTCCACCTTGCCACTTCAAGCCAACCATGTGTTACGCAGTCTTCATGAAGATTGCTTGTTGGACTCTGCTAACTGCTGTCTGTGAGAGATCCCCAGATGACTGTCCTGCCCTCCACTCCTTTTGCTCACAACTGTTCTCGTAGGCAGCCCAAAACTCCTCCCTTTTCCTCTCCCCATTTGGCTGATGCTAAACTATGTTCAACACCAGCCTCCAGGAGCCAGTGCACCTGGGCCCATGTCTATCAAGTAGACACCGCACCCTAAGGACATGTAGAGGGGATATGGAGCCTGAGGTCACCACCTCAGGAGGGACTCTCAGTGAAGGGAGGGAGACACCAACTCATACATTAATTTGTCTTGCATACAGGAACTGTAGGGATAAAGACAGAGCAGGGATTGAGGGCATGGCAAACCAATGACTGGCCCAACTTGAGACCTACTGCACGGGAGAGAGACAACCCCTGACACTACTGATGATACTTTGCTATGCTGGCAGACAGGAGCCTAGTGTAACTGTCTTCTGAGAGGCTCTACCCATCAGCTGATGGAAACAAATGAAGAGACCCACAGCCAAACAATAGGCTGAGCCTGGGAGTTTTGTGGAAGAATGGGAGGAAGGATTGAGGGAGCTGGACTGGTTGAGGACATTACAAGAAGACCTACAGAGTAAACTAACTTGGCCCCATGGGGCCTCACAGAGACTGATCCACCAACCAAAGAGCATGCAAGGACTGGACCTAGGCCCTCTTACATATATGTAGCAGATGCCCAGGTTGGTCAGCATGTGGCTCTCCTAACAATGGAAGTAGGAGCTGTTGCTGACTCTGCTGCCTTCCTTTGGATCCCCTCTCTCTAGCTGGGCTGCCTTGCCTGACCTCAGTGAGCAAGGAAGCCCTTAGTTCTGCTGAGACTTGATGTGCCAGGGTGGGTTAGTACCTGAGGGGCTTCCCCTTCTTTCAGAATAAGGAGAGGGGAGATTGGGGGAAGGGCATGAGACTGTGGGAATGGGAGAAGAGAGAGGGGGCTGCATTCAGGCTGTAAAGTGAATAAATATATAAATAAACAAGGAAAAAGGAAGCTTCAGACAGAGTATATATCATCATTTAATTTTTGGTAAATATAATTACTATACCTATCATTCTGGTCTCATATTGGCTACAGGTTTTATGGAATAAAATGTTTAGTTTGTTCATTAAAAAAAAAAAGGAGAACATGAAACTCAGAAAACAGTGCCTGCATCCAAGGTTGCAAGTCTCACTCAGGGGTGTTCCTAAACATAGCTCCAAGAGCTAGTGACTGCAGGACAGCCTTTAGCTGCATGGCTGAAGAGATGTACCCTTCTACTCTGTACCTAGTGCTGTGGCCTCAGGAGACACTGAATGACACTAGGCCTCCTTTCAGGACCTCATGCTTAGGCCGGGAGGAGCAGTGGGGGAGTTTTCATCAAGGTCCAGAAAAGTGAGGGCTAACTGGGGGAGGTTTTAACCTGTTTGCAGCAATCACGTTGCCTGATTGTTTTCCAGTGTGATGTTAAGACCCAGAGCAATTGTGCAAGTCAGGCCTTCCTGCCCCACATTTATGGGAACCTAGAAAAGGGGGCCAGGGGAAATAAACTCCCACAGACCTTCCTTGACCCTACACTCATCCCTAAACCCACAGGCAATGTGGGGTCAGAAGTTACTGCTAGCCTCCCAATATACTTGAGGCCCTGCAGGCTTTCTGCCCTTCCCTGTGGCTCTCTGATTTACTCCCCACTGCATCTCCTGTTCCTCCAGGTCTCTTAGGAGACTGTCCTCGGGAAATAGCTCCTCCTGCCACCTGCCATATACCAATCAAGGGACTTTTATGATTGTTATACCATCAAATCCTCACCAGGAGACTTGATGAGGGGGGTAGTAACACCAGTCCCATCTCAAGGGCAAGGAGGCAACAGAGCCTCAATCTTCTCCTCTGTAATGTGAGTGTGAAGTGGCTCCCCTCCGGGAAGAATGAGATGGTCAAATGGATGAACGTGTGGTAGATTGATAGCAGGTGCTTCCATCTGCCTCCTCTTCCTTCCCGGCCTCACTTCTCTGTCCCCCTGCTTTCTTTCTCAGAGCCCTATAAGAAACGAACAAACCAGGCCATATTCAGGACCTCCCTGGTCTACAGAGTAAGTAGACCATCCTCGGTAACATTTCAGACCCATTTAAAAAAAAAAAAAGACAAAAGCAAAAAGAATGTAGCTCATTTGGTAGTTCATGTTTACACACGAGACCCTAGAATCAATCCTCAGTGCTAAAGGTGTAAAATATGCAAGGTACAGGGAGAACATTCAGTGGGGGATGGGGAGGTGGCTCAGTTGGTAAACTGCCTGCCACAGAAGCACTAGGGCCTGAATTTGACCTCTCGAACCTACAGAAAAGCCCTGGGCACAGGCTTGAAATTCCAGCCTGGGATGGAGGCAGGTGAATCCTTCTGGACTGTTAGCCAGCCAGGCTAATCAGTGAATTAGCCTGATGACGAGAAAGAACTTGCCTCAAATCAAACAAGCACAGTGGTTGGTGCCTGAGGAGCAGCACCCGAGGTTAACCTGTGTCCTCCGCAAACATGCACATGTGTGTCACCCTAACACACTCACAGAGAAGCACTGAGTGATTTGCCCAAGGTCAAATACCAAGAAGGTCACAGAAACAAGAGCTGAGAACTTTAAGATGTTAGATATTTTTTAAAAGGTTGGTATGACCCAGGCTCGTACTGAAATATTAAAAGGAGAGTGGTCCGTTACTCTTGGCCAGCTCTGTGTACCTGTGTGTACACTAGACATATAGAGAAGGATGGCGGAGAATCTAGAATGTACCAGGACACTATCAGTTCCCATCCACTTCTCATTTAATCTTACTAAAAACCTTGTAAAGTAAATCTCATGTCCCCATCCTATGAATGAGGAGACGGAGACTTTCCAGAGCAAGGCATGAGCTTCCCAGTTAGACATAGCAGCCAAGATCCAAAGGGAGTGGATTGAAACTGGGCTTGTCTGATTCCAGAAGCCTTCTTCCTTGGCCTGCCCAAGGCTGCCTCCCCAAAACAGACATTTCTCAGCCTCAATTGTAGTCTCTCCGTGTGAGCTTTGTAAACACTTTTCCCTGTGGATCCCGATGCATTTGTCCCCAGTTACTGGCATAGTCTAATAATGGCATTGTGTTTTCCAAACTCCTCTATTCTCTGCAGGAAGTGAATGCATGCCAAAGTGTGTTTGTAGAGTCTTTTTGTTAGACTGGAAGTGTGAGGGTACATTAATTAAGCACAGGGTGTGAGATCATTTCTATTTTGTGCTCAAAGTCTTCCCTGTGCCACAAGTTTTATGACAGAGCCCAGCCTAAGCTGGGTGTGAGCACCATGTGGCAGGGGAACTCACTGATAACTGAACACTGCAGCAAGGGCCTGTGGGCATGGGCTGTAATGTTCAAACAAGGGAAAGTCTTACCAGTGCGTGGCAGGCTGGGATCTTCATCTACAATTGGGATTGCTGTCAATGGATCCAACCCTCATGGATATACCTCATTGCCTTCTCACTATTAGTCTCGCTGAACCACAATGCACACTTGTCCTCAGAGTCCCATTGGCTCCACCCCCTGACCACCGCTTCTGTACGTCCTCTTAGAGTGGGGCAGGCTTTCTTATCTAAATTTCATTCTGATGGCTCAACCTCTCTTCATCCCAGTATATTTTCTCAGCCTTCTTTGGAATGCAACCAGTAAGAGTCACCTGGGTCTGCTAGTTCCAAGGTTTTCTATGTGCTGGCCACACTGGCTTCCACGCAGATGACTCAATGGGTTTGCCCCCTCGGACTCCAGAACCCTTACAGATGCTGTTTCCTTTAACAGAACCTTGGCTTTTCTGCTATTTCTCTGCCAACATACGCTGTTTGTCTTTGTACCTCAGCTCCACTGACATTCTCCAGGAAGAGTTCCCTGACCTCCCAGAATCAGGGAACTGACTCTGTGCTCTCTCTGCAGCCTGAGTTTTTGCTCCCTACCACCACCATAGCAAGCATCATGATTGACATTCACAGATACTGTGTAATCCTTTGGTCTTCATGCCCCATCCTGCAGCTTACCAGTTTCTAAAGCAGAGGAGATGAGATAATTCATGAAATGCTAAGAGGGCATTAAAAACCACATTGACATTTATTGTGGCCTAAAATATGAAATTAAGCCGCATTCATATTTTCTATGCACCTTGACACTGATGCCATCATTCTCCTCGACACCAGGCAGCTCCATGTCACATGTGGGCTGTGGGCATCCAGGGAAGAGAGGGAAAGAGGGCTGAGCCATGTGGCTGACAGAGCAGAGGACCCCCCTCCTCATTCTGTAACTTGCACATATACTGTGATGGATTCAGTTTACGTGGGTATAAATTTTCAGAAAGTATTATGAATCTTTAAACCAACACTTAACAGAATAAGCAAATGGCTTCAAAGTTTTCTGAGAAAAAAAAACATAGGTTGAACATGCTGCTAACAACATCGTTCTCTCTGTATTCTCACCATCACCCAGATCTCCATGCTAAAAACAACTGCTTTAATCAGGTTGTGAAGTAAAAACAAACAAACAAACAACAACAAAAACCAGCCCAAAGGCTTACAGTTGCTACAATGATTAGTATAGTGTAAGTACATTGTATCTGTTAGAATGTTCTAGTAAGATAAAGTTTCAATTCATGTCACTTGTTTCATCAGTTGTTATCCAACACTCCAGAGATCTCTCCAGACACCTTGTGTTAAGTGATCTGAACAGAACAGTGACTCTCTGCAATGACGAAAGATCAGACTTGAAAGGAGTGAGGACACAGCAGAATACACACCTGCTTGTTGCCAGAGAAACAAAGCCCAAGACAGCAGACAAAAAAGGTGTCCACTCAGAAGTACTGATATGGGTAGGACACACATGTATCTATCTGGATGTTGTTTTTAAATTTTTTAGGGTTTCTTTGACTTTTTTTACTTCTCAGAAGTGATTGAAAAAAGTGGTCCACAGTTGGAACTCTTAAATAAATGTGTATACGGTAGAGACGTGCTCAAAATAACGTGCTGATAGGGCATCTGGTGGGAGTCCTAGAGACAAACGCCCATTTGTAAAAGCATAGAAAGCAAAGCGATCGCTCTTCTCTCATTCCCCGGCACTGACTGCGAGCCCCACTGGGCGCAAATTGGAATTGCATGCCTATGTTAGGGCTGACATTTCTACTTGAGGTTGTTAGATAGACCAAGACCATATGGCTAACAAATTCACATTCTTAAGAGAAAGATAAGGCTCAGATGCAATGTTAATATGGCTGCAGACACTCTCGACAAGCATTTCTGGTAAGAGACCAATGTTTGCCCTTGAGTGTGTTTCTTGCGTCCCTCTTCACACTCTGTGTCAAGACAGCTTGACTACTAGATTTTCCAGACAAGCTCAGTGTGCTCTAAGCAGAAGGAACTTTGGTGACTGGATTTTTATCCATACAATCACACAATGCATGGTGGAGGGAGGATTAAATATTCAAAGATCTTGAAGGGAGTCAGGTTAGGGGAGTAAACTCCATGTGGTTTTGAACTCAGACAGATATTGATTGCTACAGAGTTAGCCTTTCTAGCCAAGTGATTTGGGGACATGATTTTCTACCTCTGAGGGTTTTTCCCCCCACCCACCATATTAATACTATGCAACTTGTGTTGTTATAATGATCATATGAGACACTTAAATGAACACTGCAATGATTGGCTCAAAGACATTCACACCACCATTCTCTGCCCAGTTCTAAACACATATACTTCCTATGATTATTAATCTCATTATCAGTGACTACCAGATGCTCCCATGAATGATATGTATCAATCCACCCACCCTTGGCAGCCCAGTAAGTTGCCCTGTGCCTTAGTTTCTTTTTCCACTGCTGTGATAAAGTATCCTAACAAAAGCAACTTAAGGGTGATAGAAATGATTCTGGGTACAAGGGTACAGTCCACTATGATAGGAAAATCAAGACAACAGGAGCTTGAAGCACCTGGCCACATCACGTTCATAATATGGAAGCAGAGAGCAATGAATGAATGAGGCTACCTAGTTCTCTTTCTCCACCTGGGCAATCTAGGACCATAGCCAGGGAATGGAGCCACATGGTTCCCACCTCAATGAACAAAATCAATACAATCTCCCATAGACATGTCCAGAAGCCCATCTCCCAGGTCATTCTAAATTCTGTCAAATTGACAATTAAAACTAATAATTATAGTCTGGTAACCCATCTCCATCAACTCCCTCAGTGAGAGAGACCTAAACTTCCCACCCACCATTGCATGGTGGCAACCCAGCTCCATATTTGGCCCAACTTTAAAATCAGGCAACTGAGGCCACCATGAGACCCCCTCAACCACCTAGCCTCATCTCCCTAGCTTGTTACATGTCAGCCTTATAGAACCATTTGCAATTTTTACCATGTAGACATCATGGAGGCCATCAGTCAGAAGACTGTAGTTCCCACTTCTTTTTGTACTTACTCCACAGGGATGCTGGGAGGCTTAGATGAGTTAATACCTGCGGAGTGTTTAGAATACAGTCTAATATACTGTAAACGCCCATTATGTCATGTCTGCAGAGCCAGCCCTTTTGCTTTTAGGTAATACATCGTTTACCTAAACGAGAGTTTTAGGTATAACTCTCCCAGCCTAGCAGGAGGTTTCTCAGCAACCCTTGATTTCCTCATTCTCACTGGGCAACCTCCTGTATCTCATCTGATGATGGACAGATCCAGGAAGAGGAAGCCCATACAAGAGGACTAAAACAGGCCCAGCATTCTCATTTCTGAGGAGATACTTCTGCACCAGACTCTGGGATTTATGATCAGGCACGTCGGCCCCTGCTTTTTGTCATGCATTACTTCTGGGTGGTAAAATTTCATGAACTTGGAAAGTTGAGGGCACACAATATCAACCCTAAAGTTCCACAGCTCCAGACATGGCTCTAGATACCTTGTATTGTGTCATTGGAACAAAGCAGTTTTTCCTATGTGGAAAAATTAGACTTGAAAGGGGTAACAAAGATGAATACAGGTGTGTGGATTTCCATAGAAACAGAGCCCAAGAAAGCAGAAAGCAAACCCCAACGGTATGTACTCAGTGTTGGCATGAGAATGAGAGGTGTGTGTATCTAGAAAGATGATGGATAAATAGACAGATAGATGACAGATTGGTGATAGATAAATATACAGATAGATGGTAGATAAATATATACATACAGATATACATACATATGTACATACATGCAGACAGATGAATGGATGGACAGATGGACAGACAGACAGAGGTGGATGTTAGTCACAAAGGATAGTTAGAAAGAAGGATAGATGCATAGATAATGAGTAGATAAAAGATAGATGAAAGGTAGATAATAGGTTATCAATGATAGACAAATGATAAACATAAAGAGATACATAGAAAATCGGTTGATAAACAGTACATACAAAGCTAAATATAATAGATAATTGACAGATAATAAATAGATGATAGATAGATAAGATAAATAGATAGACAGATAGATAGATAGATAGATAGATAGATAGATGGATAGATGATAGATGATAGCTAAACAGAAAGACATGCATGGAAGGTCTCTTATTTCCTTCATCCTCCTCAGCAGAAGCATCATTATTCATCACAACCATCTTTAAAATCTGCTCCACATTATAGTCAGTCTCGGACAGCACAGATGGTGGGCAGATCAAGGGCAAGCATGCTGGAGGTGGCAGAGATATTCTTTGTAGCTTCATTAAAACAGCTTGTATTAGACTCTCTGACCTCAAGTACAAAGAAGAACATGCATGAATATGTAAACTTAGGCCATTAAGAGATGTTCAGCCGGAGACAGCAGGGGGTGGTGATGCGAACATTGAAGGAATAGAACAGCATAAGTTGGCAAGATTATAATTTGTGTTCGGTTTTTATTGCTGTTTTACATTGTGCCCCTCCTGTTTGATTGTGTTTGCTTTTGTTTCTTTGCCTGCTTGCCTGCTTTGATAATGCAGAGTAGTCAGGCATCTCCAAGACAAACAGAAGCCCAAGAAAGTTGAAAGCTAGGATGGGGTGGCAAAGGGAGATACAGAGGGGAGCTCCTTTGGAGGGCACATTCCTCTGAAACATTGAGGGTTTAATGTAGTCCATGAGAACTGGGTAGCCATGAGTGGGTCAGAAAAAGAGGCTGACTATTAGACACTCTGCCATGGCACAGACCCAAACACGGCCAAAACAAAGAGAGGCAGCTGTGACCAGAATGGATGGAACATGAAAGGCTCCCACAAATTTTCTAGACTGAGTAGAAATGCTGCCCCCAAGATGCTAATGACCGCCACACCCATATCCCCACCAGAAACTCATCCCTGAATTACAGACACTCTGTGCTGTCTGTCAAGAACTGGCTGAGGAACTGTCAACTAAGAAGACTATGAAGTCTGAGCCAGTTACATTGGGAAGAACACTAAAGGCTTAGGACCTTTGCATCTAGGAACCTGGGCTAGCAGCATGACTCAGCACAAGACAGGGCTTGTCATGCCAGCCTTCCCTGCATTTCCACCCCGTGAGAAGCTGGAAGAAAAAGCTCATCCCACAAAATTATCTTTCTAACTTGCTCAACTCTTCACAAGCATCACACAAACACACACACACACACCAGTAAATCAAGTACTTTTTAAAATTAAATGTTTTAAATGAAAAGAAAATAACACAAGGAAGCAACATAAATGAGGAGGAAAAAGTGAGGTCCACCGCCGTTTTAGCATGTGCTGACCATTTTTTTAATGATGAGAAAGGCTTCCTAGGACATGGGAACCTGCTGAAGGCCACCTCACCCTGAGCTCTATCCCTACTTCTTCCTTGGGCTGGGCAGTGAATAACGGCGGACATTATTTAGAGCACTGTGCTAGCACCCTGATCTACTCCTGGTAACCCTCCCATCAATATCCCTGAAGTGCAATCCCAAGCAGTCTTCTCTGCCTCCTAAAACTTTTCCCTGCCTTCTGCCCCTCTCCTGCCATATGGAGTCTGAGTCTGGACTTTAGGGCAGGAGAGCCCTCAGGAGACATGCTGCTTCTTCCCGGAGCTTCTATACTGGCTGATACTACAGGGTGGACCACAAGCTCCGAGTGTGGTTTAAAAATAAGCCATGAGACTCGTTGAAAACACAAACCCTGGAAAAACCTTTTTTTCCAGATGTTGTCCATTGTATCCATTTTCTGTTGCTGTGATAAATTATCCTGACAAAAAGCAACTTAAAGTAGAAGGAGTTTGTTTGGCTTAGAGTAGTAAGAATCCACTGTGGAGGAGGAGGCATGGCAATAGGCAGGGGAAGTGTGACGGCGGGCAGAAGCTGGCTGGTGACACTGTCATCCATACACAGGAAGCAGAGGGCATAGGAAATGGGAGAAGGCTATAAACCTCAGAGCCCACAGCCAGTGACAGGCTTTCTTCGGCAAGGCCCCAACTTCTAAAGGCACCAAACTCCTCAAGACAGTTCTACTAACTGGAAAACAAGTGTTCAGATACACACTCCTATGCGGAACATCTCTCATTCAAACACCACATTCCTAGAGTCTTCAGGCTCCCTTTCCGCTTATCTGGGCCTCTGTGAGATGGGAAATCCAAAGAGCCCTGAGCACTGATCGCTGCTTTGCCACTTTCCCATCACTGCAACTCCTTCCCAGTCACTCTATGGATGTCTTGTTTTCTAGAATGGGAGCTCAGAAGCTTATTAGTCTGAATAGATGTCACATTTGCTCATATCCCAAGCCTTCCTTGACTTCATTTCTTCAACTCACAAAGCATCACACTGTCCCACCTGCTTCCACACATATGTAATGTCTACACACACAAAAGAGACCCACACACTCGCATATATGTATACCCATGAACACATACACACACTTATGCACACATACACACATACACATACTCACACAGCCAAACATTCATTATCCTACAGGAAACAGGAAGACAACAACTACAATAATAAAGAACAACACAACTGAGTGCTCACTGCATACGGGTCATGTTCTCATGAGCTCTGCACCATGCCTATAATCATGTACCTCCTGGATGGTGGCCATGCCATACTAGCATTAAATTGAGGAAAGAAGTTCCATTTGACTGGCAGCCAGAACAGGCTGATGCATGGGGAAGAAGAGGATGGCTGGAGAGAGATTATTTGGTGTCAGATCCCATGTCACTCAGACTCGATGGGTCTTTTAGCTTGTAAGAGCATCCTGGTGGCTAGCAGAGGCCAAAGCTTTGGGGGAAGGTAAGTCAGTAAGAACAGCTCTTAACTGTTGCAGAACTCAGTCCCCTGAGTACAAAAGCCATTGCCTCTATTAGAATACCTGTGACTGCCTGTGAGACCCGATATCAGGTGTGTTCGCCACTGCTGTTGCCTCATAGAGAGAGGGCTGTGAGAAGGACCCTTACCTGAGAATGCAGCTGCTCGCTCCTGCATCTCCCAGACAGCACTTATCTTAATTTCATGTGGCTTTTTGTGGTCTTAGAGGTGCTAGAATATACAGACTGTAGAAGGCCAACAGAAGGCAACTTCAACTATGCAACTTATTCCATGTGGGAATAAGGCTTTCCAGTGGCATGGCTGCTTTGGGATCCCCCATGCTTCTTAAAGTAGCTCCTCACCCATGTCCTGTAAATAAGTCTAATAAACTCATTGGTTCCCCAAGCTGTACTTCTTCCTGCTCTGGTTTAGTGGTGTCCAGAAGGAGGGGGTATATTACACGTACACACAAGAAAGAGAAAGAGAGAGAGAGTGTGTGTGTGAGAGAGAGAGAGTGAGTTCTCAAAACACTAAGTCACATTATCCCACTGGGATTGAGTTCTGGATGAGGTCCAGGTCCCGTATAACCTTCTTTCTTTTCTTCTGGAACCTGATGACGGAACCTCCCATTCTTTCATTCCCATTCTTTAAAGCTAATGAAAGAGAAGTCAGGCTGGAGACCTTGAACTTTATTTATTGACTAATTCCAGCCTCTTTCTGTGATCATTACCTCCGTTGCTCCCCACTTTAAATCAATTGAAATTGCACTCTTGTTGCAAATCGGAGTCACTTCAGCTCACTTTCCTTCCCTCCTATTAATCTAAGAGTTCGAAAAGCTAAGAAAAAAAATTTCCCTGGATGAAAAAAAAAATGTTTCTGAATTTCATTTCTTCACAAACTCAGAACAAACCTCCTGGTTCTCAGCCCTTGGCAGCCATTTTTCACGTACCTTTTCCCAAAGGGCCAGTTGCACACACTCCAATAAGGCCAGCTGCCATCAGGGATCATTATGGACAGACAGCTTTTCCCATACTAGCAAATGTCTGAATAAAAAAGCAACCAGTTGGAAGTAAAGGGCAGGTTTCTGATTTGTCACTGCTCTTACAACAGGGTGTTCTTCCACTCCCCTCCCCTCCCCCACCTCTGATGCTCACCTCCCCTACTGTACAGAAGAGCAGAATTCAAAGCTGCATTTCACTTATATGGATGTTATTTTGTTTTCCACTTGCAGCTTTTAAGAAGAGAATGTCTCCACCTGAACACCTTGCCACTGAGATCCATCCCCAGGAGCCTTTTGCAAGGCTTGGCCTGAAGCCTGTTCCTTTGATGAGGACATTTTTCCCCCTTTTCCTCAGTCTGCTGTAGCTGAGGATGATCATGCTCGGAGTTCACAGGCGTGGGCTGGGATGGAGGAGGCCTTGGTGTTTCCCTTCTTGGCAATTCTCCCAGTGTGTAAGTACCCCAAGAGACAGCTTTTCTGCTCAGGCCCACCCAACCCATCTTGCCAGTGTTACCACTGTAGAAACTGTTACAGCGTATCCCGCAAGTTTTCAGGTCTTCCTTAAAGGACCCAAGAATTGCCATTAGCACTATTTAAGGTGCCAGAAGCCTCTCTTTCAGCAGGGAGATGAGCCACCTTGCAGAAACCCTTGGAATATCCACAGAGCTCTGGGGCTGGGGCGGTGTCTCTGTGTAACGAGCTTGCCACACAAATGCAAGGACCTGAGTTGAGATTCCCAGTACTCACGTAAAAGTCAGGCATGGCAGAGCTTGTCTGTAATTCTAGGGTTTTGGGAGATGGTAAGAGGAGCTCTGTAGCTCTTCAGCCATATAACCTGGCAGAGTAAATGAATTCCAGCTTCAGTAAGAGCTCCTGCCTCAAAAACAAATGTGGAGACAATTGAGGAAGACACATCAGCCTCTGGCTTTCAGATGTAAATGCACACACACACACACCATTCAATAAAATAAAGACTGAAACACACTGAACATTACTTCTAGCATGTAGAATTCTGTGAATACTGGCTGGTGGTAGTCTCAATGACAATGACGTGAAATGTCCAGTTTGGCATCATGGACACAGAAGAGTAGATTTGGGAAAAATCATGGCTACCTCACAGGAACTAGTTAGGGCCTTGCAGGATCTGACAGTCTCGGGTTCAGGCACAGAAGGAAAAGTTGACAGAAGACAGAGGCAATCAAGATGGTGGAATGACTGGGAGAGACCCTAGGCAGAATGGACAGGACAATGGGCCACATCTAAGAAAAACCCAAGCCCCAGGGCAAAGGAGTGGGGCTTTTCTGTGGATAGGAAAGAGCTATGCCTGGCAGAAGTAAATTCCTTTTATAGTTCCTAGTGTCTGTACTGTGAACTGTCTTGTTGAGCAAGGATATGTGCATGTAATCCACATAATATGAGGTTTGAAAGGCATCCACAAAACTAGCTGATACAATGCCTTTGTTAAAGATGGGGAAACTGTAGTCCACAGGTGAGTGATGCTCAGACAAAGGCTCTGGAGAGATGGACAGCATCCCTGCAATGATAATGGAGGTACATGTCACTGGGGACATGCAAAGCAGCCCTGCACTGGTGGAGGAAGGTAAGCACAGTGTGAACTTTAGCTATTACCACTTCTATACCCTTCTCTCCGCCCCCTGCCCCCCACAGGGTATCAAATCCCCCTCAGGAAGGCATGTGGGTCCTGCTAATCTTCATTTTCAGGGCGTTATGTCCTTTGTGTTATTTCAATATCCAACCAAGCATTTCCCCAGATCTAGCTGACTGCAGCGCCAGTTACGAAGCTGTGTGAGGTTCACAAGGGAGCAAGCTCTGTCCTCAGAACTGTGGACTCTGCAAGTTGGGGCCAGCTTCACATCCTCCACATGGATCCTCTTTGTTCCCACGGGACACTGCCATCACTTTGCAATGCTATCATTGCGTTACCTTTGAAAAGCTACTCCCACCAGCCTCTGGGCAATGTCCTCTATGGGACAGGCACTAAACAAACATTTGGTGAGTTAATATTACCAAAGAAATGACAGAAATATCATGAGAACCAATGGATAATGAGATTGCTACTAGTTATTATTTTTAGTGTTTGCACAGTGCCACAAAAGGCTAAGCATTTCTTCTGTGTGTGTGTCATTTAAATCTTGTATCCCTATGAGGCAAATACAATTTTCTCCATTTTATGGAAACAGTAAATAAGCTCAGAGCGATTAAGTGACTTGTCCAAGTCAAACAACTTGTAAATTATAAAACAAATTATTTCCCTCTCCTCTTTCCTCCCCCCCCCCTTTCCTTTTCTTTTAATAGGTGAATGAGTGGATTCATGCCACCCTTCCTGAGGTCCTCAAGGCTAAGGCTGCCTGGCAAGCCTGAGAAAAACACAATATTGCTCTCATCTGCCCTCTGCTGGTCTTAGGTGTTGCAGAGGGAAGAGCACAGAAGCAAATCTCTTCCTGGTAGAGCTCTCAGGGGACTCAGGGGCTGCTGCCGATAGGTGACTCAACTTTCTAAGCCTCTGTGACTTCATTTTTTTAGGTGGGAACAATAATCTCACCCTAGATAACTGTTCAGTGACTTGGAGGAAACTGAATCAGAACAGTGAATGTGGACGTGTTTTGCCTTATTTGAGCTGCATGTTTAAACAAATATATAAACATCTGCCTTCTGCTGTGATAATTAATGACTTCACTCTTAAGGTGTGCTTAGGCTAGTACCAGGCACACAGCAAGCTATCGCTCAACCTTAACTAAACTTGTCAGTGTTTCGAGCTCCTTTTAGCCCTCAGCCACGTCCATCCTAGCTCTCTTTCGGTTTGCTAGTCCGTGTACTCTTGGGATCCAACCATCTCCTCCTCTTGATGCTGTGTTAGAGGCATGGGCAGCCATGCCTGTCTTTTTACTCACACGCTTAGGTCTTTATTCTTGCAAAGCAACACTCTTACCCACTGAGCCACCTCCCCAGCCCTGCGTATAGATTTCTTGATGACCTTTCTTAGACCAGGCACTGAGGTCCTGGGATGTGGCTGTGAATCGTTACAGCCTGTACTCACAGAGATAACCTTTATCTTGTAAGACAGATGCCTGTGACAAAAGGGGGGGGAGGGACTTGGGAAGGGCAGCTGCAGGGTTCCAGAGAAAGAGCAGTGAGAAGTTAGTGGCAGAGGAAGGCACCTACATAAAATGGTAAGACCCAGGAAGGCTTTTAGGGAAGATGTTTGTGGTGAACTGTGAAAACAGGAAAGAATAACCCAGGTAAGTAGCAAAGGGAACAGCCTTTGGTTAAGAGGATCAGTAACTGCGAAGGCGCTAAGACATAGAAGGGTGTAGATTTGAGGCAAGGCAAGAGTACCACAACTGACAGAGAAGCATGACACATGGAGTCAGGGACAGAGCTAAATGAGGGAGGGCAAGAAGGGACCTTTCAGGCTGTAGAAAGGAGCCTGGGAGCCTGGAATTTATTTTTCTGTAACAACCTGGGGAGACCTGATTTTTTATGGCATTTTACAACTGTAGAAATAGAGGCTAGCACACACTAGAGGGACATACTGAAGGTAGGGAGGGTTGTTCCTCTGATGCTCAGAAGAAGAAGAATCTAATAAGTGAGATACCCCATTTCCTTCACTTCAATGGCAGAGTCTGAGTGGAACACGTTAGTCGCCTTGAGTTTGGGAGTGTTCCATTCCCATCTGAGTTTTCTCCTAACTTCTCTGGCAAGGTCAGAAGAGGTCCACAAGAAAGGAAATCACTACCAAGAGGACCATCACTTCTGGGCCACACCAGCTGGCTGGTGGATCCCTGAGCAGTCACTGTAGCTCTTCCTGGTGTTCCCCGCTGCTGAGAAAAGGAACTGGTGCTTGACAGTCTTCTGTGCATCCATGATTCTTCCAGGGCCTCCAACATTCACCCCCAGGGTTTCCTCACAGCAAACAACCTGCCCTCTGTATCGCTGCTGGGCAGGGCCTCTGTACACAGTGACTGACTCTCCTACTGCAGGGACACACAGGAATCTCATCATTTCCCCGGAGGTCCCTTGAGTTTGCAGGGCCTCGTTGCCACCCTGCCACGGTTCGTTTGCCCAGAAGCCAGCGAAGGCTGAACTCCAGCCTGGGTCACCCAGATCCTCAGCACTATCTTTTAGTTTATTGCAGATGCGTGTTTTGTTTGGATGTATTTCCCCTTCTAAATAGGCAGTTACTCCTGCATCTAATGCAGGACTTAAAAGAGAAGGAGGAAGAGGGGGAGAATAAGGAGAAAGAGGAAGAAGAACGAGAAAGAGGAGAAGGCGTCTCAATTTGCAAAACCTTCAGCTTCCACCAAATTGGGCTGCTCTCTGCCAACTATTTCTCAGGAATAAGCCAATGACTTAGAAAGTACCAGCCCTCCCTTAGGAACCAATGACAGAGCTATGGGGAGGACAGACTAAATCTTGTGTTGTACTAGGTGAGAGCCTACCTATAACCAGTCCTCTCTTCCTCCCTCCTGACTCAACCTTTTGGTCAGGTGTCCACCTGCCCCTCCTTCACACCAACACCCATAGTTTGGGGGAAAGTGCCCCTTTCTCAGACTGGGGGAACTCTCAGCTGGCCTACAATCAACCCACTCTACCCCTTAATAATCGCTTGAGGGCCATGTTTCCCAAGCTCAGCACATGTCCATTCGGCTTGTAATGCTTTGTGGTTGGGGCTGGGATGTACTTAGCAGAATCCTTAGCTCTATTCCCAGCCCGCTCCCACCAGCTGCTGGTGGCAGTCCACTAAAGGCTGATGATCAAAGAAATCTCCAGACTTTCCAAATTGCCCAGGAGGACAAAGTTATCACCAAAATAAACTGGTGAATACTGGTTTAGGATCACTCCATTCTGGCTCCTGAAAGATGCTCTGTAGGTTCTTCCTAAAGCATTTCAAAGACTCTTTCCCATCAGTGATTTCCTGAGGTCCTTACAACAGGGAAGAAGACCCTGCAGGGTTGGGGTGCTGGTCTGTGTCTCAGCCCCCAGCTGTTCCTAAGAGGCAGCCTCTTGCTTCTCTTTTCACATGCCGGATTCTCATTATTCTACAGTTCAAGTGTTTCCTCCTATAGAGATCATCTGTGATCGCCTCTGTACTGCATCCAGTTGTTCCAATGTTCTGCCCATTTACTAACAGCTCCATTCACCACAAACGCTAGAATACTTAAGCCACTGCTCTCTGTGCCTAGTTGGACCTTAAGAGCCTTGAAGACCGAGGTAAGACCTGACTCAGGCTGCCGTCTCTGGTGTCAGCCCAGTGGCTGGAACCTAGCTGAGCCTCAGCAAGTGATTCTGTAATGGAAGTTTTGGTTTCTTTCTATGTTATGTAAATATGCTTTTGGAGTGTGGGATTTAGTTGGTCTATAGTTTGTCCATACCTGCTAATTGTCTCGTGCGGGGTGTGATCTTTGCCAGCTGGTAATGGGCCTTCCAAGTGAGGCATGAAGAGGGGTGTGGTCTAGGATTCAAGAGTACAAATGTGAGAACCGAGAAGGATAAGGTGGGGTGTGGCATGTAGCAGTTTGGAAAGACCAGAGATTGGAGACTGGAGACTAGAAATGGTGTGGTGGTTTGGAGCAGACAGAGAAATGCTTCAGGGCACAGTGGCAGGGAGGAGACTACTAGCCGCATCTACAGTTGACAGAGATTGGTATAGAGCCCTAAAAGAACAACTTGACCCTAAATAGCTGGAAGAAGTAAAGGGGTCTGGGCCCCCACTCCCCACTAACCTTTTCTCTTTCTAACTTAAGGTTAAGGAGCTGGTGGAAGGGAGGTAGAGGCCTGAACACCGCCAATAAAGTAGAGTTTTAAAGAAGACGGCTACAGGTGGCTGTCCGCCTCGGATTCAGACCTAGTTAATGTTCTGGCCTTCTCGTTCTCATGTGTGCATCTTGTACACGCTAACCTTTGTACGGCGCTAGGATTCCACGACAGAAAGCAGCTCTACAGATGCAACTTCAATGACATCTTTTATAAGCAAGCTTCCATAAGCCAGAGAGTGGAAAGGAACAAGCCCCCTTGTCCTTTCCCCTTCTCCTCACACTCGAGAAACCTGCACATAGCCTGTAGGAACGACATTAAATAGATCAATTTGAAAAAAAAAAACAATAACAGTGGAAGAATTTTCATTTTTAGTCTTGATAGTTCAGAGAAGTTAATCTGGCGCATTTGCTTCTGGCTTAATGCCAAGGCCAAATTAGATTTATGAATTTAGCATGATTGCAAGTTAACAGATAATTCCATGTTCTGCAGAGCCAGTGCAAGCCTTTAATGTTTAATCAAGGAGTGGAATTAGGAGTTAAGTATGCCTTCCTGCAGAAATTTTAAAAAAAAGCATAAAATAAGAAATACCCCTAAGTCTTCCAATCACAGCCAACTTCCAGCGTGTTTAGCCTGCCAAGCTTGTTCTCAGCGGCTTTCACTTTGGGAAATGGCACTTCCCAGCACCAGGGGTTGGAGGCCTCCTCTCCGTGTGGGCAAAGGAAGCCTTATGTATAGTTATTGTCCTCATTCCACAGCCTGGAAGCAAGCACTTGCCGAGGAAGGGCTTATTTTGCTTCACTGATACAGGCCCTATCAGTCCATTATGGTGGAGGAGGTATGGCAGCTGGCAGCTCAGTCTATGCAAAGGAGCCCGAGGCACAGGTTAGTCACTTCTGCCAGCTAGGTCACAGTCCTAAAGGGTCTACAACCTCCCCCAAACAGCATCATGACCTGGGGACCAAGGATTCAAACACTGGGAAGAAACATGAGCCTTAGTGGAGGGGTGGGGGAGGCATTTCGCATTCCAAGCACAGCCTTTTACAAGAAACACTTTAACATCTGTCGTCATCTCCACCCACAGGGAGAGCCAGGACAGTCACCACATTAACTCGCTGGGTGGTGTCAACAGGTGCCACAGGGCACGCTGAGTGACTTACGTCAAAAAGAGGTACAACCTCACAACTGTGGAGACTCAAAGTTCCAGAGCAAGGAGACATTAAGGGGGCTGGAGAGATGCCTCAGCAGACAAGAGCATTTGACTCCATGGGCACCAGGCACACATGGAGAGCATATACCTACGCTCAGGTAAAGCACATAGACACGTAAAGCATAAATAAGTGTACCTTGAAAAAATACAGTTAAGATGGCACTAGGCAGGAGTTTACCAGCCTCACCCTACCTTTTGGAAGTTTCTTGGCTTGAAGCAGCACAACCAAAGGGTGGTGTCTCTATGTTGTATCTCTGTGCTTAAATTCCCACCTGCCTACAAGGATGCAGTCACGTCAGGGCCTACTTACTCCCCCAGGACTTTCGATTCACTAATTACATATGCAATTAGCCAGGGTTTTCAAATAACATCACAGTCTGGGCTACCCAAAGTTAGGCCCTCAGCATGTGGATTTGGCAGGGGTGAGGGGGTGAAGGAACAAATCAACCTCCGGCAGCCAGCTCTGTGTTTGCTCTAGTCAGACGTCAGCATGTGGCACCTGCTCTTAGTTTTCCAGCCAGCTAGCTCACATTTAGGACATTTCTGCTAGTTATCCTCCAGTCGTGTTACATGTGACTTCCTAAGATCTGCTGCAAAACGCTCTAGGGTTGAGTCTAGATGGCGTTGTGTGGCTTGGTACCCTCAAAGCCAAATTCTTCCTCCAAAACAGGAGCATCAGTAAACTGCTAATGTGCTAGGCGTCCTGCCCTGCATTCTGGGAGCTCAGCTCCCCTCCTTAGCCCTGTCTGTCTGGGATTTCCTTTTTCCTGTGTCTCACTTTGGAATCAGCTTTTCAGGTCCAAAGGCACGTGTTTTACATCATGTTCAGAGGGCTCGACAGCTAGAAATTGCAGTTCCTCCTCACAGAACATACTGAGATGTCGGTACCCAAGCCTAACACGAATACAATAAATGTATAATTATCTCCAAGTTGATCATTATCTTCGCTAGATTCTAGGTTTGATAGAAAGTAGTGGGCCCCTGTGGCTTACAGAGGAAAAATATCCTTAAAATTTAGGAAATTATATTCACTGCTTTTCTTTTTAATTGTTTTTTTTTAATTTTTAATAACTATGATCAGATTCCAGAAAAGGAAGAAATTAGTCCAAATGGGGAACACCAAGAACTGTGTGGGAATATCAACACATTCTGTTCCATGCTGGGAGAACACAGAGCTGTGGGCTGCTGTTAGGAAGCCCGGTCCTGTGTGCAGGTCTAGGCATGAGACAGATGCAGAGCTGTTATGGTGTAGGATCTATAACAGCCCATGATCGCCTGACGCCAAGACAAAGTCTCAGGCAAGAAAAATCCACAAACTACAAGGCCTTGATCTTATCCTCATGTCCTGTTTTTCCCAAAGGGCTAAGTCCTCCAAAGATAGACATATGGACGGAAGTGAGCTTTCCTTCTTCCTCTGATCTCCCCTACAGCAGGCGATGGTATTCAATATTTTTCAGCCTGGCCAGGCCCAGACATTCATATTTCACTCCTGGCTTGGTCCCAAGGGAGCCGCCTATCTACTCTGATCACCACCATCACCAGGCAGGAAGATGAACGGCCTCTTTGAGCCCACTCTTCACTCTCTCCCCCTCCATCCATCACCTGCCTTGTGTGTGGCCCTCAGCAGACTCATTGGCTTTCCTCTTGGATCTGGAGGGGATCTTGCCTGCCCTCCTACTGCATGCTCTAGGAAGCCCTCCGTCCCTCTCCGCTCCAGCTCCATATTACCCTGACAGCTCAACCTTGAGAAGGGAGGAATGTGTACCATGTCCTGATCAAGGGTTCACTGGCTGTAAAATGCAAATCCACACTCCCAAAGGCTTGCTTGAATCTTGAAAACAAAAAGCAGGTCTAGCCAGGCTGATAATGTTGCCCTGAGTCCTGAGAGGAGGGAGCTTGGTGTCCTGATGATATTCTCACTGGAAGAGTATATTAACCCCTGCACCATCATCTCAGGCTACTGAATGACAGAGTTCACTAGTGGTTTAGTTCCATTTACCAGGTGGATAAATAGAGACCCAGGGAGAACATTCAAGCAAGTCTCCACAACCGTCAAGGAGTC
The DNA here is from genome assembly GCA_028658305.1 of Pachyuromys duprasi. Taxonomy (NCBI): domain Eukaryota; kingdom Metazoa; phylum Chordata; class Mammalia; order Rodentia; family Muridae; genus Pachyuromys; species Pachyuromys duprasi. The sequence goes on along the minus strand of CM053746.1, from coordinate 36,380,612 downwards.
GCTGCATCTGGTATAATGTCCAGCTCTAAGTTCTGCTGAGTTGCAAAAAGCCAGGGCAACCATGGGGAGAGCCTGCTCTCTACTGAATGGTGGTTTCTCATGCTCAGGTTGAGGAGGTTGATTCTCCAGGAGCCCTGAGAGGTCCTAAGGGAGGCTTCGTCAAGGCTGATCTCCCACAGGACAGCCTTGCTACCATCTCAGTGGGGGTGGGAGGATTAGGTAGGGTTTGTACTAGGTGTAAGAATTCTGATGTCTTGTGGCTGTAGCAGAGGATCCCACAAGAATAGTTTTTGGGACTGGTGAATGCACAGTTGAAGCCAAAAGAAGAATCAAAAGGTCAGAAGAGACAACAGAAAGATGGCAGAAGGAAGCTATTGCTGCTTTTTAACTAAATTGGCATAGCATCAACCTGCCTTTGTGCTGCACCCTGTGATGAATGACAGTGAGTGGCTAGACTCACGGTTGCCCAGGATACTGAAAATAAGTGGTGGTCTTGGGATAAGCCTTAAACAAGTCGTCTACATCATCATATCTAAGGCTAGGGAAGCTCTGCAGGAGTGTGACATGTATAAGAGTCAAAGGTATGGTGAAGGTCAAAACCATTGCAGTAAAGAACCTTATACTTGTCATTACCTGCCCTGATTCCACAAGAGACCAACCCTGTCAACAATCAACCATGGATAGAAGAGGGGTTCAATGACCCCTACTCTTTACTGTGGAACTACTGGCTATTGATGTATTCTTAGAAAGAGGCTAATCGATGGTCTTCAGTTGTCTAACCCCTGCAGAGCACGACACAAGGCTCCACTGAATAGTTCCAAACCCACAGTCATACTTTCCTAATTTAACTCAGCTGATCATGAAACACAATGAATATAGACATAACTGTAAGGCTGTCTAAAATGAATAATAATTATAACAAAGCACAAGATATCCAGGACAGAATACAGCCTAGGAGTCTATAAGTGCTGAACCTGAGGCTGAAATGGAGTGAGCCTTGGCTTACCATACGAATAGGGCATGGAGCAATTTCCCAGCTGTCTAACATTTAGCTGTCCACCATGTCCTGTGGGTCCACCTCAGACTACACCATTGACTAACCATCTGTGTGCTGTCTCCATCCCAACTTCCACTCATCTTGTTTGTAGGACACCTGATCTTCAGGAACCCTTGGGAAGAAGCAGAGTTCTACACATTCCCTGTAGAAAGTCTCGTGGTCTAGGAATATGGCAGCTCTGGTCTTGGGGTCAGCACCGTGGCCAACAGATGCAGTGGTTAGCTCCAATCCATCTCTGGGGAACATGTGTTTCCTGCTCTACTCTCCCGTGTGTCTTTGAGAATTGTTCTTTCGTGATATCCTTCAGAAAACCAGGAAGCATACTCAAGAATGGCGGTCCCCAGCTCCAGAGCCAGAGTACCACATACCAAATTGGATGGGGTGAGCTGGGATTGCGGGACTGTAGTTAAGGAAAGGTGGAGTTAAGTCAAGGAAAAATGGGCTGGGAAAAGAAACCCCATAAGCAGTCTAGCTGAGATCATGACTGATTTGTAGGATGACGTGCACAGGCCTTGTGGTCACCCATACCTGTTTAAATCTTGATTCTCCTCCTTAATGTGTGCCTCTGGCTGAGTTGGTGCCCTTGCCCGTTTTTAGTTTTCTCATCTACAGAAAGGTCAAGAGAATTGATTTCTGTGCAGGGTTGTGAACGTTGACTAGAATTGCATCGAAAACATCTAACATGCAATATACTCCAAGATAGATAGTAAAATGTGAGTTCATTCTCAACCTTCCCTAGCTTCTTCACCCACAAGCAGTGAATGGTCAGTGCTGGCAAGGGGCAACAGACTTGGAGACTGACATTTAGGCTCATATGGGCTCTGGCTTGCTCCCTAAGAAACAAGCAAGAAGAGACCAAAAAGGAGAGAAGAAATGGGCATGCGAGATGCTGCATCTCATGTAGTAGAACAGTCACCTAGCTGAGTCCAGCTATCTTTGCCTTGTCCTCCAGAAGGTCTGGCCCTTCCTCTTACTGTCCCACTGGTGAGAATTATAGACTGTTCCCAGTCTTTCTCCCCGAAGCCCACTCGGCTCTCTTTCCACCAGGCTCTTTCTTCTTCCCTCTCAAGTTGGCTCTGAGTGGTAGATGCCAGAAGAAGGTTCCAGGCCATTTATGAGCCATCTCCTCCGCAGTGGAACAATAACAGAATCATTATCTGCTGGTGTCATTTGCTGCATTTGGTGGCAGTTCCTGTGCCCAGCGATAGTCATGGCCCCAGCTTCTCTAATGACCCGGAGAGCAGAGAAAGGAGGCCATTATTCTGTTTATTGAGAATTAAAATAAATCTGGTCAGAGGAGAAGCCATCCACTATTTGGCTCTTCCCAAAAGCAATTACCTGTAATTCTGCAGCTTCAGGAAAGCAAGTCACTAGCATTTGAGGGCCCAAACCATTAGCTGCAACCAGAGAAGGCCCAGAGGAGATTAATCAGAACATTTTTCTCAGGACTACCTCTACCTCACCTCCTCTCATTTTTAGTTCAATTTACAGCCTACGCAGCCCTTTATCTGTGCAGAAAGAGGGGAGTGTGTGTGTTTAGAGAGGCATGGGGGTTAATTGGAAAATTCTGCAAACCACCTTTAGCAAAGGGGAGGCAGCCTGCCGGCCTATGTGCTCCAGTGTTTCTATCTCTGGCTGAGATGTGTTTGGGCTCCAGAGACTTATTGTTGGTTTTGCCTATGTGTGTGTGTGCCTGAATTAAGGGTATTTAGGAAATGGACTGCTGTCCCCACCTGGCTTGCAGAGATCCAATGATGCACCAGGGTGCTGTGCTGAGAATGTTGCAAATCAGCTTCTCTACTCACAGTAAAAACACTGGATTGCAAATCATTTTCCTTAAAAAAAAAAAAAGAAAACAGATAAAGGGGAAAGAAAGGTCTCTTAATATTACACCTACTCGCCAATGGTGTACTTAATTTAATGGCAGAGCCGAGGTTGGCTTTAGAGCCAGGGTTTGGAAATACCCTAGAACCCACAGCCCCATCCACACTCTTGCGCTGTGGCATCAGGGAGCTATTGCTGCTGTGATTTTTGTTTACAGGGTTTCAAATGTCAGCGAAATGACTTTGGATCAGTTTACTTTGGATAGATGAGTTTCTCCATTTCTCTGCCCCGGGAAAAGTAACTGTGTAAGTCTGAGTACTCTCCCCAAAGGGGTGAGAAGAAGAGGAGGAGGAGGAGGCAGTGAGGGTGGGACTGAGAGGAAAGGAGGGAGGGGCTGGGATCAGGCTGTAAAGTGATTAAATAAATAAATAAATAATAAATAATAAATGAATGAAAAAAATCTGAGGACTTTCATGTGACTGTATTCAGCAGACTCACACCATTCAATATGAGAATCATCTGAACAAATTTCTTTGGGACCATCACCCCCAGTTCTTAAAGATGAAATCCAGGATTCTGAAAGTCCTTGTGAGAACCCCGGGCTGTACTCGGGGTGGCTGCAGGAGGAATGTGGCAGTGAAAAGGACAGAAGTCTGTCTAACAGAGTTCACAGTGCTGTGGTTGTTCGCCTGTGAGGCTCACAGCTCTCCCTAGCTGCACCGAGATCATTTAAAGCCGTGGGGTTGAGACACTGGTCTACCCTTGTACATCATGAAGATGCACTTGAGAGGTCATGCATGCTGGGAGTATGGCTTCTCTTTGCTACCCAGGAAGGAGCCTGGTAGAAACCTGTTGTTAGTATACAAACCCAAATAAATGTAAACTCTCCATTAGCTTTTTTTTTTAACACCATCTCCCTTAGATTACTGACTGGTGACAGAATGTTCTAGAGCATCCATGGCCTTTACTCACTAGGTTTCAGTAGACTCAGCCAGCTATGACAATCACATCTGTCCCAACAATCAAATATGTCCCCATGACAAGCACACAGTGAAATGTAATCCTCTTTTCTCTGTCGTCTAGACATTTAATTGACATGTATGCTGAAAATGGCCAATCTGTAGCAATGTCATCTCTTTTTTCCTACACAAACAACAAGTTGTCTTTATAAGAGACAGAAGAAGAACCATAACAGCATACAGAGAAGACAACGTGGTCAGATCAGAGAGAGGCAAACCAGAAGCCAGGGATCCAAATAACGACAACACCCACAGCAGCTGGACCAGGCAAAGGGAGATGCTCCTGCCAACCCTCCAGAGGGACAATACATTACTTGCAGATGTCCAGACTCAAGAACTCAGTAAAAATGAATTCTCACTGTTTTCAAGCCACCCAGGCTTTCCATTTCGCTATGGCAGCTAACGCCCTCTGTGAATATAGGGTATTCATGTTTTCCTTATGAGCACACAGCAATATTAATGTTCTGCGTGTTGCTATTCTAACTTACAATTTTATTCTAGATTTTTTCCCTATGAATACTATGCATATAAGCATTGCTAGAGTCAAAGCCATCATAAAATGGAGTGACTCGGAATACAGACAGTTACTCCTGTGTACACAGGTCTGTCAGTTGGTCAGGGCTCAGTAGCACTGCACTCTCTGTCCTCCACAGCACCTGCCAAGGCTGGAGGGCCAAAGCTGCTAACCACTAACACATCAGGCACCTCAGCCGAGACGCAAGGGCACAGAGGGGATGTCGGCATCTCTCACTCTCCTCTTGGCCTCTCCAAATGGAAGCTAAGGTTTCCTCACATCATAGTACAAGTCTAGCACAAGCATATGAAGAGCAAATTATTTTTTTTCTCCCTCTGAATTCACTGCAGGCACATAAGCTAAACAAAGTTACTGCCTCATTCTCTTTAACAGCTGAACTGTGCTTCATTATATGGAGGGATGATACTTTATTTAATTGATCATACAATAGTATTTACATTGTTTCCAAATGTTGCCATTAAAAACAATCCAGTAAGTGCTCGGTGGATGACACACACCTGTAGCTTCAGCACTTAGAAAACGGAGGAGGGAGAATCATAAATTTGATACCATCTTGGGCATTAATTAGACAGGATCTGCCTTAAAAGAAAAAGCCAGCACTGGGGGAAATCATTTCTGCTTGTGTCGTTTCATGGATCAGTGAGGATATCTGCAGAGTGACTATCTAGCTGTGGGTCTGCAGCCAACACAGCTTGTGCCTCTGACAGACATTGACTGACTAATCACCCTCCTTAGAGCTGATACCAGATCCCATCTGCAGTGTGTGAAAATAATTGTTTCCCCACAACCCCGGAGTTGCAGGTTGCCAACATGTTTATCTTTGCAAGAGTGATAGCTGGAACGTGGGATTTGTTTTGGTTTTAATTTATACATCTCTTATGAGTAAAAGTGATCATGGTTGTCCGGTTTTACAAATAGTAGCTTTTCATGAACTGTGGTGATGTCCTTTCACCGTCTGGGGGAAACCGTTGGGCCTTTTTCTTATTATTTTTGAAGGACTGCTCATATGTAAACTTATTTAACCCTTTGTCCATCATGTAAGTTGAAGCTGTACATTTCTGGTTTGAAATGTGACTCTGTGGTATGTCACAATTTGGAAGATGTGTCTTCAACTTGAAGTGACCTCTGCTCCTCCGTTCCCACTGCAATGTTTGGAGGTGGGGCTTTGGGAAGAGGTTAGATCATCAGTGTTCTGATCTAGCAAATGATTTAATGTATTGTCAGAACCGCAATCTGATGACGTGATGGAGAGCTGATAGAAACCAGGAAGTGGAACCTATTTGGAAGGAATAAGTCACTTGAAGGATCTATGTCTCTCCCATCCCCAGCTTCTTCTCTATTCTGCTTCTGAGTCTGTCATGAAGAATACAAATGCACTCATCAGCCATAGCTCACTGTGAGATATTTTTGCTTTGCTTCAAGCCCAAAGCAATGAAGTTATCCAAGTATGGACTGACTCTGAAATTTTGAGCTAAAGTAAATGCTTTCTCTCCCTTTTCCACGTGCTAAATTTCCTATTACTGGGATTGATTTTTGGACTTGCTATTTTGTCAAGCTGATTTTTTAAAATGTCCCAACAAGCTGGCCACTGCGGTGCTTGCCTATAATCCTAGGATTTGCGAGGCTGAGAAAGAAGGTTTGTGAATTTGAAGCCAGATTGGGCTACGAAGCAAGTTCAAGGTCATCCTAAGAAATCTAGCCAGATCTTGTCTCAATGAAACAAAAAGAACAAACATTCTCTCCACGATTCTTCCATGCCACATAGTTTCACAAGCTCCCTTGTGATTGGCTCCAGCAGGACACTATATTTGTGGATTCCTGTCAGGAAAATCTTCTTGATCTTTGAATTTTCTTTGTGTCCTATCTTGTCCTGGGCCTCATCTTGATGAGTTAAATTAATTTGCCAGCTTCTGAATCTGTTGACCTCACTCCTCTGGTGGGAGCATTCTGTATGCAAGGTTGCCTTGGGCTGTGTGACAGAGCAGGACTAAACCAGAACTGATGTGTCTTCAGGACCGTGTGGAAGCACGTGAGCGGAATCTCACACGTGTGCTCAGAAATACAACAGAACTGGCTTAGGGGTGCCAGAAAAATCTCTGTAGCCAGTGCCCGGCGTGAAGACCATCAAAAGGATGCTGGTAACTGGGAAAACAAAGGCAAGAGGAGCTTACAGAAGGAAAGAAGTGACATAGAAGGCCCCTCGAAGCTGGGGCTTAGTTAGGATCTAGAGCCCGATGTGGGGACCATGAAGAGCCATAGGCAGCTTGACAGATCTCACGGGTCTGGAACTGTCTCAGGTGAAAGTCCAGGTTCTTGATGGTTTTTTTTTTTTTTTGAGACAGAGTCAAATGTATCCCTGGCTGACTTCAAAACTGCTCAGTAGCTGAGGAGTACCTCGAATTCCTGATTCTTTCTGCTTCTATCTTGAGGGTGCTGGGATTCCAGGTGTGTGCCACCAGAGTTTAAAAATGTGTTTTGAGAGACAGTGCAGTGTTACAAAGGGCTGAAGTTGGGGTGTGCACCCCTAGAGTTCTAGTCACAACGCTGAAACCCTCTTATGGGAATCAGCGAACTCACTCCTTGTTCCCTCCCTACAAAGTCAAGGCTTCTCTACAACATCCCGAGACTCTTTCCCAATGTGCTGTGTGATGGCTCTCTGATTCCTTTTCAGGCTGTGAGGCTGACCATTAGAAGTTTAAGTCAAGGCCAAGGCAATTTCAACAAGGTCTCAGGTTCCAGGTTTCAAAGGAACATGGGAGCAGACCGTCCTTCACGGTAAGGTATTGATTACAACAGTTATCCATGCCACAGAAAGACAAGGTGGTGAGGACTGAGGTCAGGTCAGGCCCCTGGGGCAGAGTGCAGAGCCTCTTACAAATTTCGGAGAGTGTGGAGAGGTCCTGTGTCCTGTGGTTAATGAGTAGCCCATAGCAAGTGCTTGTAGTCGGGGTGCCTCTGATTCTTGGGAAGCAGGGAAAGGGCAAAGGGTTGGCCCTTTAGTTAATGCATGCCCATCATTGTTTGGGGTGCTACATACAGCCCCTGATTGCTTAGGATGCTTGATAAGCTTCCCATGGGGAAAAAAGGAGCATAGCTTCATAGACAGACTCTCAGTAGGATGTCTGCCATTTCTTTTACAGCAGCTGTGAGGGCAAAGAGAAAAAAAGAGGCTGATTGAGGTGATCTGGGCCCAAGTAGCACCTAGCTCAAGCCTAAATACTTATCCTGAAATCTGGAAAACCTGAGTCCCTTATACTAAATGTGCCCTATCTAGAGTCAGCTGCCAGGTGCCAAGATCCTTGGATCATCAGTCCTGTGGAACCCATGTGGTAAAGGTGGAGCTCTGGTTTAGCCTGAAAGGAAAACAAAGGTGTGGTCTAGACATAGGTGCAGGGATTTTGTGGTCCAACCATGATGACTGTCTTGTCGGCTTCTCTGCATCAATGTTGTCACCTCTATGTTTTCATTCCCATAGTTCCCATCACCCAGACTGCTCTTCCTTGTGCTCCAGACAAATCCCAACAACACTTAGGCACCAACTTCAGCCCTCACCTTTTCATTGGTTCCTCCTATTCTGGAGTCAGAAATGGAAGGAACCCCCTCAAGATAACTCAAAAAAAAGGAGTTCATCGTAAAGTCTCAATGGATGGTGCCATGGAGATAGCAGATGATGAATCACGTCGGGGGCAGAGGAGGACTATTAGCTGGGATGCAGGGTAGGAGGCAGATCCTAATTTCATGTGTCTCAAGGGCAGGATGATGGTCAGCTCTATGCCCTTCTCTTGTCTCCTGTTCCTCATCACTCTCATCGGGAGAATAACAAGCCGTTCTTGAGTCAAGAGTCTCCCCGGAGAGGAAAGGACAATGTTGTGCAATGGTTTGGAGTAAGGCAGTTATCCGGGGCCATGGGTTGCTTCTTTGGAAAAGAACATGCAGGTAGGGGAGTGTCGCACATGATGCCTACTGTGAAGGGAACAATCCCACTGGAATGGTGGAAATACTTGTAATTGCAGCACTTAAACTTCAAGGCCAGCCTGGGTTACATAATGAAAACATCTCAAAAAAAAAAAAAGAAAGAAAGAAAGAAAGAGAGAGGTGGGGTGGGTAGAAGAAAATAGGGAGAGGAAAAGCAGAAGGGGGTGAGAGGGAGGAACAAGGGGAAAGGAGTGGGAGGGAGAAGAGGAGGAGGAAGAGAATGATTATTTCTCATAGTATTATTTTATTCTATACTCTAATTTCATGCGTGACACAGAGTTTATAAATACCAACCAAGTGCATAATGGGATGCCGAGTACACTTCGTCCTGTCCCAATGACCTTCCTCACCAAGCTTTTTCTGCCTTGTTCAGCTTCCCTTGTCTTTGGAGTCATATGTTAACTAGTGTTTTCCACTCCTGTGCATACAGGAAAGAACCTCATCAGCCCTTTAAATGTCAGTGCCAACCTGTTAAGAAGGATGTGAACAAACGTGTATCTTTGTTGTGGTCCTAACTGCTGCCTCTGATGGGGCCTCCAGGGCTGTTGTGACAGCAGCGCAGATGGTATCTCAAATACAGCTCCACTCTCAGTGGGCAGGTCCATGCCCGCCTCTCACCCAAGAATCAAGGATCTGCCGAAAATACTATCTAACAGTGTTTCAAAACAATAATGACCCAGTGACCCAATGCAATGGAAACGTAGCCTAGAAATGCTGGCTCCAGATGCATACACTAGAAACACTCTTGAACATTTTCAGCATGAGGCTTGCAAAAGATATTCACTGCCGCACTGACTGGGAGGGAGAGAGCTGGAAGGAAAATAAATCCTTCTACATTTGTAGGATAGAGTAAAATGAATGATCCAGAATCATATATCAATATGGACAGACCTCCACAAAACACCAATACATAGAAATGTCCCTTCTCTTCATATATAAGGTATGGACAGGCCTCCATAAAATGATTGACATGTACATGGTGTTAGCATTCAAGTGAAATTTTCAAAACATGAAGAGTGGGTTAGTACGTCTTTAAAGATTTATGTGCATGTGTAGAAATTACAAATGCCTTACATTGGGAAAGATGAAATTTGCCTTAAGATTCAAATGCTTTTGGCAAACGGGGCATGTGGGGCTATAAACCTTTGCCTTTATCTGTAAACTTATACAGGTGTGTGATGCATGCTTGTGTGTGTGTTGGAGGGTGTATGCATGCTTCTGTGTATGTGAAAGTGTGTATGTGTGTGTACAACTTGCTATGTGTGGTATGTGTGTGTGCATGTGAGTGTGCATGCCTCTGAGTGTGTGAAAGCATACCTATGTATATATGTGTGTGTGCGTGCCTCTGCCTGTGCATGTGGTGTGTGTAAAACACGAAAAGCAAAACAAACAACACTTCATCTGCTTAATCATCCAGTGAAAACGCCACTCTTGGGAAGCCTCAGTAAACAGCCCAGCTTGCCAGGTTTCTGAGCACTCATCTTATAAAGAACCAATGCTTCTTAAAATCTCATTCAAGTGCGCCACGTGGCTCATGCTTGAAATCCAGCACAGCCCATGGGGAGTGGAGTCAGGAAGACCAAGAGTTCAAAGTCAGTCGGGGCTCTCTGAGATCTCACCCAAAACAACCCCTTTCTACCCCGAAGAAATGTGTTGAGGTCTTTAGTTATTGCACGACTTTTAGAAGAGTCAATTTTCAAAGTAAGATCTTCATACATTTCTTTAAAATAAGAAAGTCACTAAAATTCTTTAAATAAATGCCCAAGTTCCCTGTGCCGCTCACCCACAGCCTCCAGGCCTCTCTCCACCCCTGTAGCTGCTTCAGTGATGTTTCATTGCCCTTTCCAGGCTTCCAAAGCTAGACAGAAAGGAATATTTAACTCCCACCAACCACCTCTCAGCCCATTTGTTCTTGCTTCCAATATCATTTTATTTCAGTTTGTTTAGATCAAGTCAATATTTACATCAGTAGAACTGTAGGAACACCAAACACTGCTAACCATAGAAGTTTACTGGGATTTACTTATTTTCTTGCATAATTCAACGTCATAAGATTAATCGCTGTCCTCCTTTTTTAAGAGGTAAGTTTTCTTACAGAAATCTGATGTTAGCCAAGTATTTATTCAACTTTTCAAAAATCCCTTTTTTTTCTTTTTTGAGACAACAAAAAAGTTCGGGATGACTTCAAACTCACTAAATAGCTGAAGGCTTCTGATTCTCTTGCCTCTGCCTCCCAAGGTCTGGGATTCATCTTGTGGCACCATGTCCAGCTTATATCCATTTTTAGAATGATAACTTACTTATTGACCACTGGTTAACCAGGGTCACAATCATAGTCGGGGTTGAACCACAGATGCCGTTGCTGAAGTACTCTGTGTCATACAGGTCGAGAACACCACCTACTTCACATCTTTACTTCTATTCGCTTTTCTAAGCATTTCCCCGTGGCTCTACTGTGTTTATTGAGTGTGTGCCATCCTCTCTTCTTAGTTCAGCTCCAACCCTGTTGTTTTCAAAGAAAGAACACATGGGAAGGAGCTGAGTCCTTGCAAATCCAGATTTCATGCTCCTTGTACACTTCCTCAGTGATAGATAGATGGATAGACCTATGAACAGGTAGATATATAATGGATAGATGGATGAACTGACAAACAGACAAGCCAACAGATAATAGAGGAATGGAAGCATTGATTGATTAATTGATTTTGTGCTTTGGCCTAGGTAAGTTTGACAGTCCTTTTTTTTTTTTTTTTCATAAATGTGAGGACATTGCCGTTTCAACTTCTAATTCTGTTATCAAGAGGTTTGCACACCTGATTGTGTATCATACCACCTCCTTGCCTCTCTGAGTCTAATGGATCTGTGTTTCCTCTTCTTCTGAAATGTAATGGGTCACATCCTGGTTGGTCTCTTTTCTTCTTTTTCCTGAGCACCTGTGAGCCTTCTGACCCTTCCAGAGAGAGAGAGAAAGAGAGAGAGAGAGAGAGAGAGAGAGAGAGAGAGAGATGTCCTTAAGTGTGGGGTGTTTCCTTTGATTGTTTCTTTTGGTCTAATCTTTGCTTCTGGAGCCCCTAAATTGCTCTGGGAGCCATCTTATCCCTCGCCCACTTTTTCCATCTCTATGCACTGGAGTAATTCGGTAGATTGCCCCAACTTCTCACCTCTCTCTGGGCTCTGAATTTAATCTGCACAGATGGCTGCTTGTTCTTCCTGTCTTTATTGTATTATGCCTCTGGAAGAATACTGTCAGCATGTTTTGCTTTTATTCCTGCATTCCTTCCATTGTCCTCTACATTTCTTTTCTCCTGCATTTCTTTGGCCGTGTGCCTAGTTTTTGTCTCTCACATGAAGATTCTGTGGAAGTGTCTTGATATCTCTGTATTTAAGATGCCTGTGTTATCACTGTACTTAAGATGCCTGTGAAATTTGGTTTGCAAAATAAACCCAGAAAAAGGGAGAAAACTCAAAAGACTGCCGATGTGGTGCTCATTAGCTAATGTCACCACTCAAGTTCGAGTAACTTTAAAGAAAGTTAAAATGTGAATTCCTCAGTCATGCTAACCACACTCAAGTAACAAGTACATTCAGGTGGTCACCCCATCAACACAAAATGTTCCATTGGACCACTCTGGTCAAGGGAATGAAGCAAGTGAGCTGCTTTCACAGGTAGAACAGCTCAAACCCGACTGGTCACATGCTTGGTCAACAACAAAGACTAGATCTCAGCTCACATGTTATTAGGAGACCACAGTTTTGGCTTCTACTGTAAAATCACCAGGGTCGGATGGAAGCTGGTTTGTCCTTGCCTGCCTGTTGCATAGGATGTGGATGTGATTTCAACAATGGAGCAGCTATGTTGTCCTGAGGGAGTGTGGAGAAGTTGAGAAGATTAGACTGGGTGGGGGTCTGTGTGTTGGGAGAAAGGAAGGAGAGTCAGGGAACAGCTCTTCTCGTCCTAGCAGCAAGGGAAGATGACCATTTGGACTCATCTTGGTGCCCAGGTGGGTGGAGAGGAAGCCACACAGCCCTCCATTCTGCTTTCTGTTCATCTCACATTCATTAGCTTGTGCATGGCTGGAACCAAACACTGCCTTCTTGCTGGGAGACCTGACAACTTCCTGTCTCCTGGAAAGAGCTGGGACTCCCCAAGGAGTCTGTCCTCAAAGGCACGGGTGTGTAACTAGTGGAGAAGAAACAGTTGCTGTCCCTGCCAATGTAGTAGCCCTAACATCACCTCCAGCCACAAGCCCTGAGCCTACAAAATCTGCTATTTTCTCACAAGAAGTCCGTGAGAAAAGATGATTAATTCTGTCCAGCAGGTGCACAAATGGAGCACCAGAGAAGAGAAGTGACACATCTAAGACTCTGGGTTCCTACTCAGTATGGGTCCCCTTTCTCCTAACACATAGCCTACAACCACACAGAGAGAGTGAGAGATCTATTCAATAGTCACTCATTCCTTCCCCACTGCCAAGAATTATGCGAAAATAGACTGGGTGAAGTTCAAGAAAAGGCAGGAGTGTCAAAGAAGCAGCTAGAGGAAACCAGGATGACTTTGGAGGTCCTTTAGTGTGGGGTTTGGTGGACATTTTAAGGAAGCCAATCATGTAGACAGAAGTTTCTCAGCCACATGTCCATATAAAGGTCTTTCATCTGGTTCATTCCTTTCTCCTTGAACACAGTGATGGCAGCTTATCTCTGTTCTGCAGAAAAACTGCACACATCAACACAGATGTTGACAAGGAAGTGGGTGTGGGGTACAGACTGAGGACTTGTTCTCAAGACAAAGGCAGATATGAACATAGGTTTACTATATATTAGCACACACTCATTGTTTCCAGATTTCAAGGCATGTGGATTTTTTCCTTTAATCGAAAATATTTTTTTCATATCATGATAACTATCTTCCCCTCCTCTGCTCCTCCCAGTTCATCCCTACCTCCCCTCCCATGCAGATCCACTCCCTTTCTGTCTCTTATTAGAAAAGGACAGAATTCTAAGGGATAATAACAAAATAAAATATAGTAAGAGAGAATAAACACTAACATAACACAGTTAGACAAAACAAACAGAAGAAAAGGATCCCAACAGGAGGTACAAGAAACAGAAATATAACTAGTTTGCACACCCAAAACCACTAAAATGGAAGACATAATATATATGCAAAGAACCTGGTGCAGAGCCATGCAAGCTTTATTCCCTAAGCCCTAAGGGGAAGGATTTGATGGAGACATCTTGTTTAGGGCTGAGTGTTCCAAGGTCTCTCACTCTCTGCATAATGACTGGCTGTGTGTCTCTGTATTTGCCCCCATTTGCTGCAGTAGGAAGCTTCTTTGATGATGACTGAACAAGGCACAGATCTCAACTCCCAGCCATCCTCCTGTCTTTCCGTTCTCCTCTGAAGAGGCTTAGAAAAGGGGGAACCTCCCATGGATATCAATGCATCTTGGCATATCAAGATGTAGCAGGACTAAGCACATCTTCTCCTATTGTGGCTAGACAAGGCAGCTCAGTTAGGGAAAGGGGATCCCACGGCAGGCAACAAAATCAGAGATAGCCCCTACTCCTTCTGTTAGGAGTCCCATGTGAAGATAGAACTGCACAAGTGTTATATATCAAGGGCCTAGGTCCATCCCATGCATGCTGTCTGTTTGGTGATTCAGGCTCTGTGGGTCCCTATGTGCCCAGGTTAGTTGGTTCTGTATGTTTTGGGAGGTGTTCTTGACCTCTCTGGCTCCTTCATCCCCCTCTCCCATGGAATCCCCCAAGCTTCCACTAATATTTGGCTGTAGATCTCTGCATCTGTTTCCATCCGTTGCTGGATGAGGCCTCTCAGATGACAATTATGCTAGACACTTGTCTGGAAGTAGAGCAATTATCATTAATAATTTCAGAGGTAGACTCTCTCCTGGAATAGGTCTCAAGCTGGGGCAGTCATTGGTTGACCATCTCTCAATTTCTGCTCCATCTTTACCCCTGCATATCTTGTTGGCAGGAGAAATTATGGGTCTAAGGTTTTGTGGGGTTTTTGGTTGTTTGTTTGTTTTGAGACTGGGTTTCTTTGTGTAGCCTTGACTATCCTGGACTTGCTTTGTAGACCAGGCTGGCCTCAAACTCACAGAGATCCACCTGCCTCTGCCTCCTAAGTACTGGGATTACAGGGGTGTGCCACCACACCCAGCTTTCTGGATCTTTTTTTTTTAAAGTAAAGTGTATTTTATTCTTTTTTTAACTTTTTAAAGTTTTATTAATTACAGTTTATTCACTTTGTATCCCCCCTGTAGCTCCCTCCCTCCTCTCCTCCTTTCCCCTCCCATTCCCCACTAGGGTCTCTCCCCGAGTCCACTGATAAGGGAGGTCCTCCCCCCCTTCCCTCTGATCCTAGGCTATCAGGTCTCATCAGGAGTGGCTGCATTGTCTTCCTCTGTGGCCTGGTAAGGCTGCCGCCCCCTCAGGGGGAGGTGATCAAAGAGCAGGCCAGTCAGTTACTCCAGCCAAGGATCACTTATGGAGATGATCTGGGACCCCTGCACAGAGGTAGTCCATGGCAGTTCAGTGTCCAAGTGGGTTCCATAGTAATGGGAACAGGGATTGTTTTTGACAGGAACTGATTGGCCTGCTCTTTGTGGATCTTTTTAAAATAGAGATTTTTTTTTTAAGTCTGTGCAATGAATCCATGTGATTAGAGGTGAATGTGTATAACATACCACAAAAGCTTTAATTATCAGCAAACTGGCAGATTACAGAGCCACATTCTCCTGAAGAAAGGAAGACATTGCCATTCACTCTAAAATATATGTATTTTTCAATGCAGATATACACTCACGAGAAAAGACAACCTAAAAACTGACTTAACTATTACCTTATAGTTGATCTGAAACCAACATAGTTTTGCCCAAGTAGTTAGAAGTTCTTCATAGTCCACTAAATACACACTGTGAGAACACAAGCTCACATTAGGCAGAGAACTCAAAAGCAGACCTAGACTAAAACAAGACCCTCAAAAAGTGGGTAAATAAGAGAAAATTCTTCTTGCCAACTCAGGGCAAAGGCAACTTTGACTGCTTTCCTCTCAACCCTGGGGACTGGCGGGTAGGGGCTTTGTGTCCATAGTGTTTGAAATTTTGGCCCCAACTTCACTTAGATTTTGTATTCACATTACTGAATCTTTTCAGAGATGAGACATCAAACAACCCATGGTCGGGATCCCTCGATCTTACAGCTAAACAAAATTGAACCCAGTATAAATGGACACAACCTTAGACAGGTTGCACAGAACTCCTCCTACGAGACCCTGCCAAGTACAGGCTGTGTTAGAAAAACCACAAGAGGAAGCAGAAGATCATCATCAGTAGCACAAGACTCCCCCGTGCTTCTGATAACCAGATGGAGAAATAAGTACACGAAGAACAAATAAAGGCAAAGTAGGAAAGGGTGAGATGCCACTTAGCAAACTATTAGCATATTAACATATGGTAAGCTATTAATGGGTGTTAGATATTGCTTGTATTGAAATCATGGTGTGCTCTAATAGGCTCAAAGATGAAGGGAGAGTAAATCTGAGTTATAGCCCCTGCATGATACAGGGCCACATGTAGCAGATCCCGTCACAGGGTGAGGAGCAGGAGAGAAGCAGTCTGGGAGGATGGAAGTCATTAGCTGACAGCGTGCCATTTGCTACCGTGACTTCCCTTCTCAAGTGACTATGTAGAAACTGATGTCCATTGTGGACTTCAACTCTGACTTCCCCCAGCTAACAAGAGTAGGCAATTTCGTAGGAAAAGTCTGAAGCTTACTGTAAAATTAATAACCCCACAATGATAATTTTCAAAGGCAGTTGTCTGAGTGAGAGAGACATAAAGCTCCTGGTGTCATTGCGTGGGGCTATCATTTTGATGTACAGTTCCCACGGAGGTCAGGTGGCTCACTATTTTTGATGCAATCATGTGCCGGGGTGGAAAAGAAGCTGAAGAGGCTGGAGCCCGGCTCCAGAGTCTGGAGACGTGTGCATGGCTGAGGGTGGACTGGGACCACGGACTTGCCTGCTGGAGGAGAATGAACTCCGGTCAATCTCCAGCCAACTCCGTTCTTTGTAAAGTATCTGAGTGGTGGTGTCTTGAACCGTGCTGGATACAGTCACACCTGACTATAATTAGTCAACAAAGAAGTTGCTAATGCTGGCTAATAGGGAAATGATAGCTAATGAAGGCTAAATGACATCTCACCCTTTTCTACTTTGCCTTTGTTCTTCGTGTACTTATTTCTCAGTCTGATTGTCTCATTATCAGAGGCACCGGGGAGTCAGTCATGTGCTACCATTGGCGCTCTCTTGCTTCCTCCCTCGGTTTTCAATGGGTCCCTTGGTCTTCTTTGGGATGCAAATAGGAAAAGAACATTATCTTTTGGTGTGCTGTTCTGCTCAGTTCCCGCTTAAGCAAGATTCAGGTCAGGGTCTATGACCTAAGCCACAGGCTAAACTCTGAAGGGTGTTGACCCCAGAATCTAGCCTGGCCTGGAAGTAGTTTCCTGGGGAGTTCAAGCATCTTGATGATGCATAGACTCCCCCCTAAGCAGACTCAGCCACTGACATTCTGTGTTGATATATGCCTTGCAGCACAGTCTTGGATAATGCGTTTTAATCAACCCGATCATTAGAGATTGTCAGAGTGAGATAGTTGCAAGTCACTTCATCAGTTAGCAAGCTTTTGGATTAAGATGGAAATCAAGCTTTCCCCATCAATGTCCCCTCACCATGAGTCATCTTGCCTGCCTCTCCACATTTATCTGCCTGGGTTTCACTGTCACTGCTCCAGATTGTGGCCAATTTGCTGAGGTGACGGCTGAAACTCTGCAGGTGGTAGGAGCTGTTGGGGTTGAGCTCAGCTGTGCCAGCTGGGCAGGGTGCCGCTCTTGGCATGGTTCATTCTAGAGAATAGCAGTTCTGTTGTGACATGCCACTCCGATGTGACGTCATGGAGGGTGCTCCATTTTAGGGATTAAACAGGCGAATTGGTGTCTTGTGTTGGAGAGCACACTAGGTTTAGCATCTGGGTCACCTGCCTCAGTCTTCTCATGTGTGAAATGGGCATCTCCATCCTTTTCATCTGCTGGGGAGACCAAGTGCTTGGCTCACAGTAGGTACTTGGTCAGGGTCAGTCCCTGTTGCCTCCCTGGGCAGTGGATGACACTAATTTAATCATGAAATGTTAACTGTAAAATGTGCCAGAGTGAAGGATCCAAGCCAGGACAAGCTTCCCTGTGAAGAGACAGAATGAAGCCTCTGTCTCCTGATTCCTCCCAAAGGGCAGTTCAATGAGATTTAAAATCTGGGCGACCCAACCATCTCCACAGTTCTTATCATGGGGCTTTAGGTAGAGGGACACTTGAAGCTTTTGTTATGATTGGCACACCAGTACACTTAAACTCATACCGCAAATGACCAAAGACCCTGTCCTGATGAAAGGCCTAGGAAGGTTCCTATAAGCCAGATGGCCTACAAGCTGATGTTCATGGGCACCAAAACTTCAAGATTTGATTAACGTAGTTAGAATATTTCTTGGTGACTATGGTCTGTTCGTTGAGGACACCCAAGACACATTCACTCACCTACTCGGTGGCTGGGTTTAGCTGCCTTGCGTGAAACCTGGGAGAGTCGGTCTTTCAGTCACCCAGTAAATGTTTTCTGAACACTCCTTTTATATTAGGCAAGGCACCAGGACCAGAAAGAAAAAGGGCAAGATTCCTGCTTTCATGAGGCTGAGAGACTAAATGAACCGTACCCGGTTGTGCTTAGTTGATAAAGTCCTTGGTTCATTCAGATACAGATTTTTAAAACAACCAACTTCCCAGTTCATTTCTCTCTGTGCCCCAGACATTCTATTCTCCAAGTGTCCTGGGTACCAGGACTCCCTACATTTCAGAGAAGTACGGGAAAGAGATTTATAGAGAAATGAATTGTGTAGTGTGTCCCAGGCATTGGTCATTGAAATCCTCAAGTTCATGTCCTGACTCTGCTATCCTTGAAGTCATTCGCTTTACCCCTCCGGGCCTCATTGGACTCTCTCTGGGGTGCACAATGTTAGACTCAATGATCTTTAGAGCCTCTTTGGATTTTGATGTTCCAATCTATGGCTAGACAGTTCCAGAAAAATTGAAAGCAGCTGAAAACAGGGAGTAGGCCACATCTTGAGAGCAAATGGCTCTCTAGATAGGTTCAAAAGACTCTCTTCTCAGTTTTAAGATGTCTCTCTCCAGCCTGAGCTCTTGGCTTTGGTAGGCGTGTTTGTGCCGCACATATGTCTTCCAGGGAACAACACGGATGCCTGTGTCACTTAACTGGAGACTTGCCTTGGATTTGTATTTAAAATGAAAGTCATAGAACTTGTCAGCTTCAAATGTGGATCAGCCGAAACATAAAATACTTCTTCACGCCTCTCTTTTTTCCTTCACAAATCAACATTTCACACAAGTAACATATGTACATTATTCCAGAATGCTACAGACATGCATCATGTTGAATTGAAAGTATTCTGTAATTTCCCATTGATAATTACAGTTAAAATGGATTACATCCACCCTTTCCATTAGCTAACTTTTTATTTATAAATATATGAAAATGTATTTTAAATGTCTATGGTTAAGTAATAAAACCCCTTAGGCTATAACTACATCTCTGAGACCTGTGTATTTTGCTTTATTTGGAAAAAGGGTCAAATTAAAGATCTTAAATTGAAGAGATTACACTAGCTTTTCCACGGGGCTAGAACTGTAATTACACGCATCTTTCTAAAATGAAGCTAGAGGGAGGCCTGACACAGAGAAAAGCCTGTGGAGATGATGGGACGAGATGACACAACAGGATGACATGAGATACAGGACACAGATGGATGGACATGACGACTTGAAAACGTTGGCTCTGTAGACCGTACTGGCATAGCCACAAGCCAAGTGATGCCCACAACTCCTGGGGGATGGAAGAAGGGAACAAACTCTCCCCTAGAGCTTCTGGATGAAGCAGGGTCCTGCCAACACCTTAGTTCCATCCTATGGAAACAACTTCAGCATTCTAACCACACATAGGTAGGTAGAGGAGGAGAACAAAGGTGCACTGTTTGAAGCAACCAAAGTGTAGTATGGTAGTTCCGTGCAACAAACACAGAAAATGAATTCCGTATTAAAGGGTTGAGATAGGAAATAGCAGTCCTCACTCCTGTCCGCCCACACCTCTAGTTTTGTTCCCCAGAGGCAAACAATCTGAATCTTGCAGTAGTTTCTTCAAAAAGTTGTCTTCATATTTCTGTTTAGCATACACATATTTATTTTAGCTGGTCTCTGAGTAGGAAATTTTGCCTCAGAAGAAGGCTGGAGAGATGGCTCAGTGGGTCCCAGCACCTGCATGGGACTCACAGTCATCTGTAACTGCAGTTCCAAGAGATCCGAAGCCGCCTTCTGACATCTGTATGTGGTGAAGAGACATACGTGCAGGCAAAATAGCCATACACAAAATAAAATAAAAACAAACACCCAAAACAAGATTTCAAACTCTCATACTTCCTGAATACATATATGTATTAACCTATGTATACTTATAAGGACCTTTCTTCTCATCATTGATGGAACTTCCAAATTAACTGTATGGCTTTTGGTTATATCTATCATATTTCACATTATTAATTATAATAATACAAATTGCATTCCACAGTGTTCTGTGCAATGTACTGCATTTCTATTTTTTCCCCCTTGAACAACCTTTTGTTTTTCCTGGAGTTGATAGTCACCTCTAGCTTTTATTTGCCCTTTGTATCATTTCACCACAACCACATACCAAACTTATGTCCAGAAATGTAAAATCTGTCTCAATGCATTCTGACATAGATTATAATGAGGTAAGCAATGACCTCCAACTACCTTCACCTTAGAAACATTCTATAGCCTCCCTAGATTAGATTTTTGATTTAATAAGAATAAGCTGCTTTAGGAGCTGGGGATGTAGCTCAATGGCAGAAGGTTTTCTTAACATGCCAAAAGCTCTGGGTTCAACCTCTAGCACCATGGAACACTAATGCAATGCATACACATACATGCATACACTCACACACGAACATGCACGCACACACACATGCATGCACACACAGAGAAGGGAAGTCAGCCACTTTTCATATCTGTTTTCATTATATATACTATATGTTATTGTATTATATGTAGTATAATATTATATTACATATGTAATATCACTTGGCTTTATCTCTCTTTTTCTTCATTATAGCATCTCATTAAGTGAAGGTTCAATACCCAGCCACCTCTAAAGAAAAAGATATGTGTTGTGGAAATTTTTGAAAATTGACTGCCTTTGTCTAAGTTGTGCATAGAAGTTTAGACACAGCGCTCCCCTTTCCAGATTTTAAAGGCATTTTCTTGATGTCCTCTGGCTCCTGATACTGCAATTGATACCTCAGTGCCTTGGTGATTTCTGGTAGTGCATGTGGGGTGTGTGTGTGTGTGTGTGTGTGTGTGTGTGTGTGTGTGAGTGTGTGTGTGTATGCATGTCTATGTATGTGTATATGTGTCTAGTTTGTGTGTGATCTTATGTTTGTCTCTGGCATTTTTGGCATTTTTCATTGTAATTCATTACTATGAAATTTCATAATGACTTTATTTATTATGCTGGGCATAAATAGATCCTGTAAGTCCAAAAATCTGTACTATTAAGTTTTAGAAAACTTTTTCTGACTAATGTATAGATAATATTCTCAACTCTGGACTAAACTTTTCATCTTCTGAAGTAATTTTCTGATTTATTATGTTTTCCCTTTTCTTTCCATTCTGTCATCATCATTGTGTTTACTCTCTTTAAAAAAATTTTTGATTTATTTTATATATATGTTTTCCCTGTGTGTATGTATGTTCACCATATGCTTGCCTGGTGCCTAAGGAAGTCAGGAAGAGAAGGTCTTGGACCCCCTGGAAGTAGAGTTATA
>CM053746.1:36257903-36359125 GCA_028658305.1 Pachyuromys duprasi | reverse complement strand
GAGAGTTTAGATTTTTGCAATTTGGCTCAGAATTTGCAAGAAAAAACTTTGTTCTTTAAAAAAAGCAATGAAATTCTTGTTTCATGGATTCAATTTTTTAAAATCTCTCTAAGAATATAAATTGGATGGTTTCCGCTCATAATTTTCTGTCCTCTCCATTTTGTGTCATCTCCGCTTTCTGAAGATTCCTATATTCTGTCTTTCAGTCGGTGGCATCACTCCGCTGTTTCAGTGTGGGCCTTCTGTGCTCAGCAGCAAGGTACTACAGAGATGATGAGCAGCCACATGGACACGTGCTGTGCTGTGTTTGTCCCTTGCTCTACTCCCAGCGGGGTTTCCTATAGCCAGCAAGCCAGCTTGCTAAGGAAAGCTCACCTGTCTGGTTCTGGAAGGGTTTTCTCCTTTGGGGGTCAGCTTGTTTGCCCTCCAGCCACCTGTGGAAAGGCTAGCAGCTTTCTGTTCCATGTTGGCCAGTTTCTAGTATGGGCATCTGTACTTCCCACTCCTCCCAAGCTGTGCATGGTGTTTTTGAATTGTGAATTCCCGCAGTGTAGCTTCTCCAAATAGTCAAACCCCGGTCTCTCGCTTGGTAGGGATGGAAGCTTGTTAGTTTTGGCTGGAGTGATCCTATAGCAGGTCTACTGGCTTCTTTTACAGAATTCCAACCAATCCAGCATTGCTTGGCTCCAACCAGACCTCCATTTGGGATGGCATTTATGGCTGCAAGTTCCAGAGTTGTTTACAGAGTTCCACAATGCAATCGGATGGCTTCTTGTTTATCCATCCAGCACCTTATGGACACTTTATTTCAGTTTTCTCTGATATGAAAGTTAAATTTTATTTATCCATCTGTTCTCTAGCTTCCAAAGTTCTCTCGATATTGCTCCATCTTTTATTTCTTTCCTAGTTTTTTTTTCTTGAGTTCCTGCTTTGTTAAAGATCTCTCTACACTCATGTTAGCTTTGGATCAGAACAGAGGGAGGCATCCGATCCTTGCTGCTCGTATTTTATAAGATCAGACTGTTGCAACCTTCTATTCTTTCTATTTTATAATTTCTCTGAAGCCAGCATCCACTTGTCTGCATTGGTGGCCCCAAAACTTCTTTCCAGGTGTAGTTGGTGACTGCCACCTCGGTGCTTGTTGGATGTAGAACAGAGAAAAATCTACTTAACAAGCTACACTGTCCCCACCCCACCCCTTTCCATAAACCTTCTTTCCCTTTTCATCACCTCATTTACAATCTCCCTGGATCTTCTATCCAAAGGCCTCCTCTCCACCCTTTCTAGCTTCTCTTCTGATTCAAGCTAGGCATGTGTTTTAAAATATAGCCTTGTACCTTCCTAGATTTACTGACCGATGTCCCCTTCTTGGTCTTCTGTTTAGTGTATCTCAGCTTTTGAACTGAGAAAACAGGGCCAGCTACTCCTTGTGAAGTAGAAACCCAGCCATGGAGAAAAATAACATATTTATTACTGTGAAAAGTTAAATCATGAGTCTTTTGGATCTTCTTGACAGTATCTTCAAAATATTTGTTGTTTATCCTATGTTATATGGCTAATATCCACTTATAAGTGAGTATATATCACTTGTGTGTTTTTTGCTTCTGGGTTACCTCACTCAAGATGATCTTTTCTAGTTTTCACCATCTGCCTGCATAAACATACTAAAATATATAGCCCTAAGGAAGCTAAAAAACAAGGAGGACTCTAGGGAAAATGCTTAATCCTCATTCAGAAGGGTAAACCAGATAGACTTTAGAAGTAGGAGAAGACAGGGAACAGGACAGGAGCCTTCCATAGAAAGCCTCTGAAAGACTCCACCCACCAGGGTATTGAAGGAGATACTGAGACACATCTCCAAACTTTGGGCAGAGTGCCGGAATCCCTATGGAAGAAGGAGACAGAAAGACCTAGAGGGGACAGGAACTCCACAGGAGAACAACAGAGCTGAAATACTTGGGCCCAGAGGGGCCTGCAGAGACTGATACTTCAACTAAGGACCATGTATGGAGAGGACCTTGACCCGCTGTTGAAAGGAAGCCCATTGGTTGTTCAGTTCCCAAGTGGATTCCCTAGTAAGAGGTACAGGGACTGTCTCTGACATGAACTCAGTGGCTGGCTCTTTGATCATCTCCCCCCTGGGGGGTACAGCCTTGCCAGACCACAGAGGAAGATGATGCAGCTGCCTTGATGAGACCTGATAAGCTAGGGTCAGATAGAAGGGAAGGACGTCCCCCCCCCCTTATCAGGGGACTAGGGAAAGGGCATAGGGGGAGAAGAGGGAGGGTGGGGGGAACTGGGAGGAGACAAGGGAGGGGCTGCAGCGGGGAGACAAAGTGAATAAATTGTAATAAATAAATATATAAATTAAATTAAAAAATAAACATTTGCTGTAAGCTTCAACTCTCCAGACTCTAATCTTCATGACCTCGAACTCAACTGCCCTTCTCTCTTATTTCCAGTCTTCCCTCGATGTCTTAAATTTGAAAAAAAATGTGCTCTCTGTGGCTTTTGCAAGAGGCTAAATACTAGTCCCGCAAAGCTACATGCATCTGAATCCTCAGAAACGTAGTTTATCCCTTAAATGACAAAGGCGGTTTTCAAGACAAGGTTAAGTCAGTTATCCTGAAATGCAGAGGAGTCCAGGATTAGCCAAGTAGAACCAGGTGGTTGGGACCTATCAAATGGAGTCAGGGGTATCAGAGCGAACAGCAGGAAATAGAATCATGGGCCCAAGTTTTGGAGTGATATGAAGAAGAGACCATGAGATCATCAACGCAGAAAATAAAAAATCAACCCTCAGGAGCCTCCAAGAGGAACCAGCCCCACCAACACCTTCTAATCAGCTCTTAGGACTTAGTTTCTGTTTCTAGATGTGTAAGAGAACAAATGTGTGTTGTTGTGAGCCACTGGGCCAATTTTTCAGCAGCTGCATGAATCTGGTACCACTCTTTGTGTCTGCCCTCCCAAGCCATTCCTACTTCCATCTCTAGCAGCCAGCTCTCCATTGTATTCAGAGAATGGGAAAGCCTACAGTGAGGGAAGGGAAAATGTTTGCAATGAGGAAAGGGGGGGGGAAGCAACAGTTACATTACTCCCATTGAGTAAGGCAGCCTCCTTCATGCCAGTGAAGGTGCTTGGGCTTGAGAGGTGAAAGCGGCCGAGGAGATCAGAAGGAAAGTCTCTAGGGCATCAGGAGTCACAGTCATTAGAAAATACTGAGGCCTGCCCCTTCCTTGGAGTCCCTCCTTCTGTATCTGGTTGGCTCCATGTTTCCTACACTGTCCCAGTCCCAGGAGCAGAGCTCAGACTCCATTTAAGTCCTAGGTGATCACAAAACAATTGTCTTCAAAGTTTCCTATAATTCTATATCCCAGATGTTATTTCCCCCCTATTTCATAGATTAGCTAGCAGCCTCAAGTAGGGTGCCCCCATATATTTCCTGGGGCCTCCCCAATCCAGGGTTCCCGTCATGTCCCAGAGATGTCCCCCACCTCCAGGGGAGGATAAGTACACCAACCCACCCACAAAATCTTAGACCCAAAATTTGTCATGCCTACAAGATGTGCAGGGACGAAGTGCAGCAAAGATTGAGGGAGTGGCCAACTAAAGACTGGCCCTACCTGAGACCCAGGCCATGGGAGAGATCCAGTCCCTGACACTATTAATGATGCTTTGCTATGCTTGTAGACAGGAGCCTACCATAACTCCTCTGAGAGGCTTCATCCAGCAGCTCATGGAAACAGATGCAGAGTCCCACATCCAGAAAGAGCTCAGGGAATCCTATGGAAGAGTTGGGAGAATGGACTGGGGAAGCTGAAAGGGTCAAGGACTCCACAAGAAAACCTACAGAGTCAACTAACCTAGGAACATGGAGGCTCAAAGAGAATGAACCCCCAACCAAAGAACATGAGTGGACTGGTCCGAGGGCCCCCTGAACATATGTTCAAAGAGATGCACAACTTGATCTTCATGTGGATCCTCCAACAACTAGAGTGGGGACCCCCTCTGACACTGATGCCTGCTTTTAGATCCCATTCCCCTAACTAGGCTGCCATGTCTGGCCTCAGTGGGAGAGGATGCACTGCAGAACTTAATGTGCCAAGGCAGGCGGGTGCCCATGGGGGCCCTTTCCCTTCTCTAAGGAGAAGGAGAGGAGAGGGACTACGAGGACAGGAGTGGGCTGCAGCCGGGATGCAAAGTGAATAAATAAATTAATGGAGAATGAAAAAAAGAAGTGTATCTTCCCACTTCAAATAATTTACGGAAGAAAAATTCACTCCCAGAGTCCCCACTAGAGCCCCATCACAACTGCACCCTGATCTTTTCCTTCAAGCCCCCAGACTTAGAGAACTAAATTTCTGTTGTTTATAGGTAGGCCACACATGTATGATATTTTGTTTTTTGTTATAGGAACTTGACCTGACTAGGACACGCCTGGTCATATCTTGATTCCTGCTCTGAACACTGACCAAATATCAAAGATTCGTGGTTAAGGGATTTCTATTACCAGGGCCTTGGATTGAAGTACAGTGATGACATAGTAGACACAGCATGTGCCATTACTAGGCAAGGACAGAATACAATCAAGCCATCTCTGTGTACCCCTGGACCAACTTGTGTTGATCCTTATCTGGAAACTTCTGGTTGTGTGGGTGGTCAGGACTGTGTGGGACACCACATTCCATCACTGCACTATCAGAACTGTCTTCTTTCCTTCTGTGTTGACCATTTGCCTCCACACAGGCCTTGAGTCAGCCATCTCTACCTCCAGTCATAAAGGAGAGAGATTTCTACTCAACTTCACAGGCTCTGCCTAGGATCTGACCTGACCACTGTATGGTTTACTCAAACCACTGTGCCACTGATACCAGCAAATCATGTGAGGAGAGAGAGAGAGAGAGAAAGAGAGAGAGAGAGAGAGAACTTCCTAGAGTGTTTTTTGTTTTTGTTGTTTTGTTTTTGTTTTTATTTTGTTTGTTTGTTT
Organism: Pachyuromys duprasi; assembly: GCA_028658305.1. Classification (NCBI taxonomy): domain Eukaryota; kingdom Metazoa; phylum Chordata; class Mammalia; order Rodentia; family Muridae; genus Pachyuromys; species Pachyuromys duprasi. Next base: position 36,354,138 of record CM053746.1, on the reverse strand, counting down.
GTTTGTTTCAGAAGCAGAACTCTCACCAGGGGCAAAAGAGATTCATGTGTTCAATCATCTCCCTAGTCACTCTCTTTCCAGTCTCTCTACATATGTTGTGTGTCAGGCAGTCTGTGTGTCCTGTGTGTGCTAAGAATATATCAGCCAGCCTCAGTCTCACAAGGAGCTGACTGGGTACAGGAGGAAGAAGATGTGGAAGTCAGAAATTCCTGTGCAGGTTACCAGTGGTGAATGCATATCCGGATTATGCCACCAATCAGGTTTCTAATCTGGTGAGGACACAGAACACTTTCCAGTGTGACACGAGCCTACATTTGGAAGGATATGATGAAGTGAGCCTCATGAACACTCGTTTGCTTATAATTGGTTTTTAGACGTTCTCTTGCTGAGGACTTCTTAATTTGAATGCTGAAAAAGTCCTTAAAGATTCCATGTGAAGCCAAGCTCTTGAATTTATAACTATGGAAGCTGAGACTAAGGGAAGATTATGGGACATCAAGGGTATGGGTAAGAATGCTTCAGAAAATCATACTTGAGAAAGTTTGGTTCTTCTGACTCTTAAGACTTCAAGGTTCACCAGAGACAGATTAGACAGGACCCAGGGTATGCACCCACAAATCTTGACCTGCACAGGGATTTCTGCCTTCTGTATCTGCTTCCTCTAGCCAACTCCTTGAGATGCTTTGAGGTTATTTTATGTCTCATTCTTCCTTTCACTCTGAAATTAAAGTTTGAGCAGGACAAGGATCTCTTTACAGGCTCCTTCTCTTACTCAGTTTGGCATCTGAAGATGACCAGCAGTCATTTGTAGTGTGTAACTCCCAAGGTATGATTTTTCCTCCATTGACATAGGAGTTTTCTCTGTACTTCTGTGTGCTTCCCCTACACCTGCTCCCTCAGTATCCATGCTCAAGTTTCCCCCTTATACAAGGACACCAGTAACAGCCCACTTAGGACCTTCTCTAATGTAGTATGTTGCTTCTTTGATGATTATATTGCAGACTTTTGTATTGTTTCTAAATAAGTCCATTGTCCTGGGTTTTAGGTAGGCATGGTTAGGGAAGGGCAATCTCATTGAATCCAGTAGAAACACGTCCTACAAGGACCTATTGATGGCTTCTCTTCATTGTTCTTGTTTGGGTGGCTCATTGTCCTTCAGCTCAAGTATAGCACCAAAATGGTTGGGTTACCCATGACATAGTGCTGCAGCCTCATATTTGATCAGCTCAGCTGAAGAGTCAACCTAACTCGAGGTAGTTCACACACACACACACACACACACACACACACACACACACCATGTTCCTTTGAGAGTGGACAACATTTCTGCTATAAATAAGACACCGAAGAATTTGGTGGCAAAGGAAAAGACATTTAAAAAATTGATTTATTTTTTATCCTGAAGTCCCTGAATCTCAGTCCTTTTTTCCCTATATACCTGAACCTGTGACACAAAGGACTGTCTTACTCCCACTGTGGTTCACATGGAGTGTGTGTGTCCTTTAGTCGGAAGAGGCGGGTGCAGAAGTATATGGTTAAAAATGTCCTAGTAGGCCACTGGTTACTTGGACATAATTACTTTATTTTGTTTTATTTATTGGTGTTATTGTGTGGGGGGCATGTGCACATACACATGGAGGCCAGAGTTGATGTGACATATCACACTTGAGCGCTCTCCACCCTTGTTTCTTGGGAGGGGGTCTTTCACTGAGCCAGAAGCTCGTTTATTCAATTATACTGGTTGGCCAGTGAGTTCTGGAGATCTAACTGTGTTACCAACACCTCCTCCAGCCTCCTCCAGGGCTGGGATGTAGGTATGCACAGCCATTCCTGGGGAATCCAAACTAAGGTTCTCATGTTTACACACCAAGCATGTCACACTGAGCCATCTCTCCAGACCCCTTGAACAGGACTGTCATATTGGGTCCTTCACCTGTTTAGAGTCCTGTGGAATATCAATGCATCTTTTCAATGGTACTTCTCCCACCCTTTGAGCAACCAGTTCCAATGGATATCACCTCCTTGAAATTAAAACAACCGTGCCTTGTTGTTGATTATTAGTATTTATTATTGATTTATCTTTTAGTTAAACAGCCGTTACTGCTAAACTGGCTGTATACCCAAATCATCACACAGAGACTAGGATGCATTTAATTAACCTAGAGTACAGTGCTGGGCAATGATTACTCCATCCTAAACTTCTAAGCCCACATAGCTTCCTCCCATTCAGATTTCCCACATTATACTTGCTTTTTAGTCATAACTTAAGTCTGTTCATCTCTTCTGCCTGTTTCCAGTCCTCTCCTCTCAGATCTCTCCTCTCAACTCCTCCCACTCTCTTCCTTCTCCCCTCAAGACCAGGGTGTCGCACCCTATTCTCTCCATTGCTCAACATTGGCTGGTTGTTTTATTGGCAATACAGAGAACAAGTGGTAGCATGTTTACACAGACTTGAGACAGGTGATGCTTAGAATAATGCATTATTCTAATTATTAATAATCCAGACATTCAATGCAATGTCTGGATTGAAACCAGATAGTGGGGTCAAGAAATCCGCATGTGATTAAATAAGGGTAAATTGTGTATATTCCACAAGAACGTTATACCAACAATGTCTCTAATAAGAACACATCCCCCAAGGGACAACAGCAAAAGAAAAGCTAAAGCATGGAGTCAGCAGCAAGAGTCAAAACCAGAGTGGACACAGAGGGCCTCAAGGTCGTCATGCCCCACCTTAGCTGCACTGCTTCTCTATTAGAGCAAACCCCTGTCTCCATCTCGACACCATCGTTCTGCACCAGCTGGAGTGCCTTGTTTAGACTGTAGACACATCCTTCTAAGTGCTTCTTTCTGTTTTTGCAGGCAGGGGGGGATCTTGTGCAGCAGATCTGAGTGCACTCCTTTCCCTAAAACTTTCCATGGTATCTCATTCCTTTAAGATCAAGATATGGCTTCTTAAGGACTTTCAAAGTCTTGCCCAATGAGCTTTGATTAACTCTTCTCCTGTTCAATTATTTGTCTCTAAACTTGGAATGAACTCAGTGACATCAGCTATTCACTTTTGCCACCCTATGAAATCCAGTTCAAAGGTCACCTCCTGAAGAATGGCTCCTGGGATCACTTTTCTTGGCCCCAACACATACAATCAGAGTTGTCCTCTGTCTTCCTTGTTCAGAGCAGTCTACCTGCCATTTTTCCTAGGACCATGAAGGAAAAGACTGTTGCCGTGCTTTGAATTGCTTACCTAGCTATGTACTTCAATAGAACAGATCCTCAGTGCAGAGGAACTTGACTTTAAAGCATAAATGGACTGGAAATAGTTCTAGGGTGTGAAGGAATGAGCACTTACAAAAGACAGTGGGGTGAGAACTTTTCTAAAGAAGCTCTGTGACTCACCTTTAAATTCCTCTCAACTTAAAAACCTCTGCCAGCCGTTTCCGGTGAATCATTTGGACAGATGCACTAATAATGATCATTTAGAGTGAGACTCTGGTGTCAGCGCCTCATTCACACTTCAAAAAACGTGTATTCAGAGGCACACAAAAGGGGTGTAATTACCATTTCAGAAGAATATGTTAATTTGATGCAATGCATTACTGCTCTGACAGCTTTCAGCCTTTGCACCAACTGGTAGTAAAAAAAAAAAAAAAGGAGAGAGAGACAGAAAGAAAAAGAAAAAAGAAAGAAGGAAAGAAAGATTGAAAGGGATATTGCAGGAAGGAAAAATAACTGTTCTTCCCACTTAAAACAGAAGGAATAAGTAAAGGCAAATGCTGGGGACAAGGAGGGGGAAGGTTGTGAGCACAGCGTGCTGGCCAGTGGACAGTTGCTCCGACTTTAACATTTCTAACAAAGATTCACCTGAGTGTGTCTGGGAGGATGCCTCAGTTTTCAAAGAGTATTAAAAGTCCAAATGAAGTAGTAGTGGGAAAGGCTTTCTTCTGCTCCTGGCTCTACCCCAGGAAGACCCGACTAACCTGTCCAGGCTGGAGCTGCAGTACAGGGATTGGGTTCCTGAAGATCCCAAGACCACATACTCCATAATCTGTCTGTAGAGCTTCCTGGAGCCCCCTCTGCCTGGCTTCAAGAGACCCAGAGGTCCTCTTTATGCTGAGGCTTATCTAAACTGTGGATGACTGCTTTCTAGAGTGTACCTGTGTCACTTTGGAATTGATTTAACACAATGCCTGGAATTAGGTCGGTCAGGGGGTGGAACGGGGGTGGTGGTGGTGGGGTGTGTTTATTTAATTTACAGTTGTGGAGGTTGGAAGCCCAAGATGAGGTGGTATAATCGGTTCACCTTCTGGGGAGGGCGCTCCTGGCTGGAATACAACATGGTAGGCAGCATCATGAAGTCAACAAGAAGGAGAGATCTCATGGTGAGACAGGAAGCCAGAGAGCAGAGGAGCCAGCCATCAGCCTTGACAAAAACTCTCTTCTTATGGGTTGATTTTGAAATGTGTCCCCAAGGCCTTGTGCTTCAAGGCTTGGTTGTCAGCAGGGGCCATTATTGAAGTGTAGTAAAACCTTTCAGAGATGTGGCTTAGCTAGAGGAAGCAGGTCTCTGGGACTGCCCTTGGGACAAGCCAAGTTTCTGCCCTGTCAGAGGTCTGAAAGCAATGGAGCCAGGTGCCCACGGACCTCCGAAATGATGAGACAAAATCAACCTTTATTCCAGCTAAGTTGTTTTTCCAAGGGATTCTGTTTTTCAGGGACAGAAAGTGATTAGCACGCTTCTTACGAGAATTAACCAGGTCCCCCGAGAGAGCGCTGTATCAATTTCTACAGACAGTGATGTCTCCAATGTTGCTTCCCACTAGCCTCCACCTCTCACAAATTGCAGCCACCTTTCACATTGCCATCCTGGGAAGTAGACCTCCAACCCCTGCAGGGTGCACTCACCCTTAGCGGCAAGCCATTTTCCTCCTTCAAGGAGACACTGTAGGAATGAGATAGGATCACCAAGATAAAATGCTTAGCTTAGTAAAGATGCTTGACAAATGGTGCTTCTTCTGGTTATTATCTTATTATCCTATATTATAATCTCATTATCCTATATTATCATCTCATTATCCTAGGGAGTAAGCTGATTACGAGTAATTATCAAAGGGAGTGATAAAGTGACCTAAGCCATAAGAAACCGCCTAGAGCCTGAGAGACAGAGCCTCTGCTGTTTTGGTGGTGGGAGGGGGTGTCTATTTATGGAAAGGACATTCTGCTCACGGTGTTTTCCAGGCTCCACAGGTGGGGAACAGAGGCGCTCAGGAGGAAAAACTCACTCCCCTCAGCTGCCAGGAGCCAGGGTGGGCCAGAAGAGTGAGAAGATGCTCTTACAGGAGATGTCTCTTCCCCAGCCTCAATAGCTTCATTCCAACTCCCAGAAGAGCTGAGATAGAGGATGAGGCTGGCTTGGAATAAATCAAGTGGAAATGTCCATAATAATAGAATTCTATGCTGGCTTCCACCATGATCATTCAGAAAAGAGGGCACAAGGATCCATAGAATCTGAGGTGAGGTCAAAAGATGGGGGAAGAGTTAAGAAAGAAGAGTTAGGTCTGTTCATCAAATGCAGCACAGTCGGCTCTGTCCCCTTCTCTCCTGTCTATGGAGGCATCTGCTGCTACACTAAAGGAGTCAGAGTGTGTACCAGATGGAAAGAGAGACCAGCCAGGGCCAGGAGCAGAGATGCCCATGCATGCCACCAGCAACCCATGACATCCATTACTGAGGTCAGAGTCACCATTAAAAACCTAGAGGAAGATTTTTTTACTCAGTAGCGTTAAAAGACCAAGCGTGTCAGGAGTCATCTGCCATTAACCTTGTTGATCAAGGCCAGAGCCCAGCCTACCTAGAAATGCTAGGGGGGTAGGACTCTATGTAATGTTGATCAAGAGTGGACTGGAAACCAGACTCTGATATGCTGATCTGGTTGGGGTGGCCCATATAGAGTGACAGATTAACCCTTCTGCCTTCAGTGTGCAAACCTAAGGATTAGAAACAGAGGACATTTTCCAGGGGAAGTGGGCATGATAGAGGGCAGAGAAGATGAACCACAGAGCCTTCAGTGACCAGCATCCCAGGGACAGTCTGGGGAACCAGGTCGAAAAATGCCAAGGGAAGAATTACATTGAGGGGTGGCCTGAGCAGGCCAGTAAGTTCCACACCAGCGAGACATCCCAGCCAGGGAGCTTCGCAGAGCTCAGTCATGCAGGCTACAAGGATGAGCCCTTTCTCAAGATGCCTGCCTCACATCTGCCAGGGACTTGTCATAACATGCTGATTTGGTTAGAACCAGACGTTTCACTGCCACCTGCTTGAAAGTTGTCATAATAAAGACACATGTTTATGGTGTCAGCAGCGGGAGAGGTGGCCTTGTGCCAGGGTAGAAGCACAGAGGGCTTGTGGCCTTTGGTGAACGCTTTGAAACTGCCTTTACTCAGGGGCTGTCCTGAGTCGGGTCAGGTGCGGTCAAGAAGATGGGCTTCCCATATAAGTTCACGGCCTGGAGAGGGCTGCTTGGGCTCCAGTTCTGTTGCTCTTTGTAGTTCAGCCTACAGACAGGTCCCTTCAGAGGAACTCTACAGCTAACGGGCATGTGCATCAACAATTGAGCCAAAAGAGACTTTTTAAAAGAGGGTGTTTGCCCGGGTTTGTTTGCAATGTTCTGTAAAGAATCTGGAGAGAGAAAACAGAGGCTCCAGGAGCAGAATTAATAAAGCATGAAGAAGAGCTGCATTCTCTTTGATGCCAACAAATGTGTTTACAGAGCAACAATCAATTTCTATGGCTCTCTGCAGCTTCCAAATCCTTTAATATCTACTACTTTGTTTCATTCATAGAAAATCCTTCTTGGAGAGGCAGAGTGGGTATGACCCTCATTTTTCAAATGAAGAAATCACAAGGCAACTTCACATGGCCAATGCCCTGTGTTTAGGTTCATAAACAAGAGCTTGATGACCTACATGAAGTCTCTGGCTTTAGGAACGTAAGCAGCGGGGCATAAGTAAGTGCCGAAGAACAGCCTTTTGACAGAAAGCAAAGCAAACAAACACAATGAATGGACAAAGCTGAAAAACAATTATCACTTGGAGAAATGACCCAGTTGGCTGGGTTGACCTCATTGAGGACAACTTGGGGTGCACTGGATGCCGGTAAACAACCAGTGCAGATCCTCATCAGAATGGTGCCTGGAGTAAATGAGAATGAAGTGGAAGGAAAGGAGGTCATGGGGTAGCACATGTAGTTGAACCCTATCTGCCATTTTGCAGGAGAAAGAGCCTATGCTGTAGAGACCAGGTCTGAGCTAATCAACTGGGAGAATGTAGATGGCCCTAATCCATCTCCCTGGGTCTTAAAAACCCAACTGCTAAGTGGGGCAAATACTGTCTACTTTAGGAATCCATGTGAAACACGACATGCATTGTGCTGGAAGCTATTGAAAATGCACTCAAGCAGGCGTTCTGGCTGCCCCGCTCACTGGTACTATAGAGTCGAACCATTTCTCAGCAGAAGACACTGTGTGTCCCATAGTGCTGCCTGAGGTTCTGGAGTAGAGAAGCATAGAGAAATGAGTGTCCAACTGCTGTGCAGTTGCTGTTTCCTAAATTTATTCGTTCATCCACTCATTCACTTACCCATTGATTCATTCATCCATGCACCCAGTCAGCAGTGGAGGTATTTGAGTTCACACTTGGTCCCAACTCATTTCAATAGACATTACTGATGCTCAAAGGGATTTATTTCCATCTCTCTCCTCTTTCCAGGCACATTCCTTTTGAAGCTGGGCTTCACTGGTTGCCTTGCTTTGAGCAATGTAATATTAATAAGAGTGACAAATGTGACTTCTGGACAAAATGATTTAATGGTCTCTGCTTAATTCCCCATGCTCTTTTTGTCATAGTAGACCTTGGAGTCTGTGTTTATAGCATAACATAACAGGTAAGGGCTCTGTTAATGATGTCCTTGATGAACATAACTCCTTGGGGGCCCGCATTAGACTTAGAACACGGAAGAGAGAGAAGCCTTTGATATTGTGAACACTGATATTTTGGGACTACTTGTTAGTATACTGTATTAATACTTAGCCGACTAATACATCCACTCTACTTTTCATTTATTTAGGAAGTTTTTAAAAAGTACTTTAGAAATTATGATACTTTTTAAGAGGCTGGGATATGACAAGGAGAAAATGGACTTGGATTGTGTTCTCATAGAGATAAAATTCAAGTGGGGAGAGGGGTATAGACAAATTGATAGACACATATCTCAGCTAACATGTGCTATAAGGAAAAATAAGTCCAAGAGGCCTGGGGGAAGACACTGTGTATGCAGTGAGCAGAGAAGTCCCTTTGAGAAGATGACAATGTCCCAGAATTGTCAACACTCCAGCTAACTGGAGAATCTTCCACAGAGCAAAGAGTGAACCCAAAAGGTCTGGATCCCCCAAGACTGCATGCAGCAGGTGGGGCAGGCACACCAGTGTGGCTGGGTCCAAGCAGAGAGCAAAAACATGAAAGGTGAAGTCACAATCGAGAGTCAGAATAAATCCAGGGCCCCCGAGGAAGCACAGGGCACATATCCAGAATCCAGAAAGAAAGAACTTCTACAAGGAAATCGAATTTCCAAACACAAGCAAAAGCTCTGAACGGCCAATTTGTACAAAGCAGATATTTAAATTACCAATAAACCAATACAACGTTCAGATCCTATTATTCCTCAGGAAAATGAGATTTCAAACCAAATAAGGCAACTCTGTACATTCCAAGAATAAGTAAAAAGCCTGGGAAATGCCAAGTATTTAGGAGAATATGAAGTAAACTCAACTCTCCACTTTTGTAGGAGTGAAGAACCACACCAGCACACTCTGTGGTATTCCCAATGAGAGTCAACACTCTATCCACTAGAAATGCCATTCCTAGCCACATGCTGGAGGGGGAAACGCACATTCACTGAAGCTACACCCAGGAGAAAGGGGTGCCCACCATTAGAAAGCACAGGAATCAACTAATCAACTGTGCTTTGTTTCCACGGCAGAAACCTGACAGCAATGCGAAGGCTGGGACATTACCACAAGAAGTTAAGCCCCCTCTCTCAGCCTTCCCCCCAATATGTGAAATCAATGTTCACCTCAGAAAAAAAACATTATTCTCCATACTTAAGTTCTGTGCATTCACTTCGTAAATTGTGAGTCCGTTGTGACTCACAACGGAAGAGTGAGGGGTGGGGGGAAGGATGGAGGGAAGGAGGAGGTTTGGAGACAGTTTGTCCATTTGAGGGGGGAGGAACTTGTGCTCTCATTCTAAAAAGGATGAAGCACTTCTGGACCATAGAGTACGATGTGACTGAGCTCTGAAAAGGACAGTTCTGTGTGTGTGGACAATGGTAGGGTCCGAGTGGGCTGGGTGTAAGCAGATGGCTGGAGAAGCTGAGGGTGACCAAGAGCAGAGGCCTGACCCTGGGCGACAGACTACAACCCCAGAAGGCAGGACTGATGGGGAGAGGATACAGAAGAAGGGGCCAAACCAAAGATAAACTTTGCCCAAAGGTCACTGCCAATTTCTGGAATGGAAAGGGACCAAAAGAGGGGCAGCCTGGAAGTGAGGGGACTGATAATTTAATTTAAAATATAAACTTGAGGTACCTATTAACCCACCAATGACATATCAAACTAACGAGTAATTGAATTTGGATTAATAAGTGGCAAATATCCCATGATCCCAACACACATTCACACACATACACCACCACCGCTGCCATTAACATACAACACACATATGCGAATTAATGCATACACTCACATCTATACAGGCATTCTCTCTATATGTATCTCTCTCTCTCATTGGCTTAAATAAAACATGGACCTCTCCCCTTCATTTGATTCCTTAAGGAAAGACATTCTTTTCTTATATTTTAAGCTTCAATTGACACATAATAGTTCCATATTTATGCATGCAATGATCAGAACAGGGAAACTGGCACATCATTCCCCGCTACATTCATCACCTTTGCATGTTGGGAAACATTCCAGCACCTCCCTACCCACTATCTTGAAATATACAGTAATTGTTGTCAACTGCAATCTTGTGCGGGTGTTCTGCACTGCAGAACATTACACATTATCCTCCTACCCGGCTGCACCGCATGAAAAAGCAAATCTTAAAGGTTCCTTTAATCTGTTTCACCTGCCATGCTGTTCGCAGCATCATTGGATTGAGCGTGCACGCTGGTAGACTGGAAAATTGCCAGATTTGAAATGCAGATTGGCTTTCCCAGCTTGTAAGGGCACTCTTCCTGTATCCTCTTGGTGCCCTGGTGTCCCCTGGGCTAGCACAACATGGGTCGCCCTCCTGAGAGCCCTCTCTGACACCCCTTTGGCTCTGCTATAGGGTCACCTAAGCACCAGCACCCAGCCAGGCCTGTGGAAAGCGCCTGTCAGGACAGCTAGCCTCTGCGCCCTGTGTTGAATAAATACATCGTTACAGAGCCTCCGTGGATATGAGCAGGAGGGGGAAAATGTCATTTTGGTAAAGGCCTCAATTAAAGAGAAGAAAGGCTTAGTGACAACATTAAATATTCCAGTTTCGGGCTATTAGGAGCTGTCACACAGGGCAGTAGAGTTAGCCAGGCCTGATTTTGCATGCCAGCTTTGCCACTTGTGAGCTGCTGGGCTCTTTCAGATGTTGGTTGTTATTTCCGAGCGTTTGTTTCTGCATTTGTCAGTTGACCTGGGAATAGGAAGGTTGAAGGAAATGTAGATGGATCATTCCAGGACTCTGGGTTATAGCGAACAACCTGAAAATCCTTTTTTTTTTCTCTCTCTTTACATCTTCTCCTACCCCAGTGAATGGGAATGTGACTGTATCATGTTAATATCAAGAAATTATTTTTGCTCTTCGACTTTGACTGTTACTTTCTTAGCCGTGGACTAAGGCAGCCCAGTCAGGTGTGTCAGCTTTAGGCACTCTGCGGCCTAACCACTGCGGCCCAGGTTTCTGCTCTGGCTCTGTACTGACCCTGGGCAGCCACATGAGGGCAGCATGTCACCAGGTTGTAACTTCATGCCCAGGAGTAGGCTCAGAGAACCGGCCAAGGTCCATTTCCCTGGGAATCCTTAAATCGGGGCACAAAAGGCTGTGCAGTTCCGACTAAAACGCCTCTTCCAGGGAGTCCCTTGTGTGGTCCCTTCGAGGCTGAAAAAAGACTGACCCTGTAATTCATCTTATCTCTGGTCTCAAACCAGGGATCAAGGGCTAACTGAGGTGCATTGCCAGCACCTGAGACCTCTTCTCTGTCATACACTGCCCTCTATTCTAAACTCTCCAGTCTAGACATTGTGCCTGGACGCTTCCCCTAGCTTCTCTTCTATACAGCTCAGCCATATTGGCTATGATGCTCTCTTGGGCTCTCTTCCTCTTTTGCTATCCCCTATCCCTCTCTTCACATGACCGGGTTCAGTTCAGTCTGACAGTCATGTTCACTCTGGACTCCCTCAGATACCTCTGACGGTGCTCTCCTTTATATCTGAAAGAAAAACCTCAACCCCTTAGGAGTAGATGTCCTCCCCTTCCTCCCCTCTCTCCCTCTCTTCCTTCCTTCTTTCCTTCCTTCCTTGGTTCCAGTCAATCTGTAGGAGGGAGAGACTATGCCCTAGACATTATCATTTGCAATTCTGTGCTTTTTCTTTTCTTTTCTTTTTCTTTTTTCTTTTTTTTTTTTTTTTTTGGAGCCAGAACCACCAGATGAGAAACTGGCCAAGGCTTCTAGGGAGATATCTTGAAAAGGTTATGTAGAAATGGAGAGAGGGAGAAGCAAGGCAAGGAGGAAGAAAGAGGAAAGGAGAGGGAAGAGCAGGAAAGCAGAGAAGGAGAGGCCCAGCTGCCTAGCATCTCAATTGCCACAGCTGCCAGAGAGACCAAGCAGACGCAGCTGAAGAGCTGCTCAGCTAAGCCCAGCTAACTCCCAGGACTAGGAGAAGGCATGAAAAGGTGACATTTTACTGCAACAGTGAGATGGTAAACAGGCACGTGTGACACTCTTCAGTCTTGAAGGGGCAAGCAGAAGGCGCCCGGTTGAAAGCCCTCAGACAGTTTAACCCCTGCAATCCTGGTCCACCAGTCTGGTGGAGAGCTCTGGACTAACCTTAAGCCAAGACACCCCGTTTCATCAGGATTAAAAGACAGAAATTCAAGTGAGAAGTCATTTGTTAGTTGTCAAAATCATTAGGAAAGGTGGGACCTTCTGAACCTACTGCAGATAACCTCAGGGCAGGAAGGAGGCCCAGGGACATCTGGGCTCTGAGCCGCTTCCAGAGCACACACAATTTTTGGCAGAATAAATAAATAATATTCTACATCCCACTTGCCTGCCTGCTACTAATTGAAAAATTGCTCCGATTCATAAATGCAAATTTATTTAAAAGAATCACTGAGCCTCCTAGGAGCTTTTTGTCACTGTGCTCCTCTCAAACAATAAATACCAGCATGAACTCCACAGGCGAGGAATTTTTACACTCATAAATAGACATCTGACTCCAAAACAGTTGAAACCCTTCATGCAATCGAACTGTATTTTATTAATGAAGAAACTGCAGCTGGGAAAGCGGCAGCTCACAAGTGGGTTGCTAAACTTCCTAAAGAATTTAGAGTCAGATTTCTCAGCCTTGAAGATGAAATACAGACTCTCACAACCATACGCAGGGATGGCAAGGATGCCCAACATGCCTTTAAGGTCTGTTTATAAACCAGGAACCATGAGCTGAAACGGCCATAAGTGGTTTGGTTGGGGGCTTTGTGTGTTTATTGTTTGTTTTAAGACAAGATCTCATGTAGTGCAAGACGCCCTCAAACTCACTGTGTAGCAGAGGGCGACCTTGAACTCCTGACTCTCCTGCCAGATTACAGGCATACATTACTACACAGGATTGCTGTCTGCTAGAGATGAAACCCAGAGCTTCATGGGTGTCGGGAAAGCAGTCACTGAGATATATGACATCTGCAGCCGAATTTGTTCTTGTTTGTTTTAGAATGCTAGATGTCTGGGGACCTTTAGCTTAGGTTTTCTCTGTTCTAAGGGAGTTTCATTCTTCAAGAGAAAGCACACGTCAGGATTCTGCAGGTCTGCCAAGTCCTGTTCCTGTTTGCTCAGCCATTAGCAAATATGTAGAGAGCATGAAGGGGTTTGACAAATGCCACCTCCAAGTGTGACATGGTAACATGGTGGCGGCGTTGAGCAGAGGGCATCTGGGAGCTTCTGGATGCAGGTAAAGGCTCTCTTATCTGCCTAGAGACAGATCCTCCTGGGGACCTCGGTTGTTACAAAACCTGTTCCCCAGGACTCTTGTCAACCAGAGACTGGAGGTTAACGCCAGGCACAGCCAGACCTTTCCTCAGAGGGCAATTGGAAGACTGGGAACTTTCTGTCTGCACAACAGACAGCCTTCACTCATCAGAAATTTCATTGCCACACCTCTCATAAGGTCTACTGACACTACCTTCTCCCCAGAAACCCACACCCTTATTCTTTTCCACAACTCAGAACCTTACATACGTGACTTACCACAAACAGCACAAAGGACCTTTCCTCATGCCCCACATTTTGTGGGACCACCATACTTGCACACGTCACTGAGACTTTTTCTTTCCTTATGTTCCTTTGTACCACATCAATTTAATGAGTTTCTCTGCTAAAGAGCTAAAATAAAAGAAGGAAACTTATGTTCGCTTCCTGGCTGGCATCTACTCATGTACCATTTCATTGGCAGCCTTTGCACACTGTGGGCCTACAGGCTGGTTAGAGAGACCATAAATAAGCAGAAAGTTAGGCTGTGGGAAGGGGTGTGTTGTGACAGAGGTTGCGATAGGCCGCTGTGTGGGTATCCATGTGCTACGCCTGGGTGCTCTTAGGCCTGTATTGCCTATTTGGCTGTTGAAAGTCCCCTCTTCCATAGGCTTGCTGTTGCTGGCTCACAGCTAGGGGATTCAGAGAGACACTTCTAGGCTCCTAGCACTGTCCCTCAACTTAAAGATGCAACTCAAAGTCTATGTGTAGCATGGACCCAACACCAGTGACTGACCTGTCTCCCGGAAAGGTGACATCTGTAGTGTTACTGACACCCTCGAGGTCTCTACTGGACCTGATTGAGATTAAGACCTTGCCTCAGATCACTCTCTTTGGGCTCACCCCCTTCCTTGCGCTTGTCTTTTAAGGGTGGGCCCCTGTGACCTCACTTAACAGCAAAGGAAAAGCACAATAGGAGAACATCCCCGCCCCCTCGCAGGTAATGTGCTGTTGGGACACCTATTCTCCCTCACAGTCATTTATCTTCCTGACCTTTCCTTGGAGACCTCATCCCAGAATGAAATTGGTTTCCCTCCGGGTGTAGTAGGATTTAAACTCAGGACCCACAGACTGTGGTACGGATCTGTCTGCAGAGCGTGGTGTGTCTAGCTGTTAGGGAGAGTCCAGGGTGCAGGGGAGGATCTGTATGGGGATCGAGAGGCATGAGTGATGGCTACGGAGATGTGAGTTAGTGAGGGAAGACATCCGGGCAGCTAGCCCCACTGAGCAGGGAAGATGCAGGGAGAGCCATCTGGCAAAGCTCTGTGCAGGAGGATGGGGTGCAGGGGTGGGAGCTGTCCTCCAAAACAGCTTGGTGCCTCCAATCACAGATGCATCAGGATTTGTGAATGGGGTTCCCACTAGTGGGGTGGAAATCTGCATCCCAGAGCCCCAAATCTTTATGGTGTCTCCCACCACCAATGCAATTAAACCACATGGATTCAATTTCATTTGACTAACTCTAAAAACATATAAATAGGAAGATGGCCTTACATTGGATCCTCTGTTTAGTGAGGTTCTAGACCTTTCTACATAGTTTCTTGTGAAAGGTTCACGTTTACAAGGAAGGCAACGTAGGACCTGGAAGGCTGAATCCTGCTTCAGTCTTCTGACCAATGCTGTGAACTAAGACAAGTAAATCTTCCTCATTGGGATGGGAGGTGGGTTGATGGGGTGTCAGGAAGTCAAGTCAGCATGAGAAAGAATGTCTTAGGGGAGAAGTCTCCCCGCAACAGTGGCACTTGACAAGTTTGTGATATTGGACCAGTTTTACAGGAACATAAACTGAGGCTCTAAGGGGTTAAAAAAGTGAACATAAATTGTGTGGCTGTCTCTCTTCTGCCTAAGGCCTCCAGTGTGCCTCCTGGCAAAAGGCAGGCAGTTCTGGCATGTCAACAAAGCCCGTGAACTTTTCACACCTCGATGCCTCACTCTTGTAAGAAAGTAAGGTATTCCATTTTAATTATTTTATTATAGTAAGGGACATTCTGTGCTTTCGGGTGATTAACAAAGATTCAAATATAAGCCCAGTAGGGACAGAGTCTGTGAGTTCATAAGAATGGCTTCCAATTAGTGCCTGTATAGTTTACCTGTAAATGAATGGCTTCTAAGAAGTCTGTTTTAAAAAAGATCTTCTTGCCTTGTTTGATAGGCTAAATATTTCTTTTGAAACTGTGTCTGTTCTATTAATTTGCTTAATAGACTCCTGACTTTGATTTTCAGGAGAGACAAGGCTCAAGAGACCTCAGATCTCAAATTCTTGCTATGACAGTGAGGTCTCATTAATGAGGACTAATTGTTGGAGGATGTGGCTGAGTTACTGAGAAGTCAGAGCTGGAAATCTGCTACACTACTCTGTCATGTTGAAACAATCCCATAATTCAAACCAGCTCGCAGAACTCATCCATCCATCTCTGCATTCAGCAGACCTCAGCTTTCAGGAATAGATGTGCACAATCTAAAATTATCTTATTAACTGCTTGAATGTGGATGTAAATGAATGATTTAAAAGTGCTGGAGGGAACTGGAAGAAATGAGTTCTTCTAGGTGCTGGGCGCATTGGCCCCTCAATCTCACTTACCTCATTCACTTGTTTCACAGACGCTCTGCGGAGCTGCTGCAAGGGGGATTGCTACATGCGTGGGCTTGTCCTGAACTCCCGAGGGTCTGAACTCAGCTTCCCCATTGCCTGCTTTCTCTTACTGCATCGCCAGGCAGCACCCTGTTTCTTGTATGATTATTGTGGCTAGATTGAACTCAAACGTTAAGAAATGGAAGCCAAATAATAAAGCTGTAGACTGCGTCCCACTCTGCAGATCTTCCATTTCCTTTTGGAGGGAGTCTGATGTGCCTCCTTAGACATGAAAGAACCCCAGCGCTTACGTGAACAGCCTTCCTCCCTGGTACCTATGGCAACGATCCTTGGATCTGGGTGTGCATCCCTCATCCAGACATACTGGTTGGTGCTCTGCCCCCCCTCTTCCTGTGCTTATTCAGTGCCAACCCTAGAGGTGTCAGAGACAAGACCCTCACTCTGTAATAAAGAATTCAAAAACACTAGTGAAAGCAAAATAGTTCTTATTTCATTATCCAAAAGAAACACCTGTCAGTCTAACAACAACAACAACAAAGGCTCATGTCCTGATTTGTCACAAAAGAGTGAATTTTAGAGTCCCTGATCATTAAGATTTTCTGTCCCCTTCCCTCTTACATTGTCACTCGGGAGGGTCAGTCTTCACATTTATCTGGCATAACTCAAACCACAAACTCCCTGTCTGATTAGTTCAGGACACGGGTGTTATCAAATGTTTATCCCAGGGCATGAGACTCCCTCCTTTTCGGATTCTGAGCTCAGTCACATAGCAGACTACCTGTAAATTTTCAACCCTAGGATGAACTGAGAAGCTAGACAAGCAGGTACCAGCTTCCAGGGAAAACAGGGACCCACTGCCTCCTCTTTGTCTGTGGTTCTCTGATGGGTCCCAAAACCATCTCATACTGGATATGGGACATAGTGGTTTATTCCTTACAATGAGATGCTCAACTGTGGCATGAAAGCAAGCTGACAAGGGGAATGAGTGGGCGAGGGTCTGAACAGTTAAGCTCAGAGATGAAGAAAACAGGAAAGGTCATTGGTTTCTATTACCCTAGTCAAGGTCAATATTCTAGGCCTGAGAAAATGCCCAGCAGAGGGCCAGGGACATAGTTCAGTAAGGAGAGTGCCTGCCTTGTAAACGTATGAGATGGGTTCAACCTCCGGACGCACGTAACAAAATATCAGATGCTGTGACAGGTACATACAGTTCCAGTGATGAGGAGGTAAAGACAAGGGATCCCTGAGACTCATTGGCCAGCCAGCCTGTTCTACTCAGTTCCAGAGAGAGCCCCTGTCTCAAATAAAATGTGGCCTTCTTTTCATTCTGTGTCACAAGTGCAGTGAATGGTGATGCCCACTTTTAGAGGAGGTCTTCCCACCCCAGGTAACCTAATGAAGATAATCTCTCTGAGGCTTACTCAGAGGCTAACCTAATCTAGATAATCTCTCACAAGTACACCCAGAGGCTTTCTTTCCAAGTGATTCTAGAGCCTGTTGACAATATCAACCATGACGTATGCTACCATCGTTAGAGTTAATACACCTATGATGAAAAACTATGACCGAAAGCAAGTTGGGGAGAAAAGGGTTTATTTGGCTTACACTTGAGCATCATGGACCATCACTGAAGGAAGTCAGTGCAGGAACTCAAGAAGGGCTGGAACCTGGAGGCAGGAGGTGATACAGAGGCCATGGAGGGGTGCTGCTTACTAGATTGCTCAGCCTGCTCCCTATGACCACCAGTACCACCCTCAATGGGCTGAACTGTCCCCCACCAATCACCAATTAAGGAAATGCCCTACCTTTAGCTTCTATGGAGATATTTTGTCAGTTGGGGTTACCTCCTTTCATATGACTCTAGCTTGCGTCTAGTTGGCACAGACATCAATGGGGAAAAGAAGCACCCCAAGCCATGTGGCTGATACCTGCGTCCTTCCAGGGAGACTTACCACAGCCACAGACCCTTCTCTTAGAGCCTACGACTTGTTGTCACGGGACAAAGAAGATGGAGCTCTTTCTCCATCAGCTCACAGGAAGCATCTTCCACAGAATGCATACTTTAGTAGGTAAGGATCTTGCTAGCGTTGTTTCTTCAGCACCTAGAACAGTGCCAGACACACGCTAAGGATCCAGAACCAGTGGAATGATTAACTGATTGACATGTTTTGGAAACCCCTGAATGCGTCAGCTATAATGTATTTAACTGTACCCTTTTCTGCTTTCATTATTTTCACACTCCTACAACCAATGCTGAAGCAAGCACCCGTGCACACACGCTACCTAATGCGTGGTACTTCTTGGGCAATGTTTATCCTAAAATGAGAATGACCGTCAGTAGTGGCTTTCTGGTTCTGAGGGGAGGGAGTCCTTTGACAGCTTTATAGGAAGAAATTACCTTTAATGACTCATGGTTCTTTCTCTCTTGTGTTTGTGTGTATAAGAGCATCTGCCCTACAGTTGACTCTTCAACCTTGTGTGCCTGGGGCTTCTTAGTTTTCATACTAAGTGTTATGACCTGGGAAGCCCCTAGCCCAGAATAATTAGGACATTTGATCATCGTGTTGATCTGCCTGAGAACATGGGGAGGCAGACATTCCCCATACAAATGCTTTGCTGTCTGAGTTCACATTCCTTGTAATCATTCTGAAGTCTTGGGACATGGTTCTTGTACTCTCCAGATACCTGGTTTGTCTCTCTGGGCTCCTGGTAACTTATCAGTAAGATGGAGCTGGCCACCTTCCCCTCTCCGGTGGTAAGAGCCTGCCATCTTTTCTGTACCCACCTCTTTCTTCCACACCCAGATGAGTTTCCAGTGCTCCTCTCCCTGCCCTGGAAACTGGTTAAAGCTCAATGTGATTGGACACAATTATCTTCCTCTTTCCCTGAGAAAGGAATACAGCCGGAGGAAAGACATCATCTTGATAATGGTCTCATTTTGAACTGTGGCCAGAAACACCACGTGCCCCTCGCACTGCCGCCCAGCGCTAACATGCTTCCAAGCTCAATTATTCTCAGAGGTGATTACTTACACTCTCTCCTCTGCCCTTAAGCCTCCAGGACTGTGCCCTCCCTCAGTTTTGCTTGGGGACTTTGAATCTGATTTTACTGAGGATACTGAAGCAACCAAAGAGGAATCTTATGCTCTTCTTCCCTGTGAGGCGAGAGCTATATCCGATTGTAGTTTGGGCCTCCTGCTGCATAGATGGAATGGTCTGAGTGCCTGTCTTGAAGCCAGTTCTTCTCTTTGTTGTCTGGCTTCATGCCTCTCAACAGTGTAATCTAGTTGCCTCTGCAGTTGTCGTCTGCCTTCCTGTATTGTTCCTGTGGCTGCCCAGGGTCCCTTTCCCTCAGTCCTGGAGTGCTGCCATCCTTGTATCTATATGACTCAGCTCATTTCACTTCTTACCAACCAACCCTCACCCTCAGCTCACTATTAAGACTAAATTGTGCCCCTCTTGGAATCTATACAAAATCCCTCACTCCTGAGGAGACTGTGTTTTATATATAGAGACTTTAGGGGGTAATTAGGTGCCTTGGTAAAGAGAGCAAGAGACCTTAGACCTCAGAGCCCCAACCTCTGTGTGCACATGCATTGTGTGTGTGTGTGTGTATGTGTGCCCGTGTGCATGTGCACATAGATGGGGCCACATGAGGGCACAGCAAGGCACCTTAATCCTAGATTTCCAGCCCCCTGAACACATCCCTCTCTAACACATGCACACACTAAGGCTGCCAAGCCAGCAAGGACAGTCTCTGTGCCTGCCTGCACTGACTTCAATGCTATTCCTAAAGGCTTCTGAGATGATACCTGTTTGGTGTCACCTGCTGTTCTGTTACCAAGTTAGGTGTTCAGGGCTTCCTTCAGGGGTCTCTCTACAAGTGGTCATTTAGATCCCAGGTCTACTCAGTCCATCGAACCATCATGTCTAAAATAGTGCCTCCCACTGTTCACCATCCAGCTATGACTTAGTTCCCGCGCCTGTGCTTGCCTCTGTCTGACAGTGTATATCTCATCTCTCTCCCCCACTGCAATAAGAGTGGTCTCAAGAAGGAATTTGCCCCCTGCTCTATTCCTCCTACCAGAACGGAGCCTGGTGCTCAGAGATCCCTTCCTCCATGAGTAAATGGGCAGCGCCCAGGGTAATTTTCCCTTTCTTTTGTTTTGCTTTGTTTTATCTTTTGTCCTGCACATTCTTGGGGAAGCCACCATGGGATCTGCCAAGTCTGAAGTCAGAGGTAGTGGTTTCCTGCAGGAAGAAGTCAAGGAAAGTTACTAGTTAGATATAGGGAGTTAGGAGAGAGCCTTCACTTGGGATTCATGGTGAAGAGAAGGTGGTGGGAAGTGCCACAGAGCCATACTGATGGAGTATTCCCTCAAGCAAAGACCCCAAGGATCATAGCAGCAGTACCCACGAGTGCTTGCAGTGGTATATGGTAGGCAAAGCTCTCAACTAGTCCGTGGAGTCCTCGATAATGACCCCAGGCTGGATTGCTCTGCCATACCCTGGGCCATTTCTGTTCACCTGGAGAATCTCCCTCCCCTGGGTTCGACTCTACTCCTTGTATGACCCTGGAGCCTTGGTCCTGCATTCAAAAGCCACAGTTTATGAGCCTTCTTACCTCAGGAAACATCACCAGGCTTTGTTCAACTTCTCAGCTCAATGTCTGTTTCCAAAGTTTTCTTTAGAATGAATGAGCTAGTGAATGAATGAGTGAATGAATGAATGAGTGTGCATAAATAAATGATCTCAAGACTCTCACACTCAGTTACCCTCTAACCTCTGCTGGTTCAATGACTGAAAAGACCAGTGTCAGCCCAAGACACCCCAAGACCAAGGTCTCAGCATAAAGGAGGTTTCTTTGCTCCAGTGGCACAAAGGGCAGGAGATAAGAGAGCAAGGGAGAAAAGAAAAGGAACAAGGGAAAAGAGGAAGAGAAGAGACATTTGCCCCCACATGGACAAAGGACTGCCTCTGAACAGGGAAGAGACAGAGGGGGCACATAGGAAAATGGTGGTTTATAAATGGAAAAGAGGAACCCTCTCCATGTCAGGGTGAGTTGGTTTGTTTTGATTGGGCATGTTAATTAGGGGAGCCAAAAGGGGGCTTTTGATTACTGGGCTTTAATACTTTGATAGCTGGACCTTGGTAGTCAGCCTCAGGAGGAGGAAGTGGTCAAATAAGGGAATAGATCTTGGAGCCTAGCTTTAGAAATGTAATCTAATGGTTTTTAGCGAGGAAGAGGGAACGGGGCAAAGACAAGGCCTGCCAGGGAGGGCCATGATTGCTATGCTGGAGCCTGTAGAGCCCTTCAGTAACTTCACTTTTAAGGGTCTTGTCCAGAACATCTCTTCAAAATTCTGGTATCTCAGTCCCAGATATAAGCAAAGAAATGAAGGCAGGACGATAGTGTTAGATAAATGTTTGCTGGCTGCAGGAATAGAGGAAATTTTGCTCTCAGTGGCTGTGCTGGACTGGGGTTGAAAGAAGGCCACTGGGGGAATTTATTTTTCCTCCCATATTGAGAGAGGAGATTATGAAGTTGGAAATCAGCCTGCTATTGCAGAGGGAAGTGAAGTCTTGGT
Source organism: Pachyuromys duprasi (assembly GCA_028658305.1). Taxonomy (NCBI): domain Eukaryota; kingdom Metazoa; phylum Chordata; class Mammalia; order Rodentia; family Muridae; genus Pachyuromys; species Pachyuromys duprasi. Next base: position 36,332,623 of record CM053746.1, on the reverse strand, counting down.
GGGGTCATCCCAATGCCTGAGGCAGCGATAAAACCGAGACCGTTATAATTCCCATCCTGTGAAATTATTAAAACCCACAATTTTATCATGCAGACATTTGGAAAGAAAATGCATTTTCTATTGCTACCGACCTTTTGGTACCTATTCTAAACTCGGCCAGCCCCATCCACTGCCATGTGCTCAAGAGCCCTAGCTGAGACACCCGTTGCCCCTCCTATCCCTTGCCCGTCCCAGGTGACATTGAACCCCTCAGGCATCTGCTTCCATGGAGGAAAGTGACTTTAGTTGGCTCTACAGACAGCTGCTATCCAGTGATGACTCACAGACTTTGCTTAGTTCCTTACAGTTTTTTAAAATTTGTTTATTTTACATTATGTTAAGTGTCGGGTACTTGCTATGCCTGCAAGATACCATGTGTGTGCCTGGTGCCCTTGGAGGTCAGAAGATGTCATGGAATCCCCTGTGGCAAGTTACAAGTGGCTATGAGCTGCCATATGAGAACTAGGAATCAAACATAGGTTGTCTGGGAGAGTAATGAGTGCTCTTAAACACTGAGCCACCTCTCCAGCCCTAGTTTTTGTTTTTGTGTTTGTTTTGTTTTATTACAAAGAAATGCCAGCCTGCTTTTAAGAAGTGAAATAATAGAGAACTCTATCAAGAAAACTTTCGTGGTGTTCCTGGCTTTCCCTGCCAGTTGGGCTTTCCTCACCCAGATGGTTAGAGAACAGCCCTCCCCAACCTTTCTGGTGCTAACATACACGCGTGTAGAGTTGCACGTGTGATTCCAAGAGGTGGCTGAAGGCCAGAACAGATTAGACTGTTACACATTTTACACTGAAACAGCTGTCAAATCACCAAGACCTACATCACACATGACTTTTGAGTTATGTCTGCGGATACTGACCAAAAGCTTTACCGAGGCCCAGGCAAGCATCTGAGTTAATGAGTTCGGCATCTGAACCACATCCCTTTAAAGCTGCAGCGTTGTGTTTGGATACCTCTCAATGGACTCATCAGCTCCTCTATTGATAAATGTTGAAATCACTCCAGTATAGCTCTTTTTCTTTTGGCAAACGAAAAAAGCTCCTCCCAGACAGTTACCTTTAGCCACTCGGGCTTCATGTGAGGGAGACTGCCAACAGTGGATTATTGATTAAAAGACTTGCTCATTTTACATTTTGTTCAGTACCATCAGATTACTTTCTTGAATTACAGCTTTCATCGCTGATGACCAGATGGGCCCTCAGTTTGCTCTTTCTAACCTTGGACCACAAGCCACAAACCACATTGTGACTTCCTAAATTTATATGAGCCTGTTCTAATGTTTTTTTTAGAACTGCCCAGACTTTACTGAATAACACAACTTGGGAGTAGGTTGGCTCTTTTTCTCATGCTTGACTAGATTAGAGAAAATTTTGGAACTTTGGATCAGAGTTTAAATCTCAGTTTAGCCCATTCTTAATTGTAAGATGTGGCCGGTTGCTGATCCCCTGAGTTCTCTGATCCTGAGCTTGCTCATCTAAAACATCAGTACTGAGCGCCTTGTGCACTGGGTGGTGAGGAGTAGAATGTCAATGTGTCAAGTCTTCTCAAGACAAGGTAGATATCCTTGTTGTGTGGAGTCCCAACCCTTGGAGAAAACAAAAAACAAAAAACAAACAAACAAAAAACATCTACTCTATGCAGGTCTGAGGAAAGATGAATAGTTTGGAAAATACACGAAAGCCCCAGTTACAATTAAATGGGACGTCCGAGTGGGACTTTACATGCTTTCAAACCATAGAGCAATCGGATATGGCAAATAACCCATCTTGCCACCTATCCCAACTTTTCAGAGACTGGGTAGATGGAAGAACTCAATGGAAAATTGAGATCAATCAAATATGGAACATGCACTCAAACTACTGGTTAAGTTTAGTAGCTCAATGCTTCAGCACAATCCCTTCTACAAAAAAGCCAGTGTCTAAAAAAAATGTTATTCTTTAAGATCCTATTTTAAAGGAACACCAGGTAACTCTTCTCAGGCCACTGGCAGCATGGGGACTTTGCACCTCAGAATCTGACTAAGAGAACGCTGTATCCTTCCTGGTACCAAGAGCCCCCACCTGGTCCATTGAGCCTCAGACTAATGATGGGAAGCTCACCACCCCATACAGGCTGTTCTTTCACTGGTCACCTGAGTCATTGTACAGCTTTCCCATGGTGCTTTACAATTCATTAGTTATTTGCCCCACAGACCCAGGAATGCCCTGTATCTCCATTGCTTTCCAGAAGCCCTCACCCGCATCTGCCTTGGGGTTTCAAGAACCTAATTTGCCCACTAATACTGACGTGCCTGAGAGAGAAATACCCCCACCTGGGATGATTGGGAGGTGGGGTGTTTCGTGACAGTTCTGAGACCTTCCCTGGTCTCAGTGATATGCTTTAATCACACACAGTAGCTGGCTTGGTGTCTCCCGGCTCACTAGTTTTCTTGGCTCTCTTCCTGTCCTAGTGTCTTTTCCTGTTGCTGAGATAAAAAATACCCTGACGAAAGCAACTTGAAGGAGATAGGATTTGTTCTGGTCCCCAGGTCCAGGGTACTGTCCACCCCAGTGAAGGAACAAGGGGCAGCAGAAGCCCGAAGCAGCGCATTGCATCCCGCCCACACTCAGGAAGCAGGGAGGGACCGGCACACTGGAACCCAGCTGCCTTTCTTTAGCTTGTAAAACCCAGCCTTTCCAGGACATGGTCCATTCCCCAGTTAACACAGTCCTCACACATCGATCAACACAACCAGAATAATCCCTGACATGCATGACTAGAGGCCCACCCTCCAGGCAATGCTAGATTCTGTCAGGTTGCCAGCTAACATTGAGCATCGTCCTCCTTCCCTCCTATCTCCTCACCTCTAAAATAAAATATTTCTTTTTATATATTTTAGATCTGCTTCTAGGTGAGGAGGTGCAGGAGAACTCAACAGTGACAAAGACTGACTCTTCTCTGTGATTTAGTCGGAGTCTTCAGATGACAACCTTCAGGTTGAAAACGCTTCCTGAGTTTTCCTTTCTGCTGGGCTAACAGCTCCACAGCCTCCCCCAGTTGCTCATACACCAGGCTCAGAAGTGTCCAGGCAAAGTCCAAAGGCATTTGTTATAGACTTAGGCCATCAGTGTTCCCCAAGAGCTCAAGTGGTGAAGCTGTATCCCCACCCCCACCCCATGTGTCTGTCTGCCCTCCCCTCCCCCTTTGCTGTTATGAGGTGAGCAACTTTGCCCTATCCCAGGCTACCTGCTAGGAAGCTCTTGCTTTGGCCCAGGCCCAGAAACAACCATGCCAGTCAAGCATGGATCGAAAACAGGGGTCAAAATAAGTCCTTTCTCCTGAGTTTCTCTGATGTTTGGCGACAGCAATGGAAAGCTGACTCACACAGAATTCTTTAACCATCATGACCCCTTTGCCCTGGTTTGCTCCAGTCTAAGGTGGGAATAACAGGTACCAACAGAGAACTGGAGGGTTTGGGGAGTATTACTCTGCGGTGTTGAGTTCAAGGAGAACAAAGCTTTGAAGATGAATCGCTGTTTCGAGGAAGAACCAGGAGGACAGAAAGGTTAGACAGAGTTTGGAATCAAAGGCGAAGGTTAGCCAAAGTTCACATGAGAGGTGACTGGATTGTAGTGTGTGTTGAGAAAGATCAGTCCCTTTGTTTAGGATTCTGTTATGTCTCTGTCTTCAGTGTGATGCTCCCCCTGGTTTGGTTAAGTGTGTAGGGAAATCAGAGTCCCAATTATTAGCACGTTTAAGGGTGATGGTTTTGAGTGTGTTGCCTGAGGCCAAGGGCATTAGGATTCATGTCTGGGCTCTGTCAGACATGCTTCCTCATCCTCAGCTACTGCTTCTATGAACTTGGACATGGTACAGAATGAAACACATGAGTGTAACATGCTTCAGTAAGGAGAGATTTACCTTCTATCACCTCTGCACACACCATTCATGGTAAGCACTGGCCTGTTGGTGGAGAGGGATGACTTAGTGAGTATACAGCAAATCCCTGTCTTCTAAGCCTAACCCAGAGCTTCCATGCAGATAGCTCTGATGAAGGTCATGGCTATGCTGGACCTCTCTACTCTATTCAAGAGCTCACAGCTTGTGTCACTGTGATAGCACATAGGCTGAAAAAAAAATGACCCCTCAGGGTAGAACAAGACATGTATGCCACAAACACTTCAATGGGACAGAAAAAAAGAAAGACAGTAGAGATGGGTCATCTGATTACTTCCCTCAGAGCCAGAAGTATAAGAGAGATAGGGGTCCAACTTACACTGTCAGGAATAGACTGGAGTAAGATACTAAGAGACAAGTGAATGTTTGAGGAAGTGGGTACAAATTTGATTTGAGGATAGCTCATGGGATGGGAGCAAAGCAGAAGTCACATGAGAAGCAACCTGAAAACATGTCTTCCCTCCTCCTTCAAGGGCAGCCTGGGGATGAGACAGATGGCACCTCTCCAAGAGTACCGTTCCAGGAACGTCAATGTCCCTCGGTGATTCAGAGCATATGGCTCAGCCCTGTGATGGAGAGCAAGGTGTGGTTTTAGGGCCAGGCGGGCCTGGCTGCATTGGAAAATGAGTCCTCTTCTTTAAGCCTCGGTTTGTCTGAACGCTACCTGCTCCTGCTTCTTCAGTGATGTTTCCTGCAGGAGCGAGGAGATAGACACCTTGTCTGAATTAAGATGTTCCCAGAGTTCCCGTGGGCTTTCCCTCCCTGCACAGCCATCCAGCTCTGTATACCACTTCTAGGAAAGGTGCTCGCACGAGCTCAGGGAGGCACAGCACAGAGCTGCCAAAGGGACTTCTAGACGAGCCAAGGTCATTTAGGAGAGGACAGTGACTGCTTGATGTCTCTGTTTTCTGGCTCCCCTTACTATCCAAAGAAGCCCTCGCAGATCAGAAAGCATATTCTTCTCCGAATATGGACATCTGTTTGAATTTCCAGCACTCATCCTCACTGACCTTCAGCAGCCCTCAGAGCCCATGCTCCTTAAGAGAGGGAATCTGTGGGATGATGGATGGAACCGAGATGAACCAAGGGTCCCTAGGAGGATACCTGATGATAGGATACGGTGGGTGGCCAGAGCTTGCGTGAAGTGAAAGAGTATCAGTATGGTCACACCCACCACGGAGAAGGGACAACTGGTCAAAAGACAGGGCCTGGGTGGACACTGAGGCTACCCAGGTGCCTGCTCATCAGACCTGGTTTAAGTGTGGACAGAAAAGGTATGGAAGCAGACCCCGGTGCTCTAGGAAAGTAAGAGAGAACCTCGAGATGTCTAGGACAGTAGCATCAACCTTGTCCACTCTTTGTCTCTTCTGCCCCTGCTGCTGTGAGGACACTCACAGCTCTGCTCTATGTTACAGCTGCACAGACTCCTCCAGTCACATGACCTCCTTACTTGAAATGTCATCACTCTCTTACTTTTTTTCTTTCAGCGTTGGGGATTGAGTCTAGGACCTTGCACACACCAAGCAAGCATTCTACCACTGAGCTGGCTTCTATCCCCAGAGGCATTTGAAGCAGCATTGCTTGGCCCTGACTCCCACTAAATGAGTATACACTAGAACAGTGTGTTCTCCCTTGTTGGCCAAATGATGTGTAGAAAAATAGGCTGGAGAGATGGCCCGGGGGTAGAGCACTGACAGTTCTTACAGAGGACGCAGGTTTGGTTCCCAGAATCCCCATAGTAACTCACATCTGTAACTTTAGTTCCACGGGATCCAATATCCTCTTCTGGCCTCTGTGAATATCAGGCATGCAAACGGTACACAGACATGCATGCAGACAAAACATTTATAAACATGAAATAAAAACAAATATTTTTAAATGAAAGTAAAATATAGGCACTTCTAGATAGTTTTTAAAAGAGAGAGAATTTATTATCAGAACGAGGTTGTCAAAAATCAGTATTCATGCATGGTGGTACATGCCAGTAATTCTAGTACCTGGGAAGCTAGGCTGAAGAATTCTGAGTTCAAAGCCAGGTTTTATATAATATAAAACATCTGTGCATGCATGTATACGTATATATAATACATGTGATATATATACTATAAATATAGTATACATATACACATATTGTTTACATAAATGCTATTAAGAGGAATGCTTTGTGTTACAACTAAACTTAGATGAAAGTTGAAATCTACAGGAAAATAGAAACAAAACCCAAAGATAAGTGATGCGAATGTAACTATATAGTTATGAAATAAGGTACAAATGCATGTTTCATCTCTTAATTAATTTAAAAATCCTTAGAAGACAGTATGTAAATAGTTGTCAGTGGGGAGAGGATGCTAGGTGCTAACACGAAGCCACCAGTACATGAAGAAAACCAGAAATGACAAATCAGAAGGTATGGGGGAAGAAGTTATTTAAAGATACTTTCCTCCATTTTCCCTCTCAGCTTTGAAAGTAGCTATAAAATTACATAAAGTAGTAATTATTACAGTGAACTGCTGGGTTTGTAATATACTTAGGCATGATGACAATAACAAACACAAAAGGAGATGGAGAGAAAATAGAGCCTTCTGTGAGCATTAAGTCTGTATTTAACGAAAATGGTGTTTGAGTAAATCTGAAAGGCTAGCATGCATCTGACAAACCCCAGGGCTATCCCTAAGAAAGTAAGTCAGGAACTACAGTCAAAGAAATCAAAGCAATAAAATGTTACACTAAACAGTTCCACTTAGTATGAAATGAGACAGTAAGAGAGGGATTAAAGAATAGACATATAGAAAAACAGCAGATGTAAAGCTAATGTCATGAATAATAATATTAAATGTAAATGTTGTAGAAAATCTAATCAGAAGACAGAGATTGTCAGACTAAATAAAAGAATCCATCCGTATACTGTTTACCAAAGACACATTTTAGTTTTAAAATTCAAATATGTAGAAAGCAAAAGAGTAGGAAAAGATCTATTATGCAAACAGCAAGTATAAGAAACTAGAGTGGCTATAGAAATATCAGACAAAATAAATTTAAAACAAAAGCTGTTGTCATTGCAAAATATTTTATATTGATGAAATGGTCATTCTATCAGACAGTTATAACAGTTATGAAGATATATGTACCTAAAAAACAGAGTCCTGAAAATTATGAAGCAAAATATTACTAAACTGAAAAAAGGAACAGACAGTAATAGTTGGAGACTTCAAAATCATACTTCAAATACTGGGTAGAACTCAATTGCAGACTAATAGAAAGCTTGCAAAAATACTGTGCATAAGTTGGACTGCCTACCAGTGATGGAATAGATTATTTTATTTGTAAGTCTTTTATTATGGGATATTCTTCATGATGACTGGTCTGCTGAACTGTGAGATAAGCCTTAAGAAATTTTTAAAACTTGAAATTATGCAAAATGTGTCACTGATTACCACGAAGTGAATTAGAAATAAACAAACAAAAAAAAGTTGGGAAATTCACAGTGTATAGAAAGTAAATCACAGGCTTGTGAAGAATCGGTCTTGAAAACCAAAAGTAAACACACAGAAAACGAGGAAGGATGCCCTAAGAAGAACAAAGATAAAGACAGCATGCCAAATGACAACAATCTACTTAACAACGAAATGGGCAAATTCACCCATTTTGGGGTCTCCTGGGGTCCTTGTAAAGGCAACATGAATCTACAGAGGCGAATGTGCTTTGTTAGGCATCTTTCTAGGGCTCTGCTGTCTCACAGGACCCCATGACACCAGCCTTGCCTCCTTCTAGCCCACAGTCACACCAACTCCTTTCTGCTGCTCTAGGCCTGAACCTGTGGGTCTTTGTCCGGGTTCCTTTTACACCTTTACATCTGGCAGGACACTTGCTGCTACCACTTCCCACCAGTGCTGCTGGGGCTGTCCCCCCTCCCTTAGCATTCTCCTATTTCTGTTCTTCTCTCTGTTAACTACAGGATTGATATTTAAAAGGCACACCTGGGCCAGAGAGCCCCACTTAAAGATGAAACACCGTGGTCTTCAGGCTCCTTCCCTGCAGTTTCCCTTAAGTTCCCACTGGACTTCTCCCATTCACACAGCCACCTCTTGGACCAGATCTCAGAAGAGCTGGCCCTACCCTGGGGTCCTTTCCCTGGAGGCCAGGCACAGTGTGACTCCTCTGAGCCCTCACCCTAGACAGAGAAATCCCCCTCCCACTTCGATGGCTTCAGAGTCCTCCAGACACTGCTCTGCTGCTCTGTGGTCCTTTGGGTTTGCCTTGCCCCGACCTTGTCCTCAGACATCTTCCCCACATCTTCAAGTCACTTTGATTTTAATAAGCCAGGCAGTGCGCATGGAGTGCTCTGTGCAAGCCAGGCTTTACACGAGGGGGTCTTGAGCAGAGGGGACTAATGTTATTGCCACCCTGGAGGTCAGAAAGAGGAAGTGCAGGAGAGCTAAGTGACCCTCAGAGCATACACACCTGGAAGCCTAACCTCAGAGCCTGCCCTCTCTGACAGCCAGGCTCCTTGGGTACTTCCTTCTACCAATTGCCCTGCTAGCGTTCTCCCGCTTGGGCTCCTGTGGTCTCCCTGAAGCTTCCCTCAAGCTCTCCCTGGGTTTCTCCCATTCACACAGCCACCTCCTCGACCAGAGCACAGAAGAACTGGCCCTGTCTCCTCTCCCTGCATTCCTGACCAGTTCCTGGAAACCCCTAGCCTGGGTTGAGCCTGTGTAAGAGCAGATATTGTAGCTGTTCCTCTCAGGACTGTATGATGCATGAGCCCTAAGGGGAAACAGCAGTTTAGTATTGTGAGCAAGGCTTTCTAACAATGAAACTGGAAGCAAGGACCCCACAACAAAAACTTAGCCCTTTCTGGTCTAGAAGCTGAGACACTGGTCCAGGCCCTGTGGGGTTTTTCTCTCCCTTCAAGTGGGAAGTAGAAGCTGCTTCCTGCTTTCTGAGCTGACTTTCTGCTCCAGAACCCAAGATGACAAACACAGACTTCATTATGCCCTTGTCTTCTTTTGCGGGCCTCTTAAGTGATTAGTGTAATAGTCCGCACACAATAGACTTTTAATTAATATTTGTGGGATGTATAAATACATGAGGCTCTGAGGAGCTCCACAGGAAGAAACTGAAGCCCCATGTGACAGCAGTCCCCAGAATCCATCTCTACCTTATCTTGCAAGGGGAGTCAGCCAGGGGGCTCTGCAAGCTAGGGGGAGTGTTTAGGTGATGAGGTGAAGATGAGCCCTCTGGGAGTGTGCTGTCCTTCCTCTGCCCACTGGGCAGGTGAGCATACAATGAAGCAGCATTCTGCATCTGTGATCTGAGAGAGACCTGGGATGCAACCCCCAGCCCCCCAAGCCCGGGAATCTATAGCTGCAGGAGGAGGTTATTCTTTCTCCTGAGGTCTTCCTCTCCTGCTCTCAGCTCATAGAGCCTCTTCCAGTGAAGCAGGACTGTGTAAGTCATAGGAAAGTCAACTCCAGGACCTAGCAACAACAAAAATGTCCATTTCTTGCGCTGCTCTAGGCCCTTGGATTGCACAAACCTCTTCCAACAAGCATAATAATAATAACAACAACAATAATAATCCCAACCATAATTAGAAAGCAAAACCCAACAATGGGTTCCTCTAGAGATTTCTTTATTGCATAGACACTAAGGAAAAGATGGCACTAAAGTGCCCTTTGGGATACCACGAAGCGTTTAAGGGCTGATACATACAGACTACATCTCATGCATGATTGTAACACAAAGAATCAGGAGATGGCACAGCTCTTGAGATGTCAGTCAGGGAAAGCCCAACCCTTTCAAAGAATGCCTCTCTCGCCTCCGGTAATTAAAAGCCTGTGGACCTGAAAACAAGTGGGATCTGGAGCCTTGTGTTTGCTGGAAACTTGCTGGGAGGGTGTACTCACTCGTTTTCACTTTAACCAATCTGTGCAGTTGTTACCACTTTTCTGTGTCTTCCTCAATTCTTCATTCAAGAGCACCCTGTCCCAGGAGATCCCTGAGATCTGTTTAGCCCAGGGCCCGTCCATGTGCCTCTTCATCCTCTCTTGGGAGGGGACTCAGACAGGTGCTAAGCAGATCCCTGGGGACCCTTCCTCTCTTAAGATGTACTGTTAACTCTTCCTCCCTCAGCTTCTCTGTCTACCTTTGCTTAGTTTCCACTCCTCCGCTGAGAGTGGAAACAGACACCAATTCATTCCGTGGCGCATAAAAACGTGTAGTGGGAAGCAGAGGAGGAGCTCCAGAGATGATGGGAGGGGGACCCCTCCCGGTAAAGCCTCCCTTCTCCTCTCCTTACTGGTGGGCCTAACAGGAGCACGTGTTACAGAAATAGGGTAATTGACCTCAGGACCTAGGGACCAAGGCAGGCTCACACCACCCCAGACAGCCCTTTGGAGTGCCCAAACCTTGGATTGTACAAACTCCTCCAACACTAGGATAGTGCTCAGCACTCAAATCAGGATTGGAATTATCTATGTGGCTTCTTCCCAAGCCTCTGAGTTGTTCCTGGTTGGACACTGGGTCTCTAGAAAGCCTCTGGTTACTTGAGGGGAAATGAGGATGCCAGATTCTATTGTAGCACCCAATTGCTGTCAGTGTTAGAATGAGGTCTGTCCCCTTTGTAACTTGGTGGCTATTGTTTTCTTGTCAGGAGGTGGGGCCTGAAGAGGCAATCAGGCTGTTAAGAGCGATTGATTAAGGGGAAGAGTGAGACGGAAGCTCCCCATGTCTCAAGACAGGATGATTTACCCAAAACAGGCTGTCATGGCAGCGCTCCTGCGTGGTGGCCTTCACACGCTCCCCCAGATCTACCATTACTTCTCGCCCTCTGTCAGAGGCTTGATCGCGAGTCTTAATATCTGCTCTGATACATCGCTACATTGACCCCCCCAGAGGTCCTCTTTGGCATGCTCCTGTTCTGTTGCTTGTTTTCTCCTCCACTCAATGTCCATCCCATTTGTTCATTCAAACAAACATTGATCATACCAACCTGGGTCCTCCTTCTTGTATATCCTCTCTAGGTGTGTAGATTTCAGCTTGACCTTCCTATCCTATAGGTTTATATAAGGGAGTATATACCATATGTTTCTTTCATTTGGTGCTTTCTTAGACAATTAGGAATAGTGATTCCTCAAGACCCAGCTATACCACTCTTAGGCATATATCCAAAAGATGTTCAAGTACACAACAAGGACATTTGCTCAACCATGTTCGTGGCTGCTTTATTTGTAATAGCCAGAACCTAGAAACAACCCAGATGTCCCTCAGTTGAGGAATGGATACAGAATTTGTGGTACTTTTACACAATGGAATACTATTCAGCAATTAAAAAGGAGGAAATCATGAAATTCGCAGGCAAATGGTGGGACCTGGAAACGATCATACTGAGTGAGGTAACACGCTCCCTTTTTTATTTCCTGTCACTTTAAAGCTCTTACTTGCTGCCACACTTACAGGCCTCACACACTTTGGATCAAAGGAACATCCTTTCTTGCAAGTTGGGCTGACACACGTACCCTGCTCTCTCCATCCGTATATCCTATCACCTTCATGGTGGGGTGCCAGCGTGGACTGAAGAAAGAGACCCATTGGCAGGTGGATGCAGTATTTGGAGGCTGGGTTCTGGAGTCCTACAGCAGGGATCGGGCCTCTGGGACAGTAGGAGCCCTTCTCTTGAGTGTCTTTCCCACCAGCTGGGTTTGCATACCCCATTCTCCCCCACACTTAGGGATCAGCTAGGTCAGTCCCTGTCCAGTGTTTCTCCAGTTCTCTCACTTACTCATACCTCTTCTGAACCAGGAGTGCAGGCCCAAGCAATGGGATGGGGAAAGGAGGGTCTCCAAGTGCCCGAGGGGAAACTGAGGGTCTGGAGAGCTAGGCAAGAGGTGATGGACATGGTGGAGACAGGGAACATAGGTCCTGCCCACTCTGCAGGGGGCTGTGGCTGAAACCCCACCCAACCCTCTCCTCTCTCCTGGACCCTGGTTTCTCTTCCTAGAAGGGGCAGACGGCCAGGGTGTTCCAGAGGAGGTCTGACAGCAGGATGGAGCCCCACATGCTCATCTCAGTTTGCAAAAGAAGCCAAGCTCAGTCAACAGCCCTACAGCTGGGGTGAGGTGCTTTCTAGGAACTTTAACCCCTATTTATCCTCATGCCCAGGACTCTATAATGTCACCCACCACCCAGAACCTGTGACCCTAACCCAATTTTGTTTTCATCTTTATTTGTCTGACCCCAGATCACTGAGACTTCAGGAGCTGCCTCAGACAGGTCAGGATTCTTCTGCTCTTACTGAGTGTTCAGGAGAGACTAGGGACACCTCCAGCCAGTCCCAAGCTTCAGGCAGCTTAGGTTGGGGAGCATTTCATCTTCCTAATAAAATCCGTCCATCCATCATTCCCCCAAAGAAGCAGATTGGTGATGTCCCAGGGCTAGACTAGGGAAATAAAGTAATAATGTTATTGGTCTTCACAGAGCTATTTAAATACAGACTGGGTTGCTGGAGAGATGAAAGGGAGGGCCTTTTGTTATGAAAATGAAGGCAGATGGGAGGGGTTACTGTTTGTGTTTTGATATGTTAATAAGCTTGGAAGCCACCTAGGGTGGGGACTGCTGGGGAGGCTGAGTCGCCTGGCAAATTTATTTGTGCAGTTTAATTTAACAGCTAGGCTACAACGGAGCTGCAATCGGGATTGTGTAAAGATAATTACAGCCCCATTATTAATCAGATGCCTGCAGGAGATGGCTTGCTAGCTTGCGACTCCCCGGGCTGCATACAGATCGGCAGCCTCCTGGGCACAAAGTCTTTGTGGTCTCATTCTGCCATCTAGTGGCTGTATCAGGAATTGCCAGGGAAGATGTCCCTAATCTGGAACCACATTCTAGAAAGAAGAGCAATTTCTGTGGCTTCTGAAAAGATAAGATAGGGAAAGGTCTTTGGAATCACAGCACCAATTTGCCAAGGTTTTTTTTTTTTTGGTGATCTGAGCTTGAAGTCCAATAGAGTAGCATAGTTTTTGATTGGAGGTGTTTTTTTTTTTAATTTGAGTCTGAGTTTTCTAAAAAGTTCATAAACTGTGCATAAACATGTATGCTTCTCCATCCTTTTCTCTTTCATCTTTCCTGCGTTTTAGCCCTTTGTATCCTGTTTTAGTTTCATTTGCTCTGTCTTTTGGATTACAACATTGCTTTTGATTTGAGTTCCTTTTTTTGTGTAGAATGACATAGAATTACCAGCCACGCCCGGTGGCACATGCCTGCAATCCCAGCACATAAGAAGCTAAGGCAAGAGGATCTTGGGTTCAAGGCCAGCTTGATCTGCCCACTAGAAACACTATACCTGCCGAGGGAGGGATGGAGCATGAGCTGACTGCAGAGCTGAAATGGACCCATGGACAGGCCAGATGTTCATGGAATGCTGAGCCTCACAGTCCTTCCCCTCTTTGAATTCTAGGCCTTGAACAAGGGACGTGAATATCCATTTGTTTTCAGTCTTGTGAACATTGTCCTTTCAACATTCTACACATGTCTATTAAAACACAAACAGCTGAGTGGACACAGAAAGGAGGGCTGGAGAGGGGAGCAGGACCTCCTGCCACCTCGGAGGTCACAGTCAGGATCTAGATGAGCTCAAAAACAGACACACAGGCTGGCTCAAACTACTCTTGATGTACAGTTCCCTGGCAGCTCGGACCTTAGCTGAGGGCCTCCCGAGAGACGGCGCTTTCAATAGACCAAATACCATAATTAAGATTGAGGGACAGTTTCATTTCCCCCACGCTCCTATCTCTCAAAGGAAATGAGAGTGAATCCAGTTCATAACCTGCACCGGGTCTTAGAACTTTCTTATCTTCTTCAATATTTTTGCACTCTCCAAACTTGCCTTATGTGACAAAATAAGAACTTGGGGGCAGTTAAGAGACTGGAAACCCAAGCCACAGATGCGGTGTGTGTGTGTGTGTGTGTGTGTGTGAGAGAGAGAGAGAGAGAGAGAGAGAGAGAGAGAGAGAGAGAGAGAGAGAGAGAGAGAGAGAGAGAGAGAGAGAGAGATGTTTTCAAGACCTGTACCTGTACCCAGAAATTTACAAAGAAAGGTATCTGGCAAGTGATCCAATTTAAAAATGGCTAAATGTTGATAAGGGGTCATGAAAGAGGAAACACACACATGGAAGGCTCCTTCTGGAGGCAGAATGGCAAGATGGCACCTTTTTTCCCATCACTGTCATCAGGTCTGTGAAACGGTTCAGCCACACAGGAGATTATTAGACAATTTCATACTGAACCGGCATGCTCTTACTGCACAAAGCAATCAGCACTCTCTCGGGCATGTGCAGTGGGACAAGCACAGCTGAAAACGATGCCCACTAAAGACATCCTGAACTTCAAATCTTGTGGGACCTTTGTTCTCTACAATTTGTTACTTGATTGCAGGAGTCTGGGGCATGAACTTCATAAATGACAACTCTCCTGTTACAATGCTAAAAAGTCAAACAGGCCCGTGACTATAAGCACTGGCTGACTGCACTGAAAATGTATGTCCCTACAAAAACCCACATGCAACTGTCACAACAGTGGGATTCTTTACACACAGTTCGTCCAATGGATTGATGTGACTAAGTAGCAGGGCTGACAGCTGGCCATAGGACCATCAGTGACTTTCCAGAGCCCATTGATTCGGTCATTGCTGACCTATCTGATGCCAGTCCCCACATTGTGGCTGTGAATCTTTCAAAATCCCAGACCTTCACGTGATGAGCGCATCTCATACTAAGCCTGTAAGAACAGCTCTTTGATGCCCTTTATAACTAGAAAGGGGCCGAGCTCGTGCCTAGAGGGTTAGCACCCCAGGGAAAAGTCCCTGGCACATGGTCCTGGAGGGATCTATGTCACATGCTGAACTCAGCATCTGCTTTTGGAAGCCACAGTCACCCCTTCCCCTCCCCTGCCTCCCTACGTGGAGCTTGCTGAGCAGACTAAGCTCGGCTGTCCAATGAGTCCCCCAAATCCACCCACCTCTGCCTCTCCAGAGTAAAGAATACAAACACCAACTACCACGCTGGACTTTTAAAAACCTGGGTTCTGAGGTTGAACTCGGGTCTCTCCGTATACAAGCAAAGCAGTTTACCAACCAAACTACAGCCCCAACATCTCCTCTTTTCTTTTCTCTTTCTTTTAAATAAAATGTCTGTCTTTATTAATGTCCATGTCCATGTATGGGTATATGTGTGCCTGTGTATGTGTGTGTGTGCGGTTATACCTATGGAGGCCAGAAGAGGACATTGTATACTCTAGGACAGGATTGGAGCTGGAGGTGGTTGTGAGCCACCCAATGTGTGCTCTAGGAACCAAACTTGGATCTTCCAGAAGGTCTGTACCTACTCCTAACCACTGAGCCATCTCTCCAGCCCACTTTTTACCCCTGTTTGGGGACAGGGGTGTGTAACTCTGACTATGAAACTTGCCATATAGACCAGATTGTCCTCAAACTCGTAAAGGTCTACCTGCCTCTGCCTTCTTAGTGCTGGGAATGCAGGTGTTCACCACCACACCCCACTCTTCTTGCCTTAACTGTAGTCTCAAGAGGTCTGGGAATGAGAGCTTAGACCTTCTCTTTTTCAGGAACCATTTTTCCCCCTGTGGCATCAATGTGAAGGATTTGATAGACTAATTAAGTGCATTACAGCTTTGTAACGGCTCTAGCCCCTCCACGCACATCCCAGAAACCCAGTACCGATCCGTAGGTTTGCAGGACACAGGCAAGAGATGGGCTGGGAAGGCAGGTTTCTACCGTGATCATCACAACAGCAGTTTCAGCTTAACAGGTTTGTCTGTGCGAGGCTGAGATGCTCGTCCCAAGGCCGGAGCACAGGAGGACGTTTCTGTATGTCTGTACTTGGTGTCTGATCTGTGTGACCCCGTGATGACGTAGAGTCCAGTGCAAGGGACCTCTGAGTTGTAAAGACCCAACTCCAATGTGGGCTTTAACAGAAATAATGAGTAGCCTGGAAAGTCCATTTCCTAGTGCTTAGTGCTCCTAGTACCATGTGGGGAGGAAGAGAAAACAAAGCAGGACCCATGTCCAGTCAAGGAGTCATGCTCTTATCTCATGTCCAGCAGGATACAGGAGGCACCAAAAAGCCTGGTCTTCCATGTGTGCATCTGCTATGAGTGTACGTGTGTGTGTGTGTGTGTATTGTGTATGCATACCATGTGTGGAACATGACAGTTCTTAGTGCCAGCTTGGGAACCTACTTTTCTTTCAGAGCTACTAAAATGCTTATCTGAGAGTTTGGTTTTTTTTCTTTTTAATGAATTCCACACAGTTAATATTTTCTGAGAAATAATTAGTTTACACAGCTCTGTTGCTGTAGGATTTATGTAAAGCGTACAGTCCTTTTCTGAACCTGAGACTTTTATACTTCTGTTGACAGCGACGGATCCAGCTGTCTCTACAGAGCCGTTTGTCCAAATTGGAATGAATTTTTAAGATGTAATCGCTCAAGAAAAGCTGGCTAATTGGACACGACTTTCAGCTAAACACACATTATACAAAATATTCACTCTATTACAACACAATTAGTGATTTTGCTGGTATGAAAGCAAAAGAAAAAATACATCTATGAAATAAACATAGAATGCCTGCAAGTAGCATATGCTGGTATTTCAGAGCTCATCTGAACAGCACTGAATTGCCAATAGAAAGCCCAGCCATTTGAAGGCTTGAGTTCAGCTATCTTTGATGTTTTTCTGACACTTAATCGTATAGAAAACACAGTCAGAATACGTATAAAGTGAAGTCTGTGTGTATGTGTGTGTGTATACATATACATAAACATATATTTTTATGTATATTTTGAAACAGGTGTGGGCTGAGGGAAGCTCTAGGGAGATGTAAGGTCTCTGTCTGACCTCCTCGGGGTCTGACTGGAAACTAGGTCTGCTTCAGGGAGTCTGAGTCCCTGCTGTAGATGTGGTCTGGCCAGTGCTGACCACAGGGACCAGCCAATTGTGTGTGTGTGTGTGTGTGTGTGTTCTATCAGTTCTGTTTCTCTAGAGACCTCTGACCAGTATTTTGCTTGCATATCTGTGTACCACATGTGTGCAGTGTCTGTAGAGGCCAAAAGAGGGCATCGGATCCCCTAGAACTGGACCTAGAGTGGTTGTTAGCCACCACGTGGGTGCAGGCCTCACCTGAGTCTCCCCATCTATACTTCTATTATGAAAACAAGCCATCTGTCCCCAGCAATAGTTTACACTGCTGATTCCTACTTTTCCCAATTTTTTTTTTCTCCCTTGCTCCTGATCTTTGTTTTCTTGGCATCTTTTTGATGTATCCTTTGTTCACCTGCAAAATTACTGGCCTATCAAACCATTGTCAGCCGGTATGGGGGTCAGTGACCCTCTGTGATTCACCAGAACTTCTTTTTCTCTGGAGAAGAAAGAGCCATGGACGAAAATAACTGTGATCATGAGGAAGTGGGAACTGATGGGGCAAGAGCTTGAGACAGCGTGGTTTGTTTGTTGGTTGGATGGTTTGGTTGGTTAGTTTGGTTTGGTTTGTTATCTTTTTTTCTCCTCTCTTAGGACAGTCTGGCCAACTGACTTTAATCAACCTCTTTTGCCCACACGAAGATAGCTATCTCAGGCAGGTTCTTCAATTTCCTGTCACTTTCAGGAAATGAAAAGTCCTTTGCTCACTGCTAGTATCAAAATAGTGGGATGTCAGCGATGGTGTGCCCAGACCCCTGTAATTCTTAAAATCGAATATCTGGCTTCTCCCCAGTGCACCTGGAAGTCTGTGACAGGAACGTGATGAGGGAGGGACCGTGGCACAGGAGCTCTTCCCTTTCTGACTTTTCAGCTTCCAGACCTTGTGCCGGCATGAGGTGTTGCACTGAGGGAGGAGTTCATTTTGGGTGGCTGCCTTCAGCTGTGCTCCAAGGGCAGGGTAACACCTCACTCTGAAATGTGAAATTTCTTTAAAAACAAAAAAACAAAAAACCCAATCATTTGTGTGTATCGCATGCTTAGGCACCATATGTTCAGGAGGACTTGGAGGTCCAAGGTCAGATCCCGCGGAACTGAAGTTATATGCAGTTGTGAGCTGCTGTGTTGTGAGTGCTGGGAACCAAACCCAGGTCTTCTGGAAGAGCAGTAAACGCTCTTAACTGCTGAGCCATCGCCCCAGCCCATGGGGAGATGTTTCACCCATTGTGTAGTTCTCAGCTGTATTTAAGGAATATTGATAGCTGACTAAAGTGAAGATACGCGCTGTAAGTTATGCTCAGCACCCTGGTAGGAAAAAAAAAAAGAAAAGGAGCTGCGAGGTTCAACCCCTCCTCATACCACCAATGCTGTCTTGGAATGAAGATATTACAGAGACATTTGCCACCCTCCCTTTGGCTGTCAAACTTTTGGTCCCTAAGGTATTATAATTCCTTCGGGAATCTCATGCTGGGAGGGGGGAAGGAGCAAATCCAGGCACCAGACAGAGGAAGAGCTTGTCTCTGGGAAAGAGATTTCATACAGTCCTGACAACTTTTTGGACTACCTTGCAGGAGAGACAAGAGGAGACAGTGATGCTGGGTGGGACCATGGCTCCGGCAGGCCTGCTCACTTATGCACAACCTCACTTTCCATTTAAGCGTGAGTCTCATGTCAGGACCCCACCAATGGACTTGAGGCAGGGGAGGGTTATTGAACCTCCTTGTTCTTCTTCCCAATGTGACTACGCTGAATGCATTTCCTCTCTCTCTCTCTTTTCCTGCCTTCTAACAGTTCCTAGGCTGTTCAGCTGGCCTGCTGAGGGGTTGTTGGAGCTGTCAGGGTCCAAGCCCTACACCTAGTAGTGCTGGTAACAACACTGTTCCATCTTCTTTTGTCAGCTGATGTGATGGGAACAACTATCGCAGACATAGGTGCTGGCTCTGAGAGACAGACATACCGACACTGGGATGGCTTCCTCTCGATAAGGTGAACACACATCCTCCGGCTGTACAGTGTCGCTCACTGAGAAGTGTCCTGGAAGTAAACCAGCATGAGGCACTCAGAGCATCTGCCCATTGGCTGTGGAGTTCAGGCTCATGTTGAGAAGCCCCGTTTTTTCTGTTCTTTTCTGACATCTCGCTATGTACATTCTGTCAAGGGAACATGTCTCAACCCCTTGTGAACGAACGTGGCATTTTTTTTTCCCCTCCTGGGACTTTGCCGTGGCTTAAATGTGTATTTCCTGTTAGTTGCAGAGTCCATGTTTTAAATCAGACTACTATTGCGAGCATACCTGACGACTGTAAAGAAATCCTACTCAGTGCCTCTGTGTGTGTGTGTGTGTGTGTGTGTGTGTGGTATATGACTTTTTGTAACAACTGCTCCTTTGGAGACTTGTCCACGTAGAGTTGCTTTTGTTTCTCATGCCTAACCCTTTTACAGGGTTGAGTTTCCTTGTCCCACCCCTTGAACGTGGAGTGCTGAATTCTAAAGACAAGTCCTACCGAAATGTAACCGATGTTAGGTATGAGACCATCTTTCTTTCCATGTTTAGAACGCTGATGAACTTCACGATGATCCTCTATAGTCTGTCCTTCTCTGCCATCAGTTAACACAGAGCAGGCAAACTGCCAAGAGCGTTAACTTGCAGAAAAGCAATGCACCTGTGTGGGAGAATGCCGCAGCTAGCACTGAGGGTGAGGCTGAGTTTGTTTTCCAGGTTCTGGCCAGAGGGAAAGGATGGACACCCTGGCCTGGCTAAGGCCCTGCTCAGTTCACAGCCTGTGTTTGTCTGTGCCTCTTTTATCTTCCAAAGCGCTTTGCATCCATCCCCATGTTGTCCAGGATGAAGCTTTGAGATCCACAGCCTTTGCATCTTCTCAAGTGCCTTCCCCTCGACACACCAGTTTCCCTTCTAGCACTGGGTGAGGACTAAGCTCGCCAGTTCTGAGCAGCTGGGATCTCAGTCCTGTACCACTGTGGTAACAGATTTCACATAAATATGTTTAAGTATAAACTAGTAAGAATAAAGAAAAAAAAATAGCTCCGAAGCTTTTGACTTGAAATGGAAGCTGAAATCAGAAGCCACACTTTTATGTTTTTAAGCAGGGAACGTGAGGAGCTTTAAAATGCTATTGACGCATGTGTTAAGGATCCGAGGCAGCTTGAATCAATTCACTAGAGTATAACCGTAAGAGAGATGCTTAGAAGACATCTACATACAAATTTCTCTAAAGTTTTAGTTAAATCTTTAATTAGTTTGCATCAGATGGTCCTAAAGATTCTGTTAAATCTATATCCTATGAAGGTCAAAGAACATTCCTGTCCTATTGAAAGGCCAACTGTTTTATAACCTTGAGTCTGTGAATATTTATTCAAAAACCCTACATATATTATAATATTTGTTCAGAAAACTGTTATGGCTGTAAGCTTTGCTTGCTATAGGCCTGAATTTTATTTTCCTTTTTTTTTTTTAATTTGAGATAATTAACTATTGTCTGCGGCTCCCTCGAGTTAGTCCTACTGAAGTCAGACCACGTAAAATTTGCATGGAATCTCTCAGACGTGGGAACATAGCTAAAGGCATTCTTTATTAGACGAACTTCCATACGCATTTTAACAGAGTGACTCTAACTATTTAATTTAGACCACAACACAGGATTCTTGTTTCCATTATCTAAGGGTTCTAGGACACTTAATGGAAGAAAAAAAAAAAAAGAAGAAGGGCACTTTGAGTTTCCCCCTTCTCCTCATGGAGACCATCACAGTAAGCCCAGAGCACACTGAAGCCGAGGGGAAAAAACAGCTCCGAGAGACGCTGGTCCCATTTACTGATCTTAAGTTTGCTTCTGCTAGACAGAATGTATAGTGTTAGTTTTGATCAACTTGACACAAAGCCCCATATATCTGGGGAGAGTGACTCTCAGTTAATTAGCTGCCTTCATCAGACTGGCCAATTTGACCAATAATTGCCCCTAACAGGAGATTAGGGTTCACTTAAGATGGTACAAAACTGCAGCCCCCTCTGCTTTAACCTCTATCAAAAAGGAGCCAGAGGCACTTGGTCTATGTCCCTCCCACTCTGTGAGACCCACCCTCCTGTAACATATGCCTGGTGGGAGCTGTCCTTCTACCTTAGGGAGAAGAGTCTGCCCAGATTCACAAATGGGGAATAAAAGCCAATCCTATCACTAAGTATATTTGTTGTAATTTTTTTTCTTTTGGCACATTGTATCGGATGCAGGGTTTTAACATACAAACTTAGGGGGTATATAACTATTTCGTTCAAAGTAGCCTGAGTGACTGCTATGGACCCTTGAAAACACAAAGTTCTAGTTGGGAGGGGCGGAGTTGAAGACAAGGAACAGTTTGTTTGTTCGCTTTACATTATTCGTCATCTCACCCAGCTCTGTGGGGGATTGTGGGAAAGAAAGAGAGGCTGCCCCAGGCCCTAAGCTTGACCTCTTTCCCTGCTCTCAATGTACGTGGTGAGACATTGCTTTACCTGTTGAACAACTAAGGGTGTATCGGTGGGGTCTGACAGACCAGAGTCCAAACTCCACCCCAGCAGTCCGTATCACTTTCCAGAGCCCACATCTCTATTTGTAAAAATGAGAGGCAAACTCACACCACTGAGGTTCCCATCTGGTGAGTGTTGCATCTGGAGGCCACCCCGGTCACACACAGCACTGACCCCACATGTGTTCTGTGCTATTGATGTCGCTGTGTTGTTCCTGCTCCTATGATCCATTGAGAGTAAGGTGCCCACCACAAGGCTGGGCAAGTGCAAGTGTACTCCATGCCAGATCTCTGCCGTTTAATGATGTTAACTTCTTTCAAAGGCACCCCACATTGCCCAGGTTGTAAATCTGCCTCCCACCCTTGTAGCCAGCTGCCTCTTGAACACGAACCAATTCTCTGTAATCAAGCCCACGGAGACAGCAATTCCCCAGCCTGCCTCCGCTGGGTACCCACTGCTTTATCGCTCTCCTCGCTCCGAATTGAAATACTCTATGGTGTTAATGCTTCTCAGATTGAAACCTGCAGGGTTGGGTTTTTCAATTTCCCCCCTGGGATAGCAGCAGAACTGGTCTTCCAGAAGACAGACTAATTTAGAGGTCTCTGACAGGGGCTGCAGATCTACTGCCGGACTGGGGTAGAGCGTCCTGGTCCAAAGAATCACAGTGGCCTATGGGAGGTTTGTCCAGCTTCCGTAGTGAGCAGCTGACAAGGCAGTCATCTTAGAACACTACCGTTAAAGGGACCCATGAAACGGGGAGGGGCAGTGTTTACAGTTCACTGCCGACCAGTCTCTGCATCAAGAGGTCTGCACCAGAGACCGAGGGTGAAAGTCCTCAACAACTTGCTCTGGAACCTTTTAATTTTGTTTGTATGTTTTTGTGAGACAGAGTCTTGCCACATAGTCTTAGCTGACCTGGTACTTACCATGTAGCCCAGGTTACATAGTAAGTAACTATGTAACCTAGTTACTAGTTACTTCAAACCAGCAGCAATCCTTCTGCCTCAGCTTTTGAGGCCTAGGGTTATAGACATATAGCATCAGACCTAACTATGATAACTATTTTAACACGAGAGTTCAGAATGGACACCGCTCAGTTCTCTCATCTCTTCACCACCCCTAACCCTAGAAGCTCTGCACACTAGGCAAGCTTGCTACCGCTGAGCCACATCCCCAGACCTTTCCCTTCTCTTCATTCACAGACAACGCCTTGTTAAGTTACCAGGCTGGCCTTGAACTCTCTGTAGCCTAGGCTAACCTTGACCTTGTGATCTCTCTGCCTCAGCTTTTTAGTAGCTGGTATTAGTGCCTGGACAAGCACCTCCACTGGGTCAGCTAATGAGAACATCATCGCCAGTTCTCAACCTACTCATCCAGAAACTTAGTACCAGAGAGGTCAAGGCGACTGGTCAAGTTTATACCCAGGGAGGCAGTCTGAAGTGCAGCATCCCTCAGTTTCCACATGCCGATTCTGGCAGGGTTTTCCCAGATGCTTTTGGCTCTCCATCGGAATAACACACTGTGTTTCCATTTCTCTCTCCTGCCTCTGTATTTGTTCTTTGAGCCTGTGTCTGTGGGTAGAAATCAAATCCAAGCTGAGTCCCCCCTAGAGAGCCCTGCGTGTTCTAGGGTCAAGGCTCTGCTTTTGCCTGTGACTGTGGATGCCGGAGTTGCCAGCACAAGCCTTGGAGAAGCTGGACTACAGAACCCCACAGAGGATCTTAGGGAGTGCTGGCTAGGGGGTCAGCATTTGATATCTCGATTACACATTCCTGTCTATACTGTATCTGAAATTTGACTCTAGAAGGGGAAGAAAAAACGGAAACGAATGTTTCCTGAGTTCCAAAGATGAACCAAATGTACTTACCCACAATCACCCTCATGCTACAAAGCTGTCTTTCCAAGGAGGCCGGGAGGCTGGTTTGCACTTCAAGTCAAAAGGCTGCTGTGGGGCTCATAGTCAGCAAGAAGCCTCCAACCTCCTGCTTATGCCGGATGAGATTCTTGATCAGTAAGCTTAAAAGTTTGTGCTTAAAAAGTTTAAACTAAATAGGCGCTGAGATTCCAGAAGAGAGCAAGTGTTCCTTTAATTACTTAATAAATGTCTTTGAGGACAGACAGTGGTGGTGCACGTCTTTAATTCCAGCACTTGGGTGGCAGAGAATGGTGCTCTATGAGTTCGAGGCCAGCCTGGTTTACCGAGTGAGTTCCAGGACAGCCAAGGCTACACAGAGAAAACCTGTCTCGAAAAACAACAACAACTAACAAACACTCCCTCCCTCAAATGCATTTGAGTACCTCTCTGAGCTGCTGTACTTAGGTGGGGTTGTCAGAAGACAAACAATAGCAAGAGGGAAGAATGATTTTTCCTCCCAACGAATAACTTTTCACAGGCATCTTGGCATTAAAGCCTCCTGTAGCAAGGAGCCTGCTACCCAGCTGAGCAAGGAATTGGCTCCTTTCTGGTTTTGCTTTAGGCAAATCACAAATTCACATGCTCTCTTTCTCTCTCTCTCTCTCTCTCTCTCTCGTGTGAGTGTGTGTGTGTTGTGTGTGTGCGGCAGATTCAGAGAGAACCTAATTCATTTCGAGAAGTGCAGACCAATCTCTTCTCTCTCTTTTCCATTATGTTTCTTCAGGTTGGGTCATTTTTCTCTCTGAAATTGCATTGGGCTGGGAAGGGATAGGAAAAAAGAAAGAAAGAAAGAAAGAAAGAAAGAAAGAAAGAAAGAAAGAAAGAAAGAAAGAAAGAAAGAAAGAAAGAAAGAAAGAAAGAAAGAAACTTGAGTTTTGGGTTCATAAGACACAGAATGGTTCGGTTTCCTCTCTTAATTTCTCTTCTGTTGCTGTGACAACACACTCTGACAAAAGCAACCTAAGGGAGAAAGGGTTTTCTCTGGCTCAAGGGTTCAGCCCATCGTGGCAGGAGAGACAGGGCATTGGGAGCTTGAAGCAGTTTCACGCCAGAAAGCAGAGCTCTTTCTCTACACTTGCAATCCAGGATCTCAGCCAGGGAGTGGCGCCTCCCATGGTGGGTAACTCTTCTCATCCCAGTTAACGCAGTCAGGGCATTGGCCAGAGGCCCATTTCCCGAGCTGACAGCAGTACTCAGCAAACACTCCTATGATATTAGTCTTCCCAGCTGCACTGTAAGATCCACAGCATTGGCTCCAGGTCACAGAGTAAACATCCTAGTCAAGATAAGAACAGGGTCTCCCAGGCACCAAGATTCATCTTTCTTCCAGTGTCTCAGGCTACATGGAGTTAGAAGACCGGTTTTCAACTTGGCTGCAATATTATTTCACTGTACTAGTCTCCCCGACCCTTCTCTCTCAAATGATATGTTGAAGGAAAGTTTGGGTTACATCAGATATGGCTAATAGATTTCAAATGAAGGTCAAGCTTGCTGACTGCTCAGAGCTCTGGGTTTAAAGGGAGTCTTTAGTCATGTCTATGCTCATTAGGAAAGAGTGCTGTGATCGACTTAAGATGTCTACCTTGGCAGGTATGTAGGTAGCATAGAATGGGTCACAAAGGGGCTCTGATTGTGAGTACTGTCCCTGTAGCTAGCTCACTCACCCTCTTGCCTCCATTGCTGAGCAAGAAAAACAGGATTGAAGGGAAGAGAATATTTTTTTTTATAAGAAAACAAAGTATTTCCCCAGAATTCCCAGCAGGCATCAGAGTTATAGGATATGATAACAGCTTGCTGAATGTGGGTTTGGAGAAATAAACATTTTAGTCAGGTCCATTTCTACTTTGCCTCTACCCCAGGGAAATTAGGATTCTATCAGTAAAGAGGTGAACTCCTGATGTTGGACTGGAGGCCAGCAGGGTCTATCAAATGATGACTGATGGGGGAAGGCCCAGCCCACTGTGTACCATGCCCCGATGGGCTGGTGGTCCTGGGTAGTGTAGGAAAGCAGGCTGAGCAAGTCCTGGGGAACAAGCCAGTAATATGGATTCTGCGTTAGCTTCTGCTTCTAGGTTCCTGACCCATTTGTGATCTTTTCCTCCCCTCTTTTGATGGTGGGATGTGGAAGTGTAGACAAAATAAACCCTTTTCTACGGAAGTTGCTTTTGGTCATGGTGTTTTATCATGGCAACAGAAACCTTAACTGGATCAAAAATTGGTACCAGGTTATGGGGTCTTGCTGTTACAGACCAGACCATGCCTTTTTGGGAGGGTTGAGGTAGCGTATGAATTTTGCACTAGAAAAACCGCTTAGTGTTCAGAGCTCGGTGGGATGTCTTGTGGGGGCTAGGAAGAAAAGCATGCTGAGAGCAGTGAGGATGATGGAGATCTGGCTTGTAGGGCTAAGAGGAAAGTTTTGAGAGGTCCTTAAAGACTCTTTCAGGCCTGTTTGATATAAGTTAAGAATCTGTCACTGTGGTCAGTTGAGGTTGAAGAATCACCGTGATTAACAGGAGATCAGAGCCACTGATGTGAAAGCTTTGCTTTGCTGGGACAGTTGATGCTGGTCGGCGGGCTGGATCTGAGAAATCAGTTGTGATTAAGCTGTGTGTGTCATTGAGGTGAACTCTTGAGGGAAGTGTTTCCTCAGTGTCAGCATACAGAAGCTGTGGTCCAGAAGGGGGGCTGGACAAGGTTGCACTTTGTGTTGGCAGCCAAACTTAGTACTGTGAAAGAGTCTCCCACATGCTACTGGCTGTAGTGGCATTTTAGAGAGCACACCTCTTTCCCCAGGGCATAAAAGAAATTTCTTTTAAAATTACCTATGTGTGTGTGTGGCTAGCTGCACGTGTGTGCTGGTGCTGCCCTCGGCCAGAAGAGGGCAGCCGATCTTGTGGAGCTGGATTTACAGGTGTGTGTGGGCCCTGGGAACTGAACCGGAGTCCTCTGCAAGAGCCGCATGTGGCAGTAGCTTCCAAGCCATCTCTCCACCCCCCCAATCCCTGCACTGCCAGGGTTTCTGCTCTTATCCTAGCACTCTACATGAATCACACAGTGAATCAATGTTTGGGTTAAGGGGTAGGTAGACAGGCCATGGTGGTTTCCAAGGACATATTATTGTTCCCTGCCATTCCTGACAACATCACTGTTATCTGTGCATGTGTCAGCTCGGAAGATCCTGGGACTTGGGGGCAGAGTGGCAGGGACTTACTCTTGGGCACCTTATGACTGGTCCCTGGCAGGAAGGCACCTCCTTTCCGCCTACTAACCCACATGCCATATTAGTTTAAAGAACTACGGTGCAGCTCAAGGCTAGACCCCTGTTATGGAGGGCCTAGATCTCATGTTCAAGCAGGTTTTTGCCACTTGGAGATCTGAGCCTAGCCTGCCCGGAAGGACAGGTCCTGTCTTGTTACCTTGATATGGAAATGGTATAGCCAGATGGGGTACACATTGGAAAAATAAATAAATCCTTATATGCAAGTTTCCTTTGCAATGGTCTTCATTCTTCCCAGGTATGTAAAGGGATGCCAGGGGTGGGAAGACTGGCTGATTCCTTCCGATCTCCTCCATCAATACCTCTTACAGGAAGCCTTCCATGACTACACCCTCTTTTCTGGCATCCTACCCTTCCTCTCACTTCTGTCACAGGTGTGTGCCTCTGAGTGAGCCCCCAGGATGGCAACATCAATTCCCTCATTCCACAGATCTCCTTCCTGGGAAACACAGGAGCAGAAGGAGCCAGGGGCATGTCCCCACTGGCTGCTGGCTTCACCGATGCCTCACTGAGCTACCCACACTGGCCTCACTCATCTGCAGCCTGGTTCCTCATTGTGAAGTGGGGAAGAGCCCCTCCTGGTGGAGATGGGGGCAAACTTCAGAGACACTGGGGATAGCTGTCAGCATGTGAACAAGCTCTTGTTCACACCCCCACACACCCACACACATTCACACACACATACACACACACACACACACACCCCACACCCTACAGGACGTGGTCCTTGTTCACTGCTCCTTTGGCAGAGCAGCCTCCCTCTCCTGTTTACTGGGTCTCTTAGGGTGGGACATGGTGTTGAGCACAGGTAATCCCAGCACTTGGGAGGCCAAGGCAGGAGTGTCCTGAGCTCAAAGCTAGTCTGGATGCACAGCAAGACAACCAGAAAACAACAATACACATGCATGCCACCACACTCACCACCACCATACTGTCAGGTAGTTTATCAGGAGTTGGACAAAACTCAAATTTCATACCTTAGATTCACATTAAAAAAATTTAATAAAACCCTTAAATCCCATTATCCATGGGATACTTGGCTCAGAAAGATTTTCTTACTGTTTCTGAAAATCAGACTCACTTCCTGCGGATAAACACTGTTCGCACTGAGATAATTCAAGAGCCTATCTCCTGTCTATGTCATTTGCCCACTCCATGGGCAGCCGGGCATCACAAGGCACACGAGTGGGGCACACATTCTGGCTTTTTAACCTTTCGGCTGTGCTGCATTGGGCAAGGAACTCAGACTCTCTGAGCCTCCACATCCTCATCTGTGAGACAGGAAGTGTGCTCTAAGCTCACAGAGCGAGATCATACGCTCATGAAGAGCTAGATGGAGGGAGAATTCTCGTGTAATGCCAGCCCCTCTCTTCCTCCCTCCCTCTGAAACCAGCTAAACAAGGGCTCTTCTTTAGGACATCTAGGTCGCCCTGACTTACCTTGCTCCTTAAGACATTGTGTTCTTGTTCCTCTTTCCCCATTTACATATGGACATCTTAAATTCAGGACTATGCGTTTCTCTGTAAGTCCCAGATTTTCAGCGTGCACTTAGCACAGAATAGGCACTTAGATAGATAGATAGATAGATAGATAGATAGATAGATAGATAGATAGATAGATAGATAGATAGATAGATAGATAGATAGATAGATAGATAGATAGATAGATAGATAGATAGATAGATAGATAAAGGCTGCTTCAGTGGTTCGGTGAGCCAAAGAGGAAAAGAGCCCAAACCCCACCCAACAGATGTTTGGGGAACAACTGAGCAGTATAAAGGGCGTACACTAAGAAGCATGCTATTCTCAAGGTAATAAGTAACTACTGGCAGGCATTTTGTAAACACATTTGGCTTCCCAGGGTGTCTTTGAGCCTCTTACGGATTGTGTTAAATTCTTATGGTCTTAAAAAAAAAAAAAAAAAAGCTAGCGTTGCAATTATCCAGATGGCCTCTAGATGGCGATGTTCAACACAGAGACTGCCCCTAAGCCGGGGGGGAACTCAACGGAAGGGGCGGCGGGGTGGAAGGGAATCGCTTTTTATTATCAACGCATTAAGGACGAATTTATCATCCTGGCTCAGCAAAAGTCTAGTTATTCGGTAAGAAGCTTTCTCCTCAGCTAACGCGCAGCTTAATCAGTTCGCTTAGATACAAAGCCAGCTCAGGCTTTTGTGTTTGGAATGAGTAACCCCACGGTGGTGTCTATGGTTTGGAAGCTCCTGGCTGACAGGCTTCTCTCCAGGATCCTAGAGCCCTGGCTAGAGGGGGTCCAGCTTCAAGTCCAGCTTCTTGGGGTGAGGATGACGGATGATCTAGCAAGGTGCTCGTACGAAATGATGACAACAGCACCCGAAAGCAGCCGCAAAGTCCCTCCTTTCCTGCTCTCTCACTCCACGTCGTCCTATGCGGCACGAACTCTCAGTACCTTGGTTCCAGCTGTGAACACTGAGATCTAGGGAGAGGGCTGCACGTGTCACACAGTGGGTGGTGACAAGCTGGTCTTCGAGGCCTGCCTCTGAGAGCCACGGTCTTGGCTGCTTCTCTTTGGTGGTAGCCTACCAGAGCGAGGGCTGACAGCATTCGCTCTGGCCCTCCCCTCAATCAGGAATCACAGATGCCCACCTTGGTGTAGCCAGAAGCCCCAGCACACAGAGCAGCCAAGGAGATAGGGAAAGTCTCTTGCAAGGCCTCCTCACTCTTGGGTAAACAGGGCAAAGCCCCACACCCTGCCTCACCTGGGCCAGATGATGCTGTAGAGAGATGCTAGGTTTTTTTTTTTTCTTTTCTTTCTTTCTTTTAAATATATTATTATTTTTTAAACCTTTAAGGTTTAGAGCCAGAGAGGCCTGCATTCGAGCCTACAGTCCATCGGTTTCTTGGGTAAGTTATTTTATACTCTGAAGCATGAATGGATTTCCACAGCAGGTGTAACCCAGCTGGGAGGCCACATACGGACATGATCATTTGGGAGTCAGAGACAGGTGACAGACTGTGTCCCCCAAAGCCAGGAGTCAGAAGATCCTCCCAGCAGGCTGGAAAGAAGACCTGGTAAGCCGAAAGATCTGCTCAAGCCAGAGAGGCTGTTGACTTAACAGAATTTTGGTGCCATTTGGCTTGGGCCATGTTATTTACCCTCTCTGAGGCTGAGCATGCTCATCTGTGAAATGGGTACAATAAGCTGAAGTGTGAAAAGCTGTGCACGGGGCCTGGCGTGGGCTAAGTATACCAAGAGAGTCAAGAGCAGGCCTACGGGAGAAGTATTATGGGAGACAAGGTCCCTAATGAAAACAGAAGGCATCAAGAGTGTCTCTTTAATTGTCCTGGGAGAGGATCCAGACATTTTGGGACGTGGGATCATGGGGTGAGGAGGGAACTCGGGCAAGGAGAGTGGCTGTGTAGCTAAAGGAGTGGACGAGGCTGTGGACTCCCTTTGGGTCCAATTACCAGAACTGTGCTAGCATTTTTTTTTAATGATAAAGATATAAACAAAGACACGACTGAATTCACTAAGACCGTAACCTGCAGTCTGACAACACAGCTCTCAGCCCTGGTTAGCGTGGGCTTCAGTCACCCTAAATGACACTAGGGAACAGAGAACATGGTCCTTGAGTGGAGGGTCCTCTCATGGGTTGGCATCCCTCAGCCGACAGCTGTGCGTGTCTCATTCTGCCCTCCCTCGCTGCTAGTCTCCTGCACCAGGCTAGTGGCCTCCTATGAACTTGGGCCCACTTGGTCCTCAGTTCTCATTCCTTCATGTTCTGTATCCAGTCCAAGTGGCCGTACCTTCACGGTAGATCTCAGATCTATCATGTCTCCCCACTCCTGTCCACTCCAGGAGCCTGCCTCTCTCCCCAGCAGCTCCTGGGGGGAAACCTTCCCTCAGCCCCAGCCCTCTTAACCCTGTGTGTTTGCTCAGCAGGAGGACGCCTTCCCTACATCCTGGCTGTAGGCGCTTTGCCAACATTTTCCCTCTCAATCTGCAGCTCACCCTTTTCATCCACTTAACAAGGTCTTGCGATGGGCAGAGTTTTCAGCCGTGATGAAACACAATCCATCCGAGTTTTCTTTGATAGAGAGCACGTTTCGAGCCATGTCTAAGAACTCT
This sequence comes from Pachyuromys duprasi, assembly GCA_028658305.1. Lineage (NCBI taxonomy): Eukaryota > Metazoa > Chordata > Mammalia > Rodentia > Muridae > Pachyuromys > Pachyuromys duprasi. The sequence continues at coordinate 36,301,838 of CM053746.1, read as the reverse complement.
TTGCCTCACCCCAGGTATTGAAGACGTTTCCTTTTCTTTCCAACAAGCTCCCTAGGTTAGCATCTTACATTTACATCTGTGATTCACTTTGAATTAATTTTACTATAGAATGTGAGGTTCAGATCAAAGTTCCTCTTTGGGGCGGGGGGGGGGAAGGGGAGAGGTGTCCAATTGTCAGAAAAACGTCCTTTCAGTACTGCAAAGAAATCTAAAAATAAAATAAAAGCTGAGAGCATGGCCTCTCCTGCTGTCAACCCTCCAGAGGTTCCCAGCAGGCCCCTCCTCGGGACCCTGGTGGCCTGGACCAGCAATTCATCTCCTCCTCTTTGCCCCGCTGCCCTCCAGCTCCGAGGCCTCTGCGTTTCCTGGAGATACTGGGAACTTCCTGGCACCGAGATCATCAAGATGCTGCCTCTTCCCAGAAGGCTCCCTAGGCTCTTTCCACAGCTGGCTTCTTCCTATCTTTCAGGCCTACCTGTCTTTTAGCATAGCCACGAGCTATTCAACCCACTCTCCCCCTTCGCTCCCTCCCTGTCTCCACACTGCGACAGCGTGGCTGGCTAGCCTGGTGTGCCTGCCTACTTTTTTCTCTGCTGATTACCAACCTCTCCCCAGGGGACGAGCAATCTGACTGCCGTTGAGACCTCATGCTGCGAAATCACACAGCCGGTGTCCAATCCCACACCTACACTCTTGTTGTTACTGGAAGGTCTGGGGTGAGCTGTTGGGATCGTTCCTTGGCTCGCTTTCCTCATCTGTCAAATGCAGATATGATTGCAGCAAAGGTTGCTCTCCAGTTGGAATAAAGGATTTCACACACAGAAGGAATTCTGGTACGTGGCTAACAGGTGCTAGGACTGTGGGGTAGGGTCTGCAGAGCCTGTGTTCTGGGGCTGACTGTTACAGGGTAGGAGATGAGGAGAGGGTTGGAACCCAGGCAGCCTGCGCCTACTGCAGTCATCCCAACTCTACTATCCACCGATTAGATTTTAGGTCTCCGTGTAAGGTTCTTTGGCAAACCATCAGTGCCAAGAAGAGTCTGAAGAGCACAGAAACAGAAGAAAAGGAGCTGCATTTCTTCACGGAGAAGAGCTGGATTTTAGTCTCAACTTCAGTTTTCATTTTGTGGCCAACTATCTGTCTTCTCCGAACTTTAGATTTCCCTCTGGGTCATGGGAATTCAGGAGAGATGATCATGAAGGCCGTCCATGTTGGATGCTGCACTAGAATTAGATTCTGTCATTCTTACTCTTGACCCAAGCCTCCACAGCAGAGAAGCTTTTGGCCACACGTGACAGGGAGCCTCTGAGAACCCTAGGTGCAATGGACACAGCTGCCCAGCAGGGGCCTCAGGCTACAACCCAGCTCATGAGGCCTCCAGCCTGCAGGTAGAAGACTCAATTTCTGTGGGAGGGGGGGGGGGTCCCACATCAGAGTGTGGTGTAGCCACAGTGCTGTCAAGTTGGGAAGCCCTGATACCAGCCCCACTCTCGTCACTGTTACTAGGTGACAGACTTTGGGCCGTGTGTCTAAGCTCCCCAAACTCTTGCCTCTTCCTTCGCAAAATTACTATGTTTATGTGGGTTTGACTTGGGCATTCGAGGGGATAATGCAGGCTCAATGTCAGCGAGGCTGGCATGGTTCCAGAAATACGGATAAGCAAACCTGTGGAAACAGAGGCCCCACGAGAGGATGCCGGGAGTCTGTGTTTACGACAACTCCATACCTCAGGGGTCGGTGAGGAGGAGCCACGCTCAGGAAATACTGGTATCTTCTGATATCACCTTGAACACCTCTTGGGCACTACTTACAGTTGAAAAGTTCTCAGAGCTGCATACAAATTCGATATTTCTAGAAGCCACATTAAAATAAGAACAAAGGGATTTTTGCATATTTATATAATTCCAATATATTGTTTCAACAAAATGATAAATTTAACATATGATGAATACCAATCCTAAGATATTTTATATTCTTTCCTGCTTCATCTTCAGACTCCTGTGTGTGTTCTTTTTACCTACTTCATATCTTAGCTCACGTGAATCACATTTTGAATGCTTAAAAACCACAAGGTGGCCCTAGAGAACTTGCCACCTCTCAGGGGACCTGAGTTTGGTTCCTGGCACCCACATTAGGGGGCTCAACGCCCCTGCAACTATAACTCTCTCTTCTGTCCCACACACAACATACATAGCATTCTTTCTCTCTCCCTCCCTCCCTGTTCCCATCCCTTCCTTCCTTCCTCCCTTGCTTTTCCCCCCTTATCCTTCTTGCATAAATAACCCCGTAGCCACTCTGATAAACAGTGCAGGCAAAGATGCTGATCTAAGGCCGAGTGTCAAGGCCATAATCCTGATAGTAGCAGAGCCTGCAGGACCCTGTAACCTGACTTTTAGGGAACACCTTTACCTAGCATTGACTTGCTCTGTTTCTAACCTCTGTCCTCTTTGGGGTGGGTTAAGATATGTTAACAGCAGGTGTTAAGTATGCACAGTGTACTTTGTTTGGGGCCAGGCCATGTGACTCCAGATTCAGGTGCTGAATACTCAGTACTTCACAGCGTGACTATGTTTGGAGGTGACTGAAAAATCTAAAACTGTGGTCGTTACTCCGTACCTTTAACCCAGTGTGACAGGATCCTAATAATAAAACGTTAGGCTAGAGCCATGTGAAGGAGCACACACAGCTGTAAGAAAGAGATGAATGTTTCTTCCGGCTAGACCCTTGATCCTTGGTTCTGCCACCCGGCCTGTGGTGTTTTGTTATAGCAGCCTTGGGAAGTTAACACAGGGTCATACACTCACCTTAGTTCTCCAAGTGCTTCTGCAGGGAACAAGTTACAAACAAACTGAAACCCGAAGAGGTTAAGTGGCCTCCCTAAGTTCCCCCTGGAACATGGTTGAACTGGGATTCCAACTCAGGTCTGCCTTTACTTAGACACTGAGCCAAAGCCTTCATCTCTAACCACCGACAGTCCTACATTCAGATCCGTTCTCTACACCAGTTACTTTTTAATATCATTAGTTTATCAACCACAGATGTTTATTGCCAGTCAGGTGATTTAGGAGATACTATTGTGGGCCTTGGCATTTACCCTTGCAAAATGAAATGGGTCCTGGCCAATGGTTGCTGAAAGTCCTTTCAAATTATCTGTATGAAATTCCAAATTTTCCGAAGTAGAGGGGATGAGGAGCTAGGTGAGGGCAGTGCTTTGCCATGCAAACATGAATACCTGAGTTTGATTCCCAGTATCCATATAGAAAGCTGGGTGTGGTAGGGTGAGCTTGTCAGCTCTGGGGAGGCAGAGAAAGGTGAACTCCTGGGCCAGCCAACCTTGTCTGCTCGGCCAGTTCCAGGCCAGAGTCTAAAATAAGGTGGACAGCATTCCTGAGTATGACATCCTAACATCCTAGATTGTCCTCACACGAGTACCTGAATACATGCACACTCGCACACACATGAACACACACACACAGAAAATACACACTCCTAGAAGAGGGTAGCTGGTTTAATAGCAGCATGGAGAAGGTGTCACCACTGTGGCAGGGTTTAGGGACAGTACAGGAAGAACCTCGATGTGCACATGGAAAGGATGACATTTAATAACGGCTGACATTTTCTGATCCTCACAGTGGCCCAGGCACCTTTAATAAATGCTTTTACAGACATTATTTTGCTTAATGCTTCCAATGGCACATAATTATCCCCACTCTACAGACCTAGAGGCAGTCTCTGTTTATGAGGTTCAGCTGGGGAATGTGTGTGTGTTTGTGTGTGTGTGTGTGCATACATATGTGCCATTTCAGGTGGTCATGGGGATCTCCTCGTTGCATGGCCTTTTCCCTCAGCCCTGGAAAGCCCTAGCTATGAGGCCCTACAGCGTGATAAGATGCTGTCTCTTTCCAGCCTGATATAGCCACTCTCCTTCTTCCCTTTGTGTTGAGTGAACTGAGTAGCTTGGACCAAGTGAGTACCAGCCTATGGGAGGCTGCACTTTGGAACAGTTACTTTGGGTTCAGTGAGATAGGGACACCATTGTGTGCATTTTAGTCATTTCTGAGTATGCTAGCTCTTTCAGCATAGCAGTGACTTCTAGGAATATTCCTCCCATGTATCATTTAGAGAGGTCCTATGAGCCGCAGAGCCTGGGTCCCCTATTGAGACAAATCTGTCCTAAGCTCCCAGGACAGAATGCAAGGGTAACAGAAGCAATACTAGCACCAAAACAGAGCTAGCCTGTGACAAATTGTCTTAGTCATGTCACGGGCAATTGTCCTTGGACAATTTGGTTTTTATGAATGTTCAGTCAAGACAGAAGTCTGTGTGGATACATTTGTATCTTATGTGCCATGCATGCCATTCACTTTTCTAATGGAGCTTTTTCAAGTAGAATTGATCACAGCTCCTGAGTTCTCAAGGCCCAGGCATGGAGTAGTCTTGCAAACAGCATTGGTATTTGTGTTTGGTGCAGAATGATTCCCAATAAAACCTTCTTGACCAACCATGCCAGATGAGATGGTGGAATTACATTTCTGCTCAATCCCTGTATAAATGTGCCATAAAATGGTCCTGTGAAGAAGCAATCTCAGAGCATGCAACTCCTACATATAGGAAAAAACAGGAATTCTAGATGGGGAGTCAAGCAGCTAATTAACAGAAATAGTGTTAAGTTTCTGAGTATGCCATTTGCCATCCTTGTCAGCTATCTTAATATTGACAGTGTGTTGTGATATATTCTCATGTTCATTTGCATCTGGTTTGATATTTGTCAGTTTGCATTTTTCCCTCTACGGGCTCTTCCAGAAGACATAAGCTTCAGGTCCATGAGGACCTGTTGGTGGGAAGGTCCTTCCTGATTTGTACCCATGCTTGTGGGCACAGCCAATTGATGCTCCTTCTCTTTGTCTCCAATTCTGGTGACAAAATCCATGCTAATAATAATTTCAGCCCATTTATTTTTCTTTAGGAAAAGTACTCTTTGAACTAACATCTCATTGAGCTCAGATTTATAACCCCCAGGCCTGTAACCACCAACCCCCTAACAAGAGAGATACACTTCTCCATAACAGCATTACCATGGCTCCCTTGCAGCCCAGCCCCCACCACATTTGGATCTTTGCTCCCTGAGTGAGAGGCAGAAAAAGCCGAAGTTTCTCTTTGGCCTTGGTGACGTCCCTGAGGTTAGCTTGCTTTATCAGAGGTTGGGTAAAGCCCTCCAGTGTTAGGCATTCAGTAAGCTTTAGGAATACCCACATGTCAACCTAGTTCACAGTCAGATGGGAGAAGCAAAAGTCTCTTTACTGCAACAAGGCAGCCAAGACGAGCTGAACCCAACCTGGCTGTTTAGGAGACCTCCTGAGAGGAGTGACAGAGCAGATGGGTCCTGGAGGCCAAGTGAGCTCTGTCAGGTGAGAAGAGGCAGTCACTGTTAGAGTATAATCTGGCACTCTGTATTTGTTAATTGAGTGCCCCTCGAGATTCTTACCGTTTATGAGCCAACTGTCATGTACTCCAAGTATTGCTGTTTAACTTTGCCTAAAAAATTATTCCTGATTGGCTGAGTAAAAGGTCTAAATCTGGGCAGGGCAGAATGAAGTAGGTGTGGCCAAAGTTCAAGGGCTTTGGGAGAGAAGGATCATGAGAAGTAGACAGACAGGAAGAGAAGAAGAAGGAGGAAGCCATCATGGGTTAGATGAGGAGAGAACCACATGGGCTGGGAGAAAGGGCTATGAGAATGGCGTGGAAAGAAACACCAAAATGGAAAAAATATATATAAGCAAGTATTTATAAGATTCTGGATGGAAGGTAGCCCAGATAGGAAAGCTTAAGGCAGACAGCATGGGAAGGGGACCAGAAAACGTGAGACAGCGTGGGTGGAATAGCTGCTCAGCCCAAGGTCAATAATAAGGCAATTATAAAACCTAACAGGTATCTATGTCTTATTGATTGTAATAGCAGGTTAGGTAATACACCGTAATAATTATAGGGCTAATAATAAACATCATTAGTGCAACAGCACAACGAGCCATTGCCCATCATACTCATGTATCCTAGAAATGGCTCAGTCCAACACTAATCCAGGTAGTTCTGGAAAGAGAGCTTGACCTGTGATTGAAGTCCCTTGTCAAAAAGGGAGAAAAGCCAAGGGTGGACCTGGCCTGATCAGGTAAGTACTTTGAAAGAAGTACTTAGCTCAAAGATTCCAAAAAGCTACTGGCTCTACACTGTCCCCAATATCATCCTTCTCCCATCCATTCTTAGCTTCTTCCCCCTGTAGCAAGCTTCACTTATCCTAAAGGTTCCTGCTTCCTCTCTGCACTCAACCCTCACAATGGCATAAGCCAACTTATTACGATAGATTTACTACCTGTGATTCGACCTATCTCCTATTGGCTGTTCCTCTCCTATTAAGGCCCAATGGATCAAAAGGATGATGACAAAACTGGGCAGTGCCAAAAGCTTACAGTGACTGAAGACCTTTCACATCACTGATGGGGTGCTCAGCATCTCTCATTGTTCCCACACGGTCAGCTAAAAATATTAAAGGAAGGGAAGGATGTTATGCTTTTTTTTCTTATAGATGGGATAACTGAGGCACGAAGAGGCCAGAGAACTTTGCATGTAACCAGTTGGTCTCTGGGCCAGGTCTGGCACTATCTCCTGGGAGCCTGGACCTCACATCAGGCTGCTAGAGTAACAGAGATGTGACCACTGTCCCTGCAGTAGGGAACCTGAGAAGGTTAGACCATTTGAGTGCTTAAAGTGGAAATGGATGGGTAGAAGGTGAGTGATGACAGGGGTTTAGACTGATGCCCTAACTACCCTGTGTGCTAGCCTACTTTCCCACAGGTAAAGAAGGCAGGCAAGTACTGAGTGCAGGGCACACTGCATCAGAAGGAAGGCACACTGATGTTGACCATGACATCGGACATCTGGCTTTCCTAAGGATGTATGGGCAGTTCAAGGCTCATGGAGAAACCTCATCAGTGGCTTAACCTTTGATATTTCACAGGCAAGAAGAGGCAAATCTCCTATTCTTGTACGTAACAACCTAAGTTACCCCAAGGATGAAGAGGTCGCTTTGTTCTTTAGCTCAAGATGTGCTGCTGATTGTAAAGATACAAGGGAAAGATCTTGGCATCCAGGAAGACCTTAGAAATAGTGATAACGACAGCAATATTCCCACTCCCTTCATATCTTAAAAATGTTATTTGGTGTATGTGTGTGTGCAGGCATGTTGAGGAGGCATACACATATAGCTTAGGTGTGGAGATCAGAGGACAACTTTTGGTAATCAGTGTCTCCTTCCACCATGTTGAATCCAGGAATCAAACTCAGGTCATTAGGCTTGGTAATAGATGCCTTTACCAGCTGAACTGTCCCACTGACTCAGTGTTTAAGGGAGCATGTTACTATAATTATTCTCACTTTATGAATGGGAGAACTGAGGATGGGAAGGGATTGGTAGTAGATCTTGCAGCTGACAGTTAGAGCTAGTCTTGGTCTTCAGAGCCCTTTCTCTAGTACACCACGATGTCCCTGGAGACTTGCCTCCTGGAAAGGGCTACTTCCCTCCATTCCTGGCTTGCTTTTTGCACTGATAATACCAGAAGGTGTCATTTCATCTTGAGGGGTCGAGGGAGGGGAGGAGGAGGGGAACTTTTAGAAGAGCAGTCCAATTGCATCAGAGAGATAATGATGAATTTACACCAGTGAGGGTCAAAATATGTTGATTAATCATATTCCATCCAAGAAGTAGGCATTTACGGCATGCCAGTCAGAAGAAAATATTTGGAAGCCCAAATCTGAAAAATGTCACAACCAGTGTTTTGAATTCGTAGATGTTTTGGGTGCTTGTGTAATACCTTATGTTTTTCATTTAGTGAGAAAAGAATATCTGTCTTTGAAAACAGCAGAAGCTTAGGAAAACACTCTTGCTCTGAACCCTGTGGGCTGGGCTGTGTGGTATGACACAAAGGTGTTCCATTCAGAGTTTGTGCTCCCACCAGGAACAAGGGCTCAAGAACTCGGTTCCTACTCATCTCCCATATCCTTCCTTCCCAGCTCGGTGTTCTCTGGCAGCCCCACATCCATGCACCTGCTTTCAGAATCTGCAAAATGAGATGTAGATCCAGAGTCTAAGCTGCCAGTGAGTCGTGTCAGATCATACATCTTGCAAGGCTCAGAGCAAGAGTCAGGACAGAGGTGGCGTTTCTGTCCTTCCTGTAGCCGTTGACACAATAAACGAAAGCACTTTCCACATAGCGTGTGCCACTTAGAATCCCAAACTGCTTCTAACCAGCCAGCAGCCTCCTCATCCCGTGACAGTGAAATGAGGCGTTGGACGGGCGGTCTTCATTGACTGCTGATGTGTCGGAGGCTGTGTTAAGCAGCTAATCCAGTTTATCATTTGATCTGCTCAGAAAAAAAAATGATATATTTGTTCGTGAAGGTGCTTGAGGGCTCAGGCTCCACAGTGTTAAGGCAGTTATCTTTAGATGCTGACGTGGGATTCCCAGATGATGTTGAGGAGGAGGAGGATGACGATGATAGTGGTGATGATGGTGATGATGATTGTGGTGAGGTGGTGATGATAGTGATAATTATGATTTTCCTCCATATAATTTTATACATGTTATTATTTATTTATTTACCTTATTATTTTTTGAGATAGGGTCTCAGGTAGCCTCTACTGGCCTCAAACTTAATATACGGCCATGGAGGGCCTTAATCTCTTGATCCTCTTGCCTCTGTCCTCAAAGCTCTGTGGTTATAGATACGCATCACTATGACTACCTCTTTTATTTTTTTTAAGGATTATTTTTCAGAAATGTATACTACCATGCATAAGAAAGTCTTGTAGTTTTCTTTTATTATTATTATTTGGTCTTTTTAAAATTCTCTGTTTTTGGTTTTCAAAACAGGGCTTCTCTGTGTAAACTTGGCTATCCTGGACTTCCTTTATTCAAGCTGGCCTCAAACTCACAGAGATCCACCTGCCTCTGCCTTCCTGAGAACCACGCCCATCTCTTTTTATTATAGTTTAGGGTTTATTTTTAATTCAGTGTGTGCATATGTGGCTGTGTGAGTGTGTGCCTGCTCATGCAGGTGCCCAAGCAGTCCAGAAGAGGTTGCCAGATTCTCTTGGAGCTGGAACAACAGAAAGTTGTGAGCTGCCTGCTGTGGCTACTGGGAATCGGGCTCTGGTCCTCTACAAAAACAGTACATGCTGTTAGGAGGTGAATCATCACTTCAGCTCCTATTTTGAGTGTTTAAAGCAAATAAAATGGCACAAACCACAAAAACTAGATCTTTGTTTCTTTATGGACGTTCATGGTCTAAACAGCACAGAAAAGGAAGACGTACACTCGGGCCTTTGGTGGTGAAAACAGAGCTGTAGCCTGGCTCCAGTAGTTTATTCCAAATCATGCAAGTGGCTTTGGGGAATCCTGTTTCTACACTCCATAGGAAATGCTGTGTATTTACTTATATAAAATGTCCATGCTGAGGACACCATGCTGAGGACATTGATCAGACCTGGAGTCTGGTACTTGCTGGCGTGTGGCCTTCCACATGTCACTGCTTTCTCAGAATCCCTCTGTGTTGATAAAGTTAAGACAATGAAGAATTTCTGTTAGAATTGGGAGTGTTATCATCACCTAACAGCAGTCTGGGTTTCAAAGCTGGTGTTGTTACTGTCATAATGTTATACAAATAACACTGATGTTGCAAAAACAACAAACGGTTGTCAACCTGTATTACGCAGAGGCTAAAACTGGACCAAATGCTCACTCTCTGTGACCCTCAGCTTTAACTCTCACACTGAACCCCATTTCCTCATTATTTTATGGGTTCGTCTGGCACTGGTGACATAAGCATTGTTCTAGAACAGTGACTACTTTTGTGAAAACTGTGAAGCAGGCGAACCAGAAGCAAGCTGAGTAGCAATGTGAAAATGCTGGGCGTGTACCACAGGGCACACAGACCAGGCGAGAGCTGTGAGAACCGAACCGGGGCCTTTGTCAGCTGCTGAAGACTGTCTCTTCCACCCACACCTCGCCCAGCATCCAGCATGTCAAACATGAGAAACTTGCTGCTTAGGTCAGACAGCATTTTGCAGTAGAGTAACGCCTGAGCAGGGTCTTAAATGCTGAGACAAGAAGTGGGAATGGGATGATAGAAATAGACTCTCCTCCAGGCAGAAGTTAGAGTGCGTGCAGGGGTAGGCAGGGAGAGTGTTAGGAAAGCAGCTCATTGCAGGTGTCATACCGAGTGTGAACCTAGGTGGCGGCGTCACAAATTTGCTTGGGTAAACAGATGGGGTGGTGTTATTGTTGCGTCTTGCTTCCTTGATGTGTCTGCATTATAGATTTCTCTTGTAATTGTTGTTATGGCTTTAGATTTATGTCTACTTTTGTTGGTTCATGATTGATCATTAGTAAGCAAGCATATGCATGCTGACGTGAGGCTCAGCTCTGTGCAGTACATTATTGATGGATCCATTCATTCATGCCACAGATACTTTATTCTGATAAATGCTAATTGCAGCTCAGAGTGCCTCGCCAAGGTAATTTGCTGAAGCATGAGTTTGAGTTTCCCTGGTTCTATTGGTCTGCATGCAGAGGCTGTTTGGAGACTTGATGTGTGCTCTTTCTGCTCTGAGTGTGCGCTTCTGGGCTTTGAGGATGCTGTTCGGTGTTGGCAGCTGAAAGGTGTTTGGGTTTCACCATCACATTTCAGCAGCATTGCACCTCACAGCTGTGTCTCTCCTTCTCAGCCCACCACAACCGGCAGCCCTGTAACCACAGCCTGGCTGAACAGGGTGGAGAGATGAGGCAGAGTCACACATGAGGGAGAAGGAGAAATCAGAGCCCACAGAGAATGAGAGGGAGCAGATGTGTGTGTGTGTGTGTGTGTGTGTGAGAGAGAGAGAGAGACAGAGACAGAGACAGAGACACAGAGAGACACAGAGAGACACACAGAGAGAGACAGAGAGAGACAGAGAGAGAGAGACAGAGAGAGAGACAGAGAGAGAGACAGAGAGAAACAGAGACAGAGAGAGAGACAGAGGGAGATATGCCTGCAGAAGGTGTCAGCCAAGGGGGAGGGAGGCAGGGCTCGAAGCAGCCAGCAGGTGACAGAATGAGGAGAGAAGAAGCAGGTTTTCTCAACACAGGAAGGAAGAAAATGGAGCAGGTGGGGAGAGGGTTAGAGAGAGGAGAGGGTAAAGAGAAAGAGCAAAGTACAGAAGTTAAACCTGGAAGATGGTAGGATGTGAAGTCGGGGCAGAAGGGGGGCATAGGAGGGGCAGAAAAGGATACAAGATGATTGGGAAGACAGGTTCTGCAGAGCCAGTGCTCACACAGGGATTCTGGGTTCTCAAAACATTGCAGAACGCTAGCCTGTACCCAGCTCTCCCATGTGACGAAGTGTTGTGTGTCAAAATATTCATTGGTGACGCATGAATTAGCAGAGATGAATTTGTGTTTAAGGAATCTTGATGGAGCACCCCGCAGCACAAATCAAAGCCATCAAGCAAATGAAACTGTTCATCCGACCAACACACACTCTGCACCTGCCTATGCGGAGTGCAGCGGCAAGGAGCTCAGGTTGGAATCCCAGAGGTAGGCCGGGAATCATTTTGTTTGCTTACTCACTGTTCTGTCTGTGTGTTCTGTGGAGGTACAAGAAATAGTCCCCAGGGATGTGCTGTAGGTTCCAGTTAAAGGTCATCATGTCCCAGAGTTTCTAACTATTAGCTTGAAGTAAGCCACCATCTCAGGCAAGTTAGTCACACATCCTCATCTGATGTGCATAGACACTGGTTCTTCAGAAGCAGGACCAGGGCAGTCTCACTCCCAGGTCTCTCTGCTGTTTACATGGGGCCAGAGCAAGGCTGAGTTGAAGATACTGTGCCTGGCATAGCTACGGGTCCTGGCCAGGTCATCAGGCTGCTTCTTGGGCAGATGCATCACCAGGTGGTTGTTGGGGTGTGGGGATCTCAGGTGGGGCCCAATAGCTTTGTGCTGTTCAAGTTATTTCCTTTGTTCAAAGCCTTGTGCTTGAGCTTCTCCTTAGATGCCCTGATAGGATAAGAGTCCTGCCCTGAACCACTGACGTGACGAAAGCCTTGACTTGCCATTTAATTCTCTTCTCTTTGTAGGCAGACTAGGTCCAGAAACTTCAGGCCTGGTCTCAAGCTCTTATTTACCTCAGAAACATATTTGCATATTTAGGTTTCTGTTCTCTTTCTTCTCTCTTCTCTCCTCCTCTTCCCCTCCTTTGTTGAATTCTATTCAGCCCACAATTGCTGAATTCTATTATGTGTCAGGTATAAGCTAAGCTTATGCTCCATTACCAGCTGGGGAGAGGAACACCATTCATGATAGCCATACTATGGGCTTAGCCTAGGAATCCATGAACATATGGATGAAGAAAGAAGATGGAGTCTGACTCAGCTATAAAGAAGAGTGAAACTGTGTCATTTGCTGGAAATTGTATGGAACTACAAACCATAGAGAATAAAAGAATGAAACACAGACACACAAATACTGTAGATTTTCCCCCTCATATACAGAATCCAGATTTTCTAAACAAAGGTATGAAAGTAGAAAAGATCTATTTGGAAGGAAGACGTGATCAGCAGAAGAGGTGGGAGTGGGGAGAAGCAATGAAGAGGGACACAAAGCACACTGTGTTACAGTGTCATGATGGAACCTATTATTTGGTACAAATGACATATTCTCATAAAATATAATAAAGTCCATTCAATCTATTACAACAAAACACCACAATACCACCACCCCCCAAACCACACCAAAACAAAAAACAAAAACACTACATCTGAAAAACCAGAAGTTTCTTTCTTAGAGCTCCAGAGGCTGGGAAAACCAATCAGGATGGAGGCAGCAGCATCTCCTACGGCAGCTCTCTATTTGTCTGTCCTGTTATATAGTTCTTTGCTGCTGAGAAAACAGATCCTGTGGATTTGTGTGCTGGAAAAATTTAATAATTCTGGAAGCTTGAAATTTCAAGATCAAGGTCCTGGTACATTCAAGGCTTAGGAAAACCTGTCTCCTGGTTCACAGAAGGCCAATTTTGGCTATATTCTCATGAGGCAGTGGGATGAAGGAGCCCTCGGGAGCCTTTCACATAAGGGCACTTATGCCATTGATGAGGGTTCTATCCTCATGAATTGATGGCCTCTCAAAGGCTCTCCCTCCTAATATCACCACCCCAGTGATTAGTTTTAGCATATGAATTTTTGGTGAACATAAATTCTAGGCCATCGCAGGATTTTAGATGATAATATTTCCCAAGGAGAAGAATAAAGGAGGAGGAGCAGGTTCTGTGTACAGACAAGTACAACAGCTACATGAGAATCCTACCGGCACAAAGAAACCCCTCTTTTTCTTGTGAGTCAGACACCATGAACAATACTCAGGGCCTTTCTGGCTCTAAGTGTATCTCGCTGGCCACTTGTGCTTGGTTCCACAAGCACCTGCAAATTTAATTTCCCAGCATGCCTTTGGACAGGGTTTCTGAGATGAGGACCCTTGAAATACCATAGCAGCTTCTTGAAGTGAACAGAGGCATCCTGGCACCTGTGCTGTGACATGACTCAGAAGCTGGGCTCGGGGAAACTATGACTACCATGCATGCTTGGACAGCTGGTACAGTGGACAGCCCAAGAGATTCTCTACCCAGCCTGCATGTGAGGCGTGCTCACAAAGGGTTGGCAGGATATTTTTTCTCAGCCAGCCATAACACTCACTCTGATCCACACTAACACTCGGGGGCACTGTTGAACCTCAGCCCAAAACAGAGCACCAAGCAAATAGCTTCTGCTTGGCATTGGTTCTTTCAATGGCTGGATCATTAGTTTTCATTACTCAAATGTCCTGTACTTTGAATGATACATAAAGAGGCCTCTGAACCCCCATCGCCACAGCAGGGATTCTTCAGTGTTCTGTGATTTATATGACCTGGGCTGACCCCACAAACTCCTCTTCATTTCAGCTTTTGACTGGCTGGATCCTTCCTGGTTCCTAGACTAGATCATCCTATTGGCTTTGTATTGCTGTTCTCCAGGCTCCAGAGAGGCTCAAATCAGCTTGTACCATTTTCTCTTCCAGACTGGGAATCGCCAGACATTAGCTTTTGTTTACACAGGATTCATCACATCTCCAGGAGAGGCTGAGTCAGGATTGAGACCCAGGCTTGTTTGCGGCAGTGTAGTTTTCCTCCTGACCTCACAGCCTGCCTCAGTACAGGCTCCCAGCAGAGATCACACGGAGGACAGCCGCTGATTCCCCAAAGAGGAGATGGGGGAATAATTCCTTTTATTGGCTTTATCCACCCACACAGGGACTGAATTCTTGCACTTCCCTGAGAATAAGAACCGTCACTGTTGTTTGCTAATTAGGTCAGCTATAGTGACTCTTTCCCACAGTATAAAAGTTTCTAGGGGTTGATGTTAAAAAATAGTGAACCTAAAGCACATCTCAGGGCCAGTGAGATGGTAGATAAAGGCACACCCTGCCAGGCCTGACAACCTGAGTTCTATTTCCAGGACCCACAGGGTGGAAGGAAAGAACTAACTTCTGAAAATCATTCTCTGTTCCTTCACACAGGTGTTTTGCCATGTTCCGCCCCACCCCCAAACATACACGAAAACAAATCACACATACAAATAAATAAATACAATGTAAAACTTTTTTTCTGAAGACCTCAGCAGATCCTTATCATGGAAATTTAGGAGACTGAGGAGAATACAGTAAAAAAAAAAAAAAAACTGACTTCAAACTACCAACCATTTTCATTTTACTTCTTGGGGGTAATTATTATTCTCTGTATGTGTGGAGGAGAGGAAGCAGAGCAGAGCGAAGCATCTCTCTCAAGGCCTCACAGCTCCGTAGGACTCCGTAATCTGTCTCTGACTACCTGTTAAACCACCCCTCAAAGCAAAGAATCCCTCATGTTCATGTGCAGGAAAAATGAGCAGTCACCTTAGTGATGAGACTGAAAACCCTTCAGGAAAAGAAAGTTCGCAGTATAGGAGTAGTGGCTCAGAAGTCCCCTTTATCAGGAAGCGTTTCCATCTGTCAAAATGTAACCCAAAGGACGGCCCTGGAACCTGCCATCATTCAATCAGACCCCTGGTGAATGAGCTAGGGACTGATCCTCTTGAGAGAAAGAGAGAAGAAAAACGAGGGGCCATCGCTTGCGTCATAGGGGGCGATGGGTAGTCACTGAAACTGTGCAGCATCTCTGACCGACTGTGGGATTAAGACAGACCAGGAGACTCTTGTTCTTCAGCCCACGATCTCTCCTGCATTCCCATCTATGCCCTACCTCAGATCTTAAAAGCTGCTTGATTTCTGAACTAACATGACCCTCTCTTCCTGCAAACCCCCATTCTAGAACATGATATTTATTCACTTTAACCATTATTTTACATGTTTATATCTATATCTTGTTTCGCCCAATTCAGGATTTTAAATGCCTTCAAGATCGAGACAAGATCTTACCTGCCTTTACATGCCTGGGCCCTGTGATTCTCAGAATACCCCTCATCTCCTGCTGATGCTCAGGAAATGTCACGAAGATTGTATCACCAGGTGGCTGGGACATCCCGAGATAACTTCCTGGACTTTAAAGCCCTTGGTAACCTGTTTGAAAACAGTGCCTGGGGAATGTGGGTAAGCTGCAGATCCTGGGGCCTGAAGAGATGGCTCAGCTCTAAGGAGTGCTTACTGCTCTTGCAGAGAACTGGAGTTCAGTTCCTAGCATTTATGACATGCAGCTTAAAACCACCTGCAACTACAGTTCCAGATGGATGTCTGACGCCCTCTTCCAAGACCCCTTGGGCACCACACTCACACACACATACTTCTTATGTTACTTGAAAAGTAAATGTTTTTTGAAAATTCAGATTCCAGTGAAGGGTGTCTAAGTGAAGGTTGAGAGGCTGCACTTCCAACCGGCTCTTATGTAATCCTGCTGCTGATCACACAAGAAAAATGGAGGCTTAGATTGTTGCATGTACTATCTCTCAGTGATCGGATATTTCATAGAGAAAGATCAGCAGCTGGGTCTGTGTATCCCAGCATGCTCTTTTCTATCTTGAACTTAGGCAGGCTACCTAAGTCAACATCATGTGGACTTTGCGCTAATTAAAGAAAATCAGTAGGTGGGATTTGATTCAGTCCAGTTTAACACAATCACCGCGCCAAACCAAAGGACCAGTTTGCTGCATGGTTTTGCCCATTCACATTTTGACAACATCTCCGCTATCAGCCGCACACTTATTTTTTCCCCTAAATATTCTCCCACCAATATATCAACTGTGTTAGGTAATTAAATACAAACGCTTCTATTGTGTTATTACTTTATATATGGTGGACCTCTTCTGGCAGAAAGATGTCCTCACTTTGTTGAATGCAGTGGCTTCTTGTCTGTTTTCCCTGATAAGTGTGGTGATCCCAGGCTTTTCTGCTCCCATTTCTCCTTTAATGATTTCCTAATGCTGATGTGGCAATGTGCAGTTAGTGAATCAGGAATGTTCTAACTGGATTAGCCAAGGGCTTGTGTCCATTGAAACACAGCTCTGAGGAGGTACAGAAACAGAACCTATGCTCAGTGTTCATTATCTCAGTTCTGAAAGCCAAGCAGTACACTGTCATGATCCACACGAGCAACTCTGTTCTGCACTCTTTCACCTCAGAGCTGCTGTCTGTCCTGGTACCATGTGATGCTCTTAAAACTTTTTCTGTATGTTTCTTCTTCCTAAATCTTCTTGTGGAAGAGAAAATGTGACCTGTGCTTGAGCAAAACACATTGTATGATCATGTTCTCACTTTGAGACTGAGCTGTTTGTCCAGAATAGGCCATCATTTCTGCACTTTCTAGTTCAGCATATTGACAAAGGATTTGGCATGTGCTATGCAAATCTCTCTTTCTCCCCCCTCTCTCTTTCTCTCTCTTTGCTATTTAACAATTATCTATTTATCCATCATCTATCTATCCATCTATCAATTGACTATCAATTATCTATCTATCTATCTATCTATCTATCTATCTATCTATCTATCTATCTATCTATCTATCTACCATGACTTCCTATGGATGTGAAACGGAAGTGTTTGATTACCTAGCAATAAAGCTGATGGAAGTAGAAATACAGAGTTGATAGAAGACTTAGCCAAAGGAATACATTTTCAAAAGAGCACAACACAGCTTTATGCATAGTTACCAAAGGCAAAAGGAACGTTTGGCTGTGAGGATCCTGGTGATCAAAGCATAACAGACAGTTGAGTCAGAGCTTAGCATTGGGCAGTGCATGTGACTCCCTCTCTGCTACTGGGTACATAGCTCTGAAAGCAGTTTCTCTCAAGAACTGGGACAGCAAACAGCCTCCTTTACAGATCTGAAAGGTTTTCCATGTATCTCTGTGTGATTTCTTCTTTAATACACACCGATACCAAAATATTCAAGGACAACTTAGATAAACAAACCCTTGAGTCTAAGAGGAGAGTACTTAGAACTTCTGAGATGAACAGCTTGATAAAATGTTAAATACCATCACACAATTTTCTGCTTGTTAAATTAGAGGAGCTCATTGCCATCAAAATGCAGCGGCAAGAAATGAAATACAGCGAAGCAGTGAATGTGGTCAAAGCAATCTCTTAGGTTTTACCTTAAATTCACGTACCGTGTCGCTGGGTTTGGGGTGAGCTACAGAGCTGGGTGTGAGATGAGCCACAGAGCTGTCTGAAGACAGAAAGCTATGGATTCCGCCTCATTTTCTAACATTTTATGTCTGGGGGACCCTGGCAAGTTACTTGCCACTTTTAGGCATCACTCCTTTTAAGCAAGCACATATGCATATATGTAAGTATACGTGTATATATCAAATGGTGTTTAACATTGTGTCTGGAGAGTGTTGTCATCACGGTCAGGAAACAGTTGTGTTTTTAATCGGACACTATCTATCAGGATAGTTCTAGAAATTACCCCGAAATATTCACGGTGCAAGATGGTAGCTCCTAATCACATATGGCTATTCACATTCAAATGCAATAATCATGTAGTTAGATACAAACTTAACCCTGCCTGTAAAGCGCTCGATAACTTCAGATGCTGTTGGTTGCTGTGTCGTGTGAGAGAGATAAAAGCAGCTTTCCTATGTTCTCATCATCACAGAGTTTCATTGGGGAGAGATGGTCTAGAACAGTAGTTTTCAACCTGGGGGTCGTGATCCCTTTCACAACCCTCTATCTACAAAAAAAAATATTTACATTATGACTCATAACAGCAGAAAAATTATAGTTATGAAGTAGTAATGAAAATAATTGTATGGTTCGGGGTCAGCACAGTATGAGGAATTCTATTAAAGGGTTGCAGCACTAGGAAGGTTGAGAGCTCCTGGCCTAGAGAGATGTATAAGCTGCATAGCACTTAAGTTCTTATTTACAGTACCGTTTCTTTCAGGCTAGCTAGCATTTGTAAAGAGCAGACAATTGACAGATTTTTTGGAAAATGCTTGGAGGACAAGGATATCAGTTTTCCAAGTAAACCGGATCAGTAGTTTTTAAAACCAAACAGGTAGTGAAGCCCTAGAACACAGAAGGGGCTGGCCTTCCAAACGACTTTCCTCATACCAGCCTATAGGGAAGGTGTGGAAGGCAGACCGATGCGGCATCTCTAGGCAATTGTAGGATTTATCTCAACACTAGACCACAGCCTGCTCCAATAGCTAAAAGGCCTACAGAACCAGCTCCCAGTTTACCCTGAATTGTTTCCCAGTATATGCATCCATTCAGCCATACAAGTACACACATGGGTAGAGATGTAAGAATAAAAGCCCCTCCTTTATACAATCTTTTAAGACAGGGAAAAATCCAAAAGCTGTTCTTTTCCTGATTTTAATTAGTAACTTCTTCCATCAGGAGACGTTTCTAGAAACAGAGAGAGGACCAAAGACAATAATTCAATGAAAATCTCAATCTTGTCTGCTATTGGCCTAGAAGCCAAGACTGTGCCTGGCTGACTTTCCTGTTTTACATCCATTGTGCTCTCCAGATCTTTGAGAGAAACTCCTAATAATGAGAAGGAGCCTCATTAACAACCTCCCTTCTTTCCCTTGACCTTGTTTGTAACCAGGTAACAATGGTTAATCTGTTCTTCTGTACTCAGCAGTCAGAAAACACTGTAGAAAGAGAAATGTGCCTGCACTCCAGAGTCCTCCAGATTGGCTAAGAGTGGACCTCTGTAGGAATGGTTGGTAACTGCAGGAGAGAATTACTAAACTCTGCATGGAAACTGAGTGTGTGTATGTGTAGGTGTATATGTGTATGCATATTTATGTGTATATGTGCATGTATGCTACTCTCTACATACACACATATATTTGTATATATGTCTTTATATGTGTATGTGTGTTTATATGTGTATATATAGATGTGTATGTGTGTATTGTGTGTATGCTTGTGTATATGCATATGTGTGTATGTGTGGATAGCCAACACAAATGTTTACTTCCACATCACCAATCTTCCTAAATCGAGGTAACTATAGTGTGCTAAGTGTTGAAAGGACTTTGAATACTCACCCCTTGCAAGGAATGACAGTTCTCTATGGCTGATGAACTTAGATAGCTAATAGTTAATGTTTACCACTGAAAGCAAAAGAATTGAAATAAGAGAATGACAGTCTTGACCAAGGCCAATACAATTTTTTATTTTTTTTGGAAAGAAAAATAAAGCATTGGCTTTGTGTTTATCACAAGAACAGAAATCCGTTTCAACTGACAGAAATTCATTTCTCCTGCAAAGCCCCCAATTTCTCCCACCTGCTTTCCACTCAGACCAACCCCACAAGAAGGATGTGTTCCCTAGATACCCAGCAGTAAGGAATATAAAGGCTTGCAAACTCCACAAGTTTCTTCTCCTAATTATGTGAACAGGCATTAAAAAAAAAAAACTCGGCATACCATCTATTCAGATTAAACTCCAGTCCAGGAGCCTTTTATTTGAAGATTGTCAGTGAAAGGTGGAAAGGCACCTCTATTGTGTGATTTCCACAGCTTTAATAACCCAAAGAGAAGCACTGAAAAAGATCCCAGTATTTGCATGTGAGTGATTTCTGTTAGGAAAGATCTAAAAATACCCATAACAGCCTGTTTCCCTATCCTTTTCCCTTGAAGCCAGCCTGAGACTTTTCTCTGTTTAACCAACCAAAATGACTTGCTACAAGTCCCCTGTGATTACCCTCATGTCCCAGTGTCCGTTAGCTCTAAACAAATGAGTTTATCCAGTGTATGCGGGCTTCAGCCCTGCTTAGTGCTAGGGATACACTTACCCATTTAATAACTGGTATTTGTCCAGACACTTAATTGCACCATCCTAAACACACAGAGAAGCTCTTGAGGGAAGGTCACTAAGAAGAGACAGGTGTTTAAAACTCTGCTCCTATAGGCCAGCCCCTTCTGCATGTGAGTCTCTGGGTTTGGGATTGGGAGCATGGTGGAGAGAACCCACCCAGAAGCTGCTGCCCATTTGCCATGTTGCTTTTCATCAAGCAGAATCCACTGGTGAAGAAATGTGTTAATACCATGGTTGAGAGAGTGAGCCTTGGACGAAAGCGATGCTTTCAGGTTAGAGCATAGGAAGATGAAAGTCAAGAGACCCCACTTATGATCAGAGCTGCTTATGCATTTATGATTACCATAACTCTGCATCTTTAAATAAATCACTCTTTAATTAAATTAGTTAAATCCTGGAATCCAAGCGTGAGTTGATTCAGATGGTTCAAGCCAGCCTGAAGTCCTTAAAAATCCCTCTCACTTTCTAGCTGAAGCCCCTCAGCACTTCATAAGGTGCTGTACTCATGATGCAGAATCTCTGGGATATTATAGAAGCCCCATCCCTCAACATTTTGATTCTTATGATTCCTCTTGCTCTTGACCAATGCTTCTGACTTCCTTTAAAGGCCACCTTATGTTTTCAATTTTGGTCTAACTCTTGCAGAGTGACTTTGCAATCTATCTCTCCCTCTCTCCTGTCCTCCCTCCCTCTCTGTCTCTCTCTGCCTTGTGATCTTGCCCTTGCCCTTGGGAACCTCTGCATGCAGGTGGCTAGTCAGTCTGCCATGCAGAGTCTACCAGGCTTTGTGATTGCCTGAGGGTCTCAGTCCTAGCCTTGGCAATTGTCCCAGGTGAAACCAGAGAAGGTTTGTTCCATGGGTTCCTGAGTCTCCTTTTTAAAGGGTGGTAATAATATTTCCAATAAAGATTCCCAGCTGCTACTCCTGAAGCTGACTGCATTTCTCATTGGACCTTTGGAGTCACAGAAACTAAAGCAGAGCTTAGAATTCAGTGAGTGTTAATGTCCTTGACTGACAGGTGCACTAAATGACTGGCTTCCTCTTGCTATCGCTTTCTAGCTCTTGGATAGCAGAATGAAGGACCTGGAAGCCAAGGACCAGGCAAAAGAACACTGTTGCTTATATTTGGAAAGTGCAGATATCGACACATTAAAACCTCCTCAAGGCCTGTTGAGGAAAAGCTGCCTCGCTTTGGCTCTCAGTGCTCTCTATGCTCAGAAGAGCACCCAGCTCATTTGTATATGTCACACCCACAGCATCCCTTGTAGCTAGTGCTGCATGGAAGATTATTTGAAAAAAAAACTGATTTTTGTCCAAAGTCTCCACCCTGCCATGAACATACATGCACACATACACAACTACACATGTACACACACACAGAGAAATATATATGTACACATACATACACATAGTCTTGCTTGCACATAGCAATCAAGAGACCTTCCATGCAGACATCACTCATCATTTCGTTACTTCCCATAAAAGGGCCATTGTCTTCTGAAAACGTACATCATCCACTTCTTACATGGCCCTTCTACCTGCAGGGACTCCCAGGTCCCGTGAAACTCAGGAGCATACTCTGAGTCATAGACACAGGAATGCACTATGCAGACCCGGAATCAGCAAATACTTTTCTGGAAAGAGCCAGATGGTGACTATTTCAGGATACGCAGGCCAGACGGCCTCTGCCACATGGACCCAGATCTGTTATTGAGGCATGAGAGTGGACACAGACAATACTAAGACAAACAAGTGTGGCTCTGAGCCAGCAAGAGTTCATTTCTGAATACTGAAATCTGAATTTTATCTAACTCTCACATGTCACCAAACAGGATTCTTTCTGTTTGTTTTCAACAGTTTAAGACTGTAAAAAAAATGTGCTAAGCTGACAGGCTGCACAGAAGTAAGCAGCTGGCTGGTATAGTCCATTGGCCAGTCAGCCAATTTGTGCTCTGTGTCAACGGGCTCTGAATGTCGTGTTCACAGAATGCTATTGGACCACATTAAGGGACATGCTTTAAAGAATGCTGTGATGAATTCTTAAATGTTACCAAAGCTGTTAGGATCAGGGGGTGGCCCCCAGAACCACAGTAAGCTAGAAACATTCACTCATCATCAATAAGCTAACAAATAAAACTTGCAACACACACACACAGACAAATGAGCATGCATGCATGCAAATATTCAGTGTGATTACTCTAGGAAGAGAAACAAAGAGGTTCAGTGACCACCTACCCTGCCCCAACCAAGTTAATTTTCATAGTCCCAAGATGAAGGCTAGGTTTGACTAGAAGGCAAGAGATTCGCATAGCTAAGCAGCCCAGGTTAAGTGTATCCTCCCCCACCACAACCACTCTTCTCAAGTCTGTCCTGCAAGGTGGTCTGACAAGTTGTCAGAACTGCATGAAATCTCCTTCTGAGAGACAACTTCCCCTCCGGCTGACCTCAGGCTCCCTGCACTTTCCATCTCCCAGCATGAGATTCTTGGAAAAACTCCAATTTCCTAGTGTCCGCTGCTATAATAATGAGAGCCAAAGGGAGGCTGTCCTTAGAATATTTTCATTCTGGCCAAGATGCCTACAAAAGCAAACCCCTCAGACCCCAACATGAGCCCCTAAGACACTGTTCTTTGTGTCTTCTGAGCACTGTACACTGGGCATTTTGGGTCCCCGTGGCCCAGATGAGGACACACTCTTCTTTTGCCACACCCATCTCCCTCCTCTTTCTCCCCTGTAAGGGATTTGTCATCTGTGCTGATTCCAGCTGGAAGCTGCCTGCTCACAGTTCCGTGCACAAAGCTGTGTGTTTTAACAACAGCGGTGGCATCTGCAGAACCCCCAAGATGCCACCTCATGCTTGCATCCTGTCACCACAGTGACAAATACTGCATCCTGAGCCTGGGAAATTGAGTTGATGGACTGATGGCAGTCTTCTCACTGAAAGAGGGAGCTGCCACCTGGCCAGCACATCTGTGTTGTTGTTAGCTCAGATGCAGACGAACCTCAGCAATACCTCCCTTGCATGCCAGGGAGACATAGACTGGTCCCATCCACCTTGAGGACATGTGGTAAAGGCTGTTGAGGAAGGCCACACACTGGGTTGGTGTGCTCTTTGAGGAAGGCTAGGCCCACAGTGTGGGCATTTGGAAAATTGCTTAGGAATCTGCTGCCTGGAAGGTTGCATGCTAGATGCTGCTGATACAAGGGCAGGGGTTAAACAACAGCTGTGTCACTCACTCTGAGCTCAGTGGAAGAGACAAGGACATCACTGGTCAGTTATAGCACAAAGTGTAGACAGAGCAGAGGGATTGTCTCTGTCTCTGTCTCTCTCTCCATTTCTCAGTGTCTCTTCCTTTGCACTAAACTACTCAAAAGAATGCCATTAGGTTCCCTGCTTCTACTTGTGGACATGCCTCTGTCATCACATTAACTAAAACCACCACAGACACATTAAACCATTGTGCTGTTCCCCACTTAAAGCCCACCCTTGAATGCAAGGCTCTCATACTGGAATCAGATCTTGAATCCTTTGGTGGCCTCTGGGCTTAGCAATCCTTTGGGCTCACCTCTGCCCGCTTTTGTTTAGCTTAATATGATTTCTCCATGGTCAGTGTTTTTCATGTTCTTTCCCCCTCCCATCTGGAATCAAATGACCACATCAAAGTACTGGCTTCTTTGTATGCTATTGCATGAGTGATTTGAGGAACGTAGTTCATTTCTTGGCACCTCAGCTTTTGCACTGTGCAATGGACGTAACAACAGTGCCCCCATTCTAGGGATACTGAGAAGATTAACCAAATGGTATCTCCCTATCTCTCCTGTTTTTCCACCTCACTAGATTTTGTATATTATTTTAGAGCAACGTTGGCTTCACGACAAAATCCAGCAGAAGATGCAGCCTCTGGCGCCACACTCATCTGGCCTCTCTAGCATCCCTCACCACCGTGGTTCCTTCTTATTCCTTCTGATCCTGTGTTGATACACCATCAGTCAAAGGCCATGGCTCACGCCAACCATCACTGCTGCTGATACACATTCTCTGGAATTGGGCAAACACACAGTGACCCATACTAACCACCACAGTAGCACAGGAATTAGTTTTAATTCCCTAAAACTGCCCTGGGCTCCATCTGTTCACACCCCTGCTCACAGTCCAAGGCAACCCCGACCTCTTGACTTTCTTGGGAAGTTTTGACTTTATGTATGGCTTATGTTATACAGTCTGAAGCAAGTGTGCTGCTTCTGCAGATCGGTGTCTTTCAGTGAGTAATATGTGTTTATGTTGCCTCCATCTCTTTTCACGTCTTGACAACTCATCTGTTTTTGGTGTTGCATAATGCTCCAATACCTAGATTATGCAGTCCGTTATTGGGCTTTTCATGTACCGAAGGACATTTTGTTTGTTTTTAGATTTGGTAATTATGAATAAAGCACCTGTAAACACTGCACAGAGCTTTAGATGGACAGATGCTTTCTGTTCCTTTGATATGAAGGAGCAGGACTGCTGGTCCCTTAGTATGATTACATTTAGTTTTACAAGAAACTACTCACTTGCCTTCCAAAGCTGTTGAGTCATTTTGCAATTTTGCATCCTTAACGTTGATTGTGGGCATTGCTTTGGCTCTGTACCCTCAACAGCATTTGGTGTTGCCAGTGTTATGACCTAAAGATTAGAAGAGGTGTGCAGTGGTATCTGTTATTATTTTGCTTTTGATTTTCTGGTGACGTGACATGGAATGTCTTTTGTATACTTATTTCCTGCCCTTTTTTTGGGGGGGGCTGGTCTTGAATATATGGGTAATTGAGACCCTGGCCCCCATTTCTAGTCTGAATCATAGCACAGGATATATTCAGAGTTGAGTGAAAATGGAGGCAAAGGACACCAAGATGACATGGCAGCTTCTCAACCATGGATGAGGGAATCTGTGCACAGCCCACATTTCCAGGTTTCTCTCACACATACCTTTGAATGTCACTGAATATGCCTTGCTCTGGGTTGAATGATTCAGTGCCTTTCCTAGAGCTACTTTGGGTAAAGGGAAGACAGGAGTAGAGGGCATAGATATAAAAAGGAACCTAATGTTTCTTCTTTCCTTTTCTGGTTATAAGTATGTATTTCTTATACACAGAGCTTGTGAGTAGACATGGGCACAGTCTTCTCAAATACTGAGAGCTGACATCCTTCAGAAGTTTGCAGAGTACAACAGAGAACCCATTCCAGGGCTAGGGATTCGCCTCAGTTGGCAGAGTGCTTGTCTGGTGTGCAAGTAACCCTTGTTCAAGCCCCAGGACTAGATAAACTGAGCATGGTAACACATAGTTCTGATCCCAGCCCTGGGGAAGTGGAAGCAAGAGGAGATCACAATCATTTTAGACTACACATGGAGTTCAAGGCCATTCTGGGTTTCACTAAACCTGTCTCAAAACAAAACAACTTAGGCACAAAGCCTATGTACAGTTTGAGGAAGAGATGGTAGCTGGCATGCCCTAGCTAGTAAGTGTGTCTGAGAACTTCATTCAGGGCGTAAAGACTAATGACTAGCTTGCTGCTTGTCCCTCTACTCCAAATTGCACACAGCAGGCATCACAGCAGGATCACAGCACACCTGCTGAACCTGTCATCCGTCTTGGAATTCCTTTTGCTAATTCTGCTAATACTGTTCCCACAAGCATTAAGGAATGAAAGTCTTTTAGGGACCTCACCATCCTAGGGTGGAGAACCTGAGAATGAAGCAATGTCATGTTCTTTAAGCCTTTGCACTCATCATCAGTTTTTTAAAATTCTTACAGGCAAGTTAAATCTATGCTTTTTTTTTCCGAGAAAAATCAAGTTCTCCATCAAGGTTGTGAAATATTTTTAAAGCTCATTCACGGCTCATTAGGAGACAATTCACTGGGGCAAAGGGTAGAGAATGTTCTTGGCTTTAGAACAAACAGTCCTGGGCTATTTCTGGGAGGGGGAGTGGCTTGAAATTTCAGGGAACTCAGAGGGGGGGCCTTAGCAGGGAGGGCAAGACTAAACCTGTCTGATTGCTGTGGTGGTCCCCAAACCACCCTGCACATTCAAGTCTTGCGCAGAATTTAATTTTAGCAGTTGGGAGGTAGAGGCAGATGGATCTCTGTGGGATAAAAGAAAGACAGCCTGGCCTACGTAGCAAGTTCCAGGTTAGCCAGGGCTACCTAGTGAGACCCTGCCTCAAAAAATAAAACAAACAAACAACAACAGCAAAAAACCAAACCCAAATCAAACCAAACAACCAACCAAAAAAACCAAACAAAAGCTGAACACCCTTTAAAATGAGAGTTTCAGGAGGAGACCCACTCAGAAAGGAGCTTTCAAAGGTCCCAAGGGATTCCACTCTGCAGTCAGGTCTGGGAACACTGTTCGGAACACCACACTGCTTTACAACTGCCTGACTCATTTCTTATCAAGGATGCCTCTAGAACTCATCTGTTTCCTGCAACCCTTTAAACAGGTGTCATAACCCTGTGGTGCAGACAAAGGAACAAAGCCACAGAGGAATGAGTTAAAGTATCAAAGTTCCAGGGGTGGGGGCAACTGAGTCCTGGGATTTTCTGATCCACGGCAAGAGATGTTGCCATTCTGGTGTAGGGCAAGGTAGAAGGACAGGTGAGTTCATATAAAAAGATAAGAAAGTATGTACTGAAGGAGTGATATGTGGCCTTCTTAGGAGCCTGTGGAAGAGGTGGGGGAAGGATAGAAGGACCCGGAGGAAACAGGAGCTTCATGAGAATACCAGCAGGGCCAACCTACTTGGGCCCACAGGGTCCTGTGGAGACTGAAGCCCCAACCAAGGATAATGCATGGACTGGATCTAGGCCCCCTACAAATATGTACCTGATGGGCAACTTGGTCTTCTTATGGGTGCCCTAGTAAGGGGAGCAGGCACTGTTTCTGACATGGACTCTGTTGCCTGCTTTTCGATCACTTCTGTCCACTGAAGCCGCCATGCCAGGTCACTGTGGAAGAGGATGTGCTCAGTCCTGATGCGACTTGAAGTGCTGGAGTGAGTTAGTTGATGGGGAGCTCTTCTTTCCTGAAGGGGAGGGGAGAGGAAGTAGGGAGAAAGGAGAGGAGAGACCAGGAGGAGGGGGACCACAATTGGGATGTAAAGTGAACAACTAAATAAATAAAGTTAAAAGTTTAAAAAATGTCACATCTTGGAAAGACAGTTTCTTCATACACACACACACATGCATGCACACGCATGCACACGCATACACACACCAATATAGCAACTAAGTGTGTCAAGCAAAAGTTCAACAACTCTCCTGCCCCAGTCTCAAGACAGCCCAGGAATGTGCCCACGGAGGGAAGCCTGTGAAATACCAGCCTATATGAAAGAGAACAGATTCGTGTAACAATATTTTCACAGTCTGAGTCTCAAGGTTCAGCAGTTCATATAATGAGATTATTCCAACCTGGAGGCCAATTGGAAAAGCAATTACAGAACATTAAAGCCCCATTGCTTAACTCCCCGACCCTGCCTACCTCATTCTCTGACCTGCATCCATCACCCTGACATCTTCAGTTTGAACTCTGGGCCAGTGAGAAGCTGGGTGCCTTGGTTCACAGGAATTGTAGAGATTTCCATGAGAGAAAGTCAGATAGAAGTTCACCATTTGCTCAGTGATCATTTAAACAACTTCCCAGAAAGGAAAAAAAAAATGAATTACACAAATGCCTCCATGATCCAGATGTGAGCAAAATGGTTTTGCTGGCTATCTTATTTAATACCCATCAGCTAATAGTGGTCAGTACCTACTGGTACCAGCCCAGGAGTGCTCAAAACTTGATGATTCTGTTGTTCCCTCCCCTTGTGTACTTTGCAGACATCGCTAATAGATTTCAGCGCATAGTCCTGCAGAACCTGTCTCAATCATCAATGAAGCAAGAGAATTTATTTATTTATTTACTTATTTATTTATTTACATATACTTGAGAACCTAAGGCCTGTTAAGACCTGCCAGGGCACTTTCCATTAAGCTGAGGCTGGGAGAGGTGAAGAAACTTGCTTGAGTCCATCCTGCAAGGAAGTGGTACAGCTGAAATCAAACTTCGAGTCCCAAAACCTCATTCATGTTCTCTCTGACCTCCATTGCCTTGTACATGAGAGTATGTTCTTGTCTGGCTTATTCCTCATCCTTCCACCTACAGTCTCAAGTAGCATTCGGGAAAAGCTGCGTAGCTACCATCCTCCACTCGATGTTAGTTAGGTATACAGGTTTCCCCTTCTTTCCATTCCAGCCTCACCCTGGACGAAACCTCCATTATCACACAAAAACCTTCACTGCAAGACAATATCATGAAACATTAACTGTTACGTTCTTACTCCAGATAGGTAGCTGTGTTTTCTCCTCGCCTAGCCCCTCCCGTTGATCATAGGGAGGACGGCATCTTGTTCAGTTGCTCTTGAGGGTATGTCAGTCGTGACAGCAGTGCCATACAGGAGCAAATAGAGCCTTTTTACCCTGCATCAGACTCTAGAAATCAACAAGACAGGAGCTCTGTGGGAAAGAGCTCTTGGAGTGTCAAGATGGGTACATGGCTGAGTCTAAGTGGGCCAAGAGGCTCCAGCGAGAGGCCATCCTTTTTTTTTTTTCTGCCTGTCAAGGAGCTGTGGGAGGAAGGCTCAGAGAGAAGAGAATAATAAGATGCTGGGGAGCATCCTGGAGAGGCCAGAGGGAGGGTCAGGGGGAGTACGTGCTCACTTCTAGGCTGGAGAGAGTTGCCTGGCAAAGAGTGCATGAAGCATTAATCAGTCCACATCTCTCCAGTGCAGGGAGACAGCAGGAGGGTGAACATGATGGACTCTGCAGACAGGAGGACCTGAGCCATTCCATCAACACTTTAGGGTCCCATGGAGGCCTAGCAAAACTCCAGAAATAATTCATATGTTTTCAAGAAGGCCTTGGGGATGACTGAGAGCTTTGGAGAGAGCCCCACATTCATGGTTTGATTGGACAAAGTCTACTGGATCAGGCTTTGGTCAGAGTCTCTCTTAGGATCCTTACCTGACTCTTTCCAAAGCCATTGTGCTCTTCCTTCAAGCAACCTCTGGTTGAGCACAGGCCTTCCTAAGAGGATTTTTGGGACTTCCTGGTACTGTTCTTAACTGCCCCTCCCCACCCCTTGAGTGGGGAGGGGCTCTGGCCTCCAGAACTCAGAAGGAAAAAGTGATGGACTCCTGATATTCTTTCTAGCTGACAACAGAAGCAAAGATATACTTAATGGGAAAACCCTGAGAATCCATCAGCTTGATATGGGACAGAGTGCTTTCCATGATGTCCCCACTATGGAAAGTTTATATAAGACACCGACAATTGGATGGTTCTTGAGATGCATGAGGAATTAGATGGGTAGAGAAGAGGAGGAGGAGAAACACAGAGGACCCAAAGGCAGACAGCAAAGAGCTCAGGCTTAGGATATTAGTAATATCATTGGCCTGGAAGAAATTTACCCTCTTAAACGCCAACTCAGCTTTAAATGGGGGCTTAACACAATATAAGCTCATATCCATTGTTCAAAAAGACAGTCCCCAGATTTTGCTTTTGATAAAAAATACAACACCAAAGTATCAGCATGAAGGCTATGTCTTGTTTTTTTTATTTTTCATAATTTTTTGAAGTTTTATTTATCTATTTGTTTGTTTGTTTGTTTGTTTACTATGAGTACTCTACCTGCATGTACACCTCCATGCCAGAAGAGGGCACCAGATCTCATTATAGATGCTTGTGAGCCACTATGTGGTTGCTGGGAATTGAACTCAGGACCTCTTAACCACTGAGCCATCGCTCCAGCCCAAAGACCACGTTTTAGAGAGGTGAAGGTGAGATCCTCTTTGCTAGTGCTGAAGTGAGGAATGAGAAAGAAGTCTTCATGCTTGCCCTATGCTACATAGTTCTTAGTTTTGGAGGTAGTATTATTAAAACAGTGCATAGTCCATAATCACCCTTTGCTGTGAACCTCCTAGCTTTCTAAGACTGTGTGGCTGGTAGGGCACTGGAGAGAGGTAGATGAAGGTCTTCATGGGGACTTTCTCTTGGCTTGCCTCTCACTGTCTCTAGCCTCACTTTGAGGCAGATATAGGTTGACCCACAGGGCACATTCGAAGGGGACAGTGGCAAAAATAAATAAATAAAAACAAATTAAAAAAAACATTGGGCATTAAGTAGAGAAATGAGAAGTTCCAAAATTTGAATACAGACTTTTCTCTGACCCATGGGCAGGAGAGCAAAGGGATGGGCTTTCCATTGTGATAACTTCCTCCCTAGGGAGTGTATCTCTGAAGATACGGAGAGAGTTCATCTGTGGCTATGAGCCTCCCACTCCTACAAACCTCAAGTCTCTGTAAGAAGCCAAGAGGAATTACTTCCCAACACAGTTAAAGGGGCATTTTATAGATGGTAATGGTGATAGTAGCGGTGGTGGTGATGATGGTGGTGATGGTGATGGTGGCAGTGGGTGGTGGTGTGTGTATGTGTGTGCAAGCGAGTGTGTGTGTGTGTGTGTGTGTGTGTGTGTGTGTGTGTGTGTGTGTAAAGAAGCTTCCAACTTTGGCTTCAGGTCCTCAGGGCTCTTAAGCAAATGTGAGGCAATAATACATCACTCTAAGCAGCATCTAATTTATTGATCGAATCCCATAAATGCCAGCTAACAAGGCTGCCACAAAATAATGTCCCTATAAAAGACCTAGATGGCTTCTCCTGTGGGAATAAGGGTAGAGCAGCACTGCCCTTCTTCATTGGGCATGCAAATGGAAGGTGGTGGTGTTCTGGGAAGTTCTACTACCTGCTGACCAAGCCAAAGTGGGTGGGAGGGTTTCACAGACAGGGACTTGAGCATAGCATGGAAATGTTAATTATGCATGGGCTTCTATGAGAATTTTTCAAAGACCTCATACAGATATACATAGAACACACACCAGACCCGTCTCTCTGCTGATGATTTTTCGTTGTGCTGATGTGAACTTTGTGCTCTGAGCTCCTTGATGGAATGTCTCCTGTTTACCCATGGGCTACAGTGACTGTCACAAGTGCTTCCTACATGGCAATCAAAAGGGAATTTAAGTTCATATGTGTTGCTGAGTCTCTGAACTTTGCCTTAATGGTATATGTTGAAGTCACTGTGGGACGATGTGTGATACTGTATTGTGGGTGAGTCTGATTTTTAGGGAAGGTTTTTTTTTTCAGAGCCAGGAGTGTGAATCGAGTATGTGCGTCCTCCCAGGGACTCTGGGTATCCTAAACATCCATTTCCAGCACTGTTTCCAGTTCCCCATAGGGACCTCACGATCCCACATGAACTCACCACCTGACCACTCCTGAATACCACTCAGTGACATTCACCTACAGTCAGTATACAAGCTCTGTTTGGTCTGAGCTGGGCATGGCTCTACAGGCAGACACCACGCATCTCCTCGCCCTGACTCTCAACCTATCTTAGGGTTCACAAATTTTCTAGGACATGGCTCCTTCACTCAGAAGTGTTCTGTTCATGCCTGGCCATGTCTCCTGGATCTGTTTTGTTTCTGCCCCCCTGAAAAGGTCCTTGCTTGCCTCTCTTTGGAGGATGGAAATTCTGTTTACCAAACTGACACCCTTAGATAGCCTTGGCTACTCCCAACTAGCAATCTTTTGACCTTTCTGCTCACCTGATGATACAAATATCATGCATATCACCGTCACTTTTGTAATTTGTTGACTGTTTTGGTTTACTTTCCCCTCTGTTCTTTCTTTCCAGCTCTACAGAGAGATAGATCACTAGGAATAGAACTGCCCCTCAGACACTTCTACATCTCACTTTTACAGAGGCCCACAAAGGGGTTGTGAGTCTGCTCTATTACATTATTCATTCTATAGAATTTGTGTTCAGTGCTTCCACAATGTCAGAACCAGGGCCAGAATCACTGTCCATTGTGAGAAATAGACATGGTTGATGCCACCAAAGTCCAATGGGTGCTATTCCACAAAGGAGAACATATTTCATAGAGAAATGCTATCACATGGGGCTGTGGGACAGGGTGGAGAGGATCCCAACCCAGATGGAGGAGATGAGGGATGACTTCCAGAGCAGGTGATGAGGAGCTCCCCAAAGGACAGGGCTGTGCATGCGTGGGCAGATGGAGAAGTTTCTCTGATGCGCTTGGATAGGCTGTTTTCCAAGGCACCTGCTTCTACTTCAGAATGTTCCAAAACACAGAAGTGTAAAAAAAATTTTTTTTAAAAAGTGGAGGTGGAGAGATAGGTAATAAAAACCAGAAATCACTAAAGGGTTAGAGAGTGAAATCCACACATTTTGTGTCCAACCCGTGGTGGCATGTTGTGTATCAGCTTAATAGTTTCGCCATTCCAGTCATTCTCATTGACAGAGAATTTGTCTCTACCACTCCTTCTTAGTATGAGAGGAAAGGGCCATCCATGCTCTCTACACAGCAGCTGGAGAGGAGCAGTTTCTTCCTCCACACCACCATTTTGTACCAGAAGCAAAATCCCCAATGGCCTACACTCATGGCAGGGCATCGTATGGCATCTCGGGCCGTGAGAGTATTAATGCGGTCTTTAACCAGTCTCTGAATTTGCTGAATCTTCATCTTCATTGGAGCTAAATGAGGTTTGATTTTTAATTCACCTCACAGAGTCATAAAGCAAACCAGAAACAGCAGCTTCTGATCAAACCCAGTCTTTTGTAGGCTCTGCAAGCCTATGCCCTCAGCACCAGCTACTGAGTTGATGCTGGCCTGAGGGCAGCCTCCTTCCCACCTTCCCCTCCCCAATGGCCGATGCTCCAACTGGGATGCAAAGGGAGCTGCTCCAGGAGCTTTGAGAATACTGGTGCCCGGATCCCCTCTCAGAGGAACTGATGTCCTTGAACTCTGGGCACAGGGCTTCTCAGGAACTCTTCAGTGTTGTGGGCAACTGCTCAGAACCCCCATTCACGGCATGCACTGAGAGCCGAGGTGCCTGCCTCCAACCATGTGTGCTTTTGATACGAGCCTGATCTGATTTGCCTCTTTGCTTTAATAAGGGATTTCTATGTTTTATTTGGGGTGGGTGGGAATCTCTACAGTCTCAGAGTCTCTGGGGCTGATTCTCTTCTGGTTCATGCCTTGCTCTTTCCCTCCTCCTTCAGCTGTTGCTGACTTGAAAGTAAGTAGGCTGCTCACAGGTTAGATGGGTGCGGCTACCCACTTAGTGATGGCTTCCTTCTTGGGAGCAAGAATCGCCAAAGGAACACAAGGGAAATTTTGGAGACAGCAAATTCCTGGTTCAAATTTTTGCCTAGATCCTCACTGTCTCGGAAACTCTCTAAGCCTCTGTCAGTTTCCAGTCTGTCAAATGGCTGCTGTAACTATTTATTTATTTATTTATTTACTTACTTACTTACTTACTTATTATTTTTTATGGTAAGCTCACCTAAAACTTAGTGACCTAACACAGCACCAGAGCTGGTGAGATGTCTGGGTGGATACAAGCACTTTTTGTTACTCCTGATGACCTCAATTGGACCGCTAGAACCTGCGTGGCAGAAAGAGAACCCTCCACTGAGACACCTGGGGCACCCTCCACAGACTCACATACAAAGAAGTAAATAAGTGAATGAATAAATGTAAAAATGTTTAACACAATACTATTTATTGCTTATGTATTTGTATTCAAATACTTGTTTTACTTATGAACCCAGAGGTTTGGCAGGACTTGCGGGACTGTTCCATCTCTGCTCTCAACAGTGGGGCACCCTGCAGGCTGTGGCATCCTCAGAAGCCTCTTTCATCCTTGTGCCTGGCACTTAGGCTGGACCCAGGATTGAAACACCGCACCCCCTCTCATTTTCTATATATTGCCTTAAAGGTCTCAGCGCGTAAGCAAGCTGCAGACGTCTCACTCTAGCCTCCAAGGGCATGTTGACCCCTCCACATCATTCTCTTCAGGGCAGTCAGAAATGCCCTTCGGATTTAAAGACTGAGAAAACAAGAGCTTTGGAGGATTTGGTAGAATTGGAAAATATTGCAGCTACTTTGAGAGAATATAATCTTCCAAGTGTGAATAGCAACATTCTACTATAAGATGATTAAAAATGCAACCTGGACTCTTCACCTAAACCAATTAGCTTATATCATTAATAAACTGTTTGCATTATCATCTCATTGGCGTCCCATAACAACTCTGTAAAGGAGATACTTTGGCTTCCTTTTACAGGACCACGAACTTGGTCTAGAAGCCATCTTAGCTTACTTGTATGGTAAACTGCAGGCCTTAATTTGAAGCTCACTGTGGCTCTACAGTATGTGTAGCCAAATGAGGGCATCCTCTCGGAGTCATTTGGCAATTTCCAGGGGTACACACTTACAAATGGAGTGGAGTCTGGAGAGGTGTTACCGACATCTTGTGGGTCAAGCTTGGTTGGGGTGTTGCTAAGTGTGCTGCCCCTGTTTGGAGGATATCCCGGCAAAGAGGATATCTAACGCAAAGAATCAGAAGAGCTAAGAGGACAACTCTGACAGGCTCCTGTCTGCAAGCTTAGCATAGTAATGTTCATAGTGTCAGGAGCTGGATCTCGGCCATAGGATGGGCCTTTGGTTGGGCCAGGCACTGGTTGGGTTTTCCCTCAGTCTCTGCTTTATTTTCTCCTGCACCTCTTGTAGGCAGGGAAATACGGGGTCCAAGTTTTGTGGGTGAGTTAGTGTTCCCGTTCCTCTACTAGGAGACTATAGTCTACTTAGAGGGTGTCCTTTTCAGTCTCTGGGGCTTCTGCTATTAGGAGTCTCTGCTTGAATCCCCCTCATATCCTCCCAGAAGCCAACCCTGACTTAGGTCTCCAGCTTGTCATAGAGATACTCCCGCCCCCAGTTTCTCTTTTCTCCACAGGCCTTCTGTCTTCTCTTTCTCTCTCCCCATCTGTAAGCCCCCCTTTCCTATCTTGTTCCTTCCCTTCAACCAGTACCTCTGTCTATTCTGTCTCCCCTTCCAAGTGAGTTTTATACATTCTACCTTGTATTCTTGACCCACTCATTTATTTTCTGTGGGTCTGTACCTCAAAGTATGCTTATTCTGTATTACATGGCTAAAATCCCCAGCAGAGCCTTACAACAGATGCTGAGACTCACAGCCAAACATTGGGAGACAAGTGGAGAGTCTCGTGGAAGAATGGAGGGAAAGAGAAAAAGACCTGGAGGTGACAGTGACTCCGCAGGACCAACGGAGCCAACTAACCAGGACCCAGAGGGGCTTTGCTGATACGGAAACATCAACCAAGGACCATGCATGAACTGGACCTAGGCCCCCTACAAAGATGTAGCCGATGGGCAGCTTAGGCTTCCTGTGGATCCTCTAGTAAGGGAAATGGGGACTGCATTGGACACACTTGCTAGCCTTTTGATCACTTCCCCCTGGTGGGACTGCTTTGCCAGGCCACAGGGAAAAAGGACATGCTCAGTCCTCATGTAACTTGATGAGCTGAGGTGGATGGGAAAGTGAGCTCTCTTTTTTTCTGAGGAAGAGGCAAGGAGGAGGAGGCAAGGAGGGAGGGGAGTACAGGAGGGGAGGAGGGTCAGGGCTACAACCAGGATGTAAAGTGAATAATAAATAAATAAATTTTCAAAAAGTAACCCAAGTTACCTCTAGAGGGCGCTGCTGTAATCACTACCATACAGTAGATACTCTGTGCTGCTCCCCCCTCCTCTGCCCCTCACTTCACCTGCCACACCAGTTTCTTTCCTAGAAAGAACTCTGCCATCTGTTTGCTCAAGTTTGGCATGAATCACAGCTTCCAGGACTCTGCATCCTTTCCCATGCTGTGTCTGTGCAAAGGGTCCAGGTCTGGGAGTGGAGCCTTGTTGGGGGTCTACCAGGCAGGCTCAGGTTTCCCTATGTAGAGCAACCCATCGCTTGGGTAGAGAGGGAATCTATTAGGTCAAGTGTTATGTGACAGGGGGAAAATGTTGTCTGAAGTTGGGGCCTGTCTGTTATTCCCTTTCCTCAGTTTTTCCCCAAGCTGGAAGCTCTATCTCTTGGTTCCAAGAAGGAAGGCAGCAAGAGGCTAGGTGGTAACCCTCACTCATATTTGTGCCCATACAATCTAGCCAGCAGTCAGGTGTGTGTTAAAAGCACTCCAAGTTGACCTTTAGCTTAAAGGTCACCCTCTCCTATTCTCTCAACTGCTCCTGGGCAAGCTGCCTAATGAACACAGCTCAGACCCATTAGAGTCTGGGCGGATGCAGAGTGCAGCATGACGCCGGCCTTTGAGGGCTTTTAGGAAGAGCGAGGAAACTGTGACAATGGATGGGCGACCCATTCATGCTGAGACATAATTGCATTAATGCTTCTCACTGAGGCTGCCGTTCTGGATGTAGCCGTGTCCTGGGGTACCAAGAAGACCTTCTACTTCTACTGTGTCCACAACCACGTGTGCTGCG
Source organism: Pachyuromys duprasi (assembly GCA_028658305.1). Classification (NCBI taxonomy): domain Eukaryota; kingdom Metazoa; phylum Chordata; class Mammalia; order Rodentia; family Muridae; genus Pachyuromys; species Pachyuromys duprasi. The sequence continues at coordinate 36,265,018 of CM053746.1, read as the reverse complement.
CTAGTTTTGGGTCAACTTGACAGAGGCTGGAGTCCTTTTGGAAGACAGAATCTCAATTTAGAAAATGCCCCTACCAGACCGGCCTTTGAGTAAGACTGTGCTGCCTTTTCCTGATTGATGATAGGTGTGGGAGGGGCCTGTCCTTGGGCTGGTGGTCCTGGGTCCTATAAGAAAGTAACAGAAAACATCAAATACGGTAAAGCAGAATAGAAGTGCGACGGGCATCGCTACCATTGTTTTGTCTGGTGATGAAGAAGCTGTGGATGGTCTGGAGAGAGAGATTGTTGGAGCCTGTAACATCTGGATTTGGAGAGCTAACAGCCATCAGCTGAGATCTACTGCCTCTCGATTCCCATTGCCTTGTCCTCTCAGGGGACTCCAAGTCTGTGTCCCACCTGAGCCTGCTCAGGTAAGGCAGTGAGAGAGCCTGACCTGCCCAGTCTAAAAGCCGCTAGTCCCGTGTGGTCATTGAGGACTTGAAATGTGGCTGATGAAACTGAGTGTCTGGACTTTAAGTTTTATCCTTTTAATCAATGTACATTAAATTCAAAAGCTGATGGTAGATTCGCTTGTTGAACGATTTAAAAAAGAGATGTATGTGTGTGTGTTAATATATGTCATGGATATGCAGGAACACACAGATGCCTGAGAAAGGTGTCCGATCCCTTAGAGCTGGAATTACAAGCAGGTATGAGCCACTCATCATGGGTGCGGAGAACCAAACTCAAGTCCTCTACAAGAACAGTGCAAGTTGTTAGCCACTGAGCTATTTCTCCAGGCTTTATTGGGTGATTCTTAGGGCGTCTGTAAACCTGCTGTTCCAAATGTCACTTTTATGAAGTCTCCAAGCACATCAGATATTTCCACAGAAAACTAAGATGGGCAGTGAACACACATCCAATTTTGAAGAGCAAGCACAAAAATGAATGCAAATGATCCCATTAATAATTTCTCTTGAGCTGACTGCATTCATCATTAGCTGAAATTGATTGCATGTTGACATATTTTGGATATGTTGGGTTAAATAAAATGTTACTAAAAGCAATTTCACTTTTTCTTACTTCATTTAATGTGACTATTACAAAATATAAAATACGTATCTGGCTTGCATCATAATTCTGTTGGCTAACTATCTTTCACACAAGTGGCTTTAAACCTAGATCCCAGGCTGCCACTAATAGAGACCTAAACAGTTCTGCCTACATACTTGTAGTGAGCTTGAGAGCAAACCGTTTAGATGAACAAGGTAAGGGGTTTGGCTGAGCCAGTTCTCTTGTGTTTGTGTGTTTACCTTTAGGATTTAGTAGGGAGCTGTGACTGGGTAGATTTGGATGCTTCTAGATCTTAGCCAAATGTTTTCTTAACTTCAATCCGTTAAACATTTCTGAATCCTTTTGAACATAGCAATTTGCTTTCCTTTTGCCGACTGTATACTGTTTTCTTACCACCCCACCTCCCAGTCATTTCTCTTGCTTAGCTCACGGTCTGCATGGAGACAAGAGTTTTCAGTCTTACTTATTCAAAACATGTATCCAGCTGTGAGCAGAGCCTTCCCCTCAAAGTGCTTCAACATATGGAGAGCTACTTTTATGGCTTCCTCGCAGCTTCTCTCAGACTTTCATAGAAGGAAAGCTCAATTCATTTCTGAAGCCTTGGGCTTTCTGGGCTAAAGAATGTGGACAGGTTTAGGGGGCCCCGAGCATGCTCATCCCTCAGAGAAGAGTGTGCAGTAAGTGAAAGCAGAGACAACAGGTGTCTTGGCAAGTCAAACAAAGAACAGATGAGCCAGGCCCGTTTCCCAAGTCAAATTTGCACAAGGCTTTGTGATATTTAACCAAATGTGGAAAGAGATTAATATATCACCCTATCTATGCCCAAGTCAGGCCGGAAACAGATCCATCAGCAAATTCATTTCCTCCTCAGGATTATCAGCCACCCTTGCTGTGAGGACTGATAAACAAGTCTGGCTGGCTTCACGTGTGTTCATTCTCTTATGGGAGAAAGTCCCTGAGAGGCTGCTAAGTCGATCAATTCTAAATCATCAATTTTCCCAGCAAGTAGCCCCGTACCTGGGGGCAGAGTTGGGTATAGATACTTGGGTACTAGTTTTCCATCTTGTCAGGAAGGTGGAGAAATACGGGAGACACACAGAATAGATAGTTAGATAAAGCTGGGCTAGAATTCTGGACAGACCATTTACTAACCATCTATCATACTTCGTTGCCATGACTCTCTGAGCTTCTGTTTTTTTATCATTTATATTAGGTACGATCATATCTTACCACCTGCATTTGTTTACAGAAATGCAGAACCAAGCATGTAGCTAATGATCCATAAAGGGTAATTCAGTCCTCCAAGCTATGATTATGACACCCACAATGTCTGTCAACGGTTGTCTTTGGAGCTCCTGGGAAATTAAAAATCTCCCGTTCTCCATATTCTTCTTCTTTTTTTACTGTTTTCAGTAAGGTCCCTGAGGAAAATCTTTCCAGACTTTTCAACTTTTTCCATTCCTACCATACCAGGGGGCATGAAGGTAACTGGCTCCCAGCCTCAGTGTCATGTGGTGGGTATGTGAGAGAAAGGGTGGGGATATGTCCCAACCTGGTCAACAGTTATTGTCTTTCTTGCTCTTCATCCCTGTCCCTTTTGAAGTGCGGTAGAAAGAAACAGACACAAAAAAGATGAAGTTGCTTATGGGGTCAACTGAGCTAATCAAACAGCCTGGTGGATGGATGCTAACCCTTTCTAAGTTTACCTAAACTTTGGGAAGCTCTCTACCCCTGACCTGAATCACAGCAGGGTGGATGCTGCTTTGGTGCAATGCCAAGGATGGTTCTGTTGGAAACATAATGGTTGAAAGTAGAACTCTTGATCATAAATTTGCTCTTTTGATTTTTAGCCGTGAATTAAAAGGTCATTTCCTAGAAAGATTTGAGTATGATTCTGATGCTTGCTTGAGTTGAGGTGTGGATAGATCCCAGTTTAGTTCTGAATTCTACCAGTGATTTCTCTGCAACATGGAGAAATGCTGGCTGTGCTTCCTGGAGACATTATTGATCCTTTATATTCTGATTTCCAGCAGCATGGCTGCATTTATTCCTGCTTTTTATCATGGTTGTAAGGGCTACTGAAATTAGTAACTATATGTCCTTCATTTTGAAGCCAAGGAATATAAAGAAGAGCATCTGAATTTAAAAAAAAAACTGAGAGAAGGTTTCTATTAACTACCTTCAACAGACTTCAGTGTGTATGTGTGTGTGTGTGTGTGTGTGTGTATTTGTGCTATTACAAGGATGCATCATAGTCAGATTTCAGTTCCCATACTTAGTTGCCATTTGAAATTGAGCAACTCAAACAATGTCTTCAGTCCAATGTTGGTAATTGACAATAATAATGACATTTACCTGACAGAATCGGGGAGAACATTGACTAGGATGGTGATGATGCCTGTGTTTGTCTGTCTGTCTACCTATTTAACAGCATGATTTCTAGTACATGAGTCCTTAGCCAACACTTGTTACTGTCATTATGTGATTCTGGAACTCGGCTAAATTCTCCAGTTGATCTCTTTGCATCCATTGCCTCCTTCCCTATAAAGTGTGGCAGTAAATACTATACAGTTCAGAGAGCCTTGCTTTTGTGTCTCTAAGCAGCAAGCACAGAAATCAGCATGAAAGGAGCCCAAAGCAATAGGCTGAATTTGACATTGGAAGTATCACCTGAAAAGGACTGTTCCTTTTGTGTACAGTATGAAAGAGAGGGGCACTAGAGGGCCCCTCTGATCAACAGAGAAGGAGACACATCACCACTCCATTCTAAAGGAAAGGCTGACCAAGGCAGTTTTACACCGGCAGAAGAAAGGCTCCAGTGTTCCCTCAGAGCTTCAGGACACACTCTGTACCATTTTCAGCCCTTAACACAGCTAATTAGAGTAGGGGACACTCTGTGCACCTCTCAAGACCCTCCATGTGCTCTGCCTGACCATTCACTGTCACCCTCTCTCTACATCACCTCACTCTACATCAGTTTTATAATCTTATAATGCTTTTTGAGGGTTTCATAAACATTGAACGATTACGAAAGAATAAAGGCTAAAGTCCTCTGAAACTGCTGAGCTAAAAAGAGAGCAACAGAAGCATACTCCTGACTACTGTTTCGTCCGGAAAGTAGCTATATCCAAATGCACTAGTGAGTGCTCATTCATTGGAGATGTGCTCTAGCCCTTTAAATAAAAAACTTCCAAGGTAAATTTCTGTTGTTCCCTCCACTTTAGTAATAGATATGTCTAATTAAATACTTGAAAGTCCATTTAATTTTTAATTCAGGAAGTCACTCATGATTGAGGCAATTTAAACAACTCAAGAAAAACCTCAACCCTCAACAAAATTCCATTAAGTAAACGCATACCTTAATGGTACATTAAGTAATGTTGAATTATGATGGGCCTCTGCAGAGGTGCCCAGCCCAGTCTGGTAATTCCCTTTGGGGGACCTAAGCTTTTAGCTTTTAATGATCAGTTCAGCTGATTAGATGGACACTATGCAGTTAGCAAGGTTACCATTCACTGTTCCCTCTGCAGAGAAAGAACGTTTGCTTTAGGTGTCTTGAGGACACCGTGATCCAGAAGAGGTTGCAAAGGAATAACCTCTTTTTGACTTCCCTCCTGAGCTTAGTATTGGCTACTTCCATGATATGTGATGAAGAGGCAGAAAGGGCTCTCTTTCTTTGGGATGTCCAGTTTGTTTCTATAGGCAGGCTTCTACTAACTCTAACTACCAGCTCCCTAATCATGTTCAGGAGCCAGTAACATGAACTTGGTGAGTTTCCTTATGAGCTCTGATTTCCCTTGGTGAAGATGGACACATGGAGCTGGAAGAACAGTGGTAACATAAGAGATTACCTAAGCCATTTTATTTATTTTACCAGCAGGAAAAGGGCACAGATAAGAATACACCCTCTCCCAGTATGACAGAGCTAGCTAGGAGGAAAGAAAGAGATGCACTGTGAGTCACTGTCCTGACATTCATTCTTTCTACTCCACCTCATAACTTCCATATTTCAAAGTACCACAGAGAGTGCAGAGTGGACTAGATGCATGGTTTGCTTGATTTTGATGATGTAATGAATGGTAGAATGGGAAGTATAGAGGATGCAAAAGGAGAGAAGCTACTGGAATCAAAAATACCCTCAAAGATGTCTGATGTGTACTCAACGGATAGGCAGAACAAACACACTTGAAGTAATTAGTGGAACATAAGACAGTGTATAATTAGGTACTAAATTATGTGGCACATACAACAAAGCTAGCTTCACATGTTGAAAGAGCCTAGAAGTTTTTATGAAGGAGTGGGCTCATAAAGTGGCTTTGAATCTTGTCAGCATAAGGATGATTGAAGAGCTGGGGGAGGGGTACCTCCTCCCTGAGTTAGAAATCTCCATTAATGACACCTTTGAGAAACTCACTGAAGATCCTCAAACCTTTTTATTTACAGAGTGTAAATAAAAGTTTACACTCTGGGGTTGGCTTCGTTATCAAAAGAGGCTAGCCGAAATCCTTGCATAACGAACACTAACTGAACAAGGAGACAGAGACTACACATTTTGCTAGGATTCACTTTAACCCCATGATATTAGGCCCTGTTACCTCCCAAGAACCCTTATCTATTAAGGAAGGACCATAAGATGGCAATCACTATAGGCTTCTTTTTAGAAAACTATATTAAATCTCTACCTACTCCTTTCTTCACATATAAAGAAAGCTATCTGTCCTTGACCCTGTAAGGCTCACCTAAAGAGTATAGTGACAGACTCCTGTGACGTCACTGGTGCCAGGATATGAAAAGAACTTCTGAAAACCTTTCAGGAATCATTGAGAGGTACTGTAACATAAACAAAACAGGTAAGGCTGAGGTAAGATCATTGTATGAAAGAATGAAACATGGGTAAAGGTCGCATGGCATCCTCAATGCTTCCTTCTCTCCCGGTACATCTTAGCACCAATGGACACGTTAGGACGAACTACAATGGAACATGAAGATGATGACATAGATGCCATAAAGCTGGGGGAAAGTGGAAAGACACTAGAGTGCTTTTTTCATACACCTTGGTGAAATGCATGCCCCTCTCATTCCACTTGCGTTGTTTAATGGCCTCCTCTCTCAGCACCGACAAAGCTGACAGTGAACGATGAAGGTCTGAAGACTGACAAGTAGAACAAGCTTTGTTGTCTTTTCTCAAATTAGAGCTGAAAGGAGCTTGGAAGTAAATCACCAGCTTCCAAGAGTCAATGCTGTGGATGGACAGACCTAGGGTATAAACTGTCTGCCTGAGAAACTGTAAATACAGAAACACAGTAGGACACAGATTATCCCTTTCCTACACCACGAATTCCTGAGGTGACTATGTGGGTTATGTAAAACCCAGACCGACTATTAACCTCTGTGGATGGTTTGATTCTATCTGTGACCTCATACATAGGCTTCACAGAAAAGGACCTTCCTTGAGGAATGGACCCTCCTGGTCAAGAACAGGATTCAGGATGAGGGGACTTGGTTATCTCTCAGCTTCAGAGGTAGCGGCCATGTAGTCTGTTGGGTGCAAGGAAGGACAGCAGGTTAAAAATGTGTGAAGCCATGCCTCTAGCCCTACTCATCAGATGTTTAATCCGTATGAAAATCGTTATCTTAGAAGATATCATTAGATATCCAACATTCAACCTAAAGCAGAAACCTGTTCTCAAAGACCCCCCAGGGATGGTCATGCCACTTAACCAGATTCAGCAAGAGGACCTTAGCACATTCATATTCATAGGCAGGTCTATGAGAGTGTTTCTTTTTAAAGTCCTATCTCAATTTCTTGAAAGATCTTGCTTAAATTAATCTTCAGTTTGCCCTGCAATTTTGTCTTAGCTTAGAGCCATTACAACACAGTGGCTCATTCTGTCTTGTAGGTCCTCCATCTTGTTACCTCTCTTGTACTGTTGGGTGTAAGACAGGACACTGGGTTAAAAATTTGCACTCAGTAGTGAGGGAAACAGGGACTGTTTCAGTCATGATCTTGATGGCTGACTCTTTGACCCTCCCCCATACAAGCCTGGGAGTGACAGACTGGCT
>CM053746.1:36202425-36257803 GCA_028658305.1 Pachyuromys duprasi | reverse complement strand
GAGCCAAACCTGGGTATTCTGCAAGACAGTTCTAATTTCTAGTTAGTGCTCTCGAGACTTAATCTGTGGGAAAAGGAGAAGGGTGGCCCTCTATTCTAGGCATCAGTTTCCTGTTCTTGGACTTGCCCTTGTTAGAATAAAAGACCTTCTTCTGCTCTTGACATGAGTATAATGTTGAGATGAGTCCTGATTGGGCCCCAAAGCAACTTTGTAAACATGTCCTCTGCAACATCTAAGCATCCCCTAGAGCTCCTCCTAGATAGAGTGAGAACATAACATTTGTATTTCAAAAGGAAATCTTTAAGAATTTGGCTGCTCATTTAAGGAAGTACCCAAAATCCTGAACTCTCATTTGAACATGTTGTGTTACACTTCTCTTCTTCCCTAAGCTGGAGTTCAAGGACTTCCTCATTGCCCACTACATCATGGGGGACATCAGCTAGAGATGCTGTGAGGTCATGACCAGATGGGTTCACTTGGCTCTCATGTGCATTCAAGTGTCTCCTCTTGATACCCCATAATATCTACCAGGTCATAGACTTGGTTCAGGTGCAGCTCTGAACTTGGCCAACTCTGAGGGCAATCAGATTTCCCTTAAAAGTATGCCAGTTGTTTCTCTTCCTTTGGAGAAGAACATCACTGAAAAGGCATATAACATTATGTGTGTACATATATATGCACATTAACATATATACACAAATATTATGTGTGTATAATCATTCAAATATGCACAAATAATACCATATGTGTAATGTGTACATAAATACTGCATGTATTTAATTTTTTTTCTCTGACCTAAACTGAAAGTGAGTTTCAGGAAAGTTTAGGGCCAAAGAAACATCTCCTACCAAATGTGATTCAGAAGAGCAGTGGGTATTTATGCATATGTGAGCACTCAGCCCTATTTGCATCCACATCAGACTCCTCCCTGCTGACAGTAGGCCCATCTCTCCTAGGGATGCAGATGTAATTATCCTTTCACAAGTGCATGGCACACGGTCAGGATTTTGCTCTAGAAGAAAGGGCCCAGAAAGGAGCTTGAATAGGAAGGGGGATGAAAGGATGGGAGAACAAGGCTCCGTGTTCTGTTCTTTTGGAGCTCTTCTCTTCTGAAGTTGTAAACTGTACTACGCATCCCTCTCTAACCTCTTTTAAGGATTTTTTTTTCCTTTTTCCAAGGGCTCAGGAGTAAAGTACTTGTTGTGCAATCAAGAGGATGTGAGTTCAGATATCTAGAATCTATGCAAACTGGGCATTTTGGGGTGGAGATAAGAGCAGCCACAGATGGTCTGGCTGAAATGGTGAGCTCAAGTGAAAAAAAAAATTAAGTGATGGAGCAACTTAGGACAGACATCTTAATGTCAACCTCTGACCTCCACTAATACCTAAAAAGGCAAACGCACCTACAAGCATACACACAGCCCCCACACACCAGAGAGTAAAATGTAGTCTACCTTTTGTCTTCACTTTTCTTGTTATCTAAGTACCGCAGTGGGAGATGGGAGTCAAGAGAGAGATAAGACATTTGGAGTGTATTGTTATTAGCAGAAAAGGAATAATTGTGGTTATTTCTCACCATCATCTCAAGTCCTTTACAGATTTCTATTTCTAGTCCTTAACAAAAAGGAGGACCCACCTAGACAGTTAAGGGTTTAGTTCCTTTATTCTCTGTATAGGCAGAAATAATACCCGTGAGTTTTTGGCCTAGATAGAGGGGCAATCAGAATAGAAATATAGCTGGTTTTGTGAGTCGGGGAAGATAGATGTTTCATAATTCCTGGCTGCTTGAATCATTGAGGATAACCCAGACATTGATGGGAGCCTGAAAATGCTAGAAATGCATAGAGCCAGCGGCTTGAGTCACGTGAGCAAGCAGAGGTGCTCATTGCGGCAGTGACTCTGTACAGAATTCTTAGGACCTGGTTGACCAGAAAGCTTAAGGAGATGCAGTCTCTAAACCAGTGGTTCACAACTTGTGACCCCTTGGTTGCAACTTGTGGATTGTCCTTTCACAGGAATCGCCTAAGACCACTGGAAAACACAGATATTTACACAACAATTATGAATTAGCCATAAGAACAATTATATGGTCGGGGGTCACCACAACATGAAGAACTGTTTTAAAGGGTCACAGCATTAGGAAGGTCAAGAACCAGTGCTCTAGACAGTTGGAGATTAGTACATTGGGAAGCTCCCCAAGCAAGTTCTGGGAGAGCAAACCTGAGACCCAATGCTGTCAGATTGTATGATAGTCCACACCTGTAGTCAGAGGTAGGAGGACAGATACCTTTGAGGCAATCCCGGTCTACCAAGAGAGTTATAAAGTCGACTGGCTATGTTATAAGTTTGAAGTTAACCTGGGTTACATGATAAGTTCAAGACCAGCCTGAGCTTCGTGGACCTGAGAGCAATCTGGGCTTTATGATGAGTTTGAGGTCAGTCTGAACTAATTGCTTTTATTCACAAACTTCCTCAAAGCTCTAGACCTTTATCACCAACAAAACATAACCATCATAACCACTTTAAAAGTGCCACGCTGATGACTACATACCACCAAGTACCCAAAGATCTAGGGGATGGAGAGGCCATTTACTTATAAAATGTTTCTGGTAAAATCATAAGGACCTGAGTGCAGTCTCTAAAATCCAAGCTTCATAAACTGGGTGTAGCTGCACTTGCTTGTAATCTCAGTTCTGGGGAGGCAGAGACCAGGGGATTTCTGGGGCTCACTGGCCAGCCAGACTTCTTGCAGTCCCCAGGCCAGTAGACACTCTGTCTCAGAAATTAAGGCGAAAGCCTTCTGAGGTTAACCTCTGGTTTTCAGATGCCTGTTCATGCACATATGTGCACACATGCAAATATACATTTAAAATGAAATTCTATGTTTTTTTTCCAGTGTAATATGTTTTGTCATAGGACTCCATGTGTGGGGTGTGTTTTCTTTTCAGGCCAATATACAGAATGTATTCCAATGTGTGAATCCTGAAATACATACTAGAAACATTGTAATGCATGTTATTGGGAGGTATTCTATGACATTTGTTTTTGTGTTTTGAGGCTGTGTTTTTATGGTAGGAGTTAGAAGTCAGGCAGACATCTGTTGTCAGCATATGGCTAAACAAACTAAGGTAGAAGGAAGTGATGGCCTATAGTGCAGCACTTGGGAGAAATCAACAGAGAATACATGGAACAATGTGGCTAGATTATAGAAATACAAAGTGAAACAGAAATAATGAAAATTTGAGTGGAACTGGTCAATTAGGTACACACACGAAAATCAAGCATATTAGGATGGGATACTACATCGGGAATCATGGTTCAGAGAGCAATAAGCCTGCCTGTATCCACTCAAAGGCACTGAAAAAGAGTTACAGTTGGCATTTGGATTCCCCTAAGACTTTCATATACCAGAATTCTGATTCTCCCATCCCTGGACTCCTCATCAGCATTGTGATTCTTTTATACAGAATTACATAAATACTGCTCCCACTCCCCAAATAACAACAAAAATAATTTTTTATGAAAGGATGTTTAATTTTCTTTGACTGGAAGTGGGATTTTGGATGGGAAATTGTCCATTGTCTAAAAGACACAGCCTCCTGCAGGCAATGGGTATGAGAGATGGCTTACCATTGCATCAACTGACGCATTGGCTTTGCAGAAGATGTACTTGTCAAATTGATGATTTTACTAATTAAAATAAAAATATCACGAGCAAATCTTTAAAAGGGAAGAGGAGAGAGAGCAAAAAAACCAAGATGTACTACCTCTAGTCCCCTGAAAGCTGCAGCCAGATGGTCTGTGTTTTTCCGGTGCAGGTGTGTGTGTGTGAACAAGACATATGTGTGAATGAATCACGGGTGTCAACAGCCAGAACTACATGTGCCCCCATCATGTCATGGCTGTGTTTCCTGAAAGCAGCACCACGTTGAAAGTGGACCAGGTTCAGACAGAATCAAGCCTTCACCTTTTGCATGGCTTTGTCCACTACAGCGGCTCTCAAGATGCGGGTCGCGACCCCTTGGCCAACCCCCGCCCCCAACTCCAAAACATATACATTGAGACTCGTAACAGTAGCAAAATTACAGTTATAAAGTCATGACAAAAATAATTTTTCCGTTGGGGGGTCACCACAACACGAGGAACTGCATTAAAGGGTTGCAGCATCAGGAAGATGGAGGACCCCTTCTCCGCAACAGCTCTCCAGGGTTGTTGGTGATTACAAAAACTACTTCATAGGATTACTTTAGAAGGTTTGACCCATTTGCCATGCCTGTGCCTGGGTAAGACCTTGTCATTCTTTGCAGATCACCCCAGTCTTTTGTCAGCACCTTATAGTGGAAGCCCTGGAGAACGTGGTTCAAGCCTGGCTTACCCATTTCTACAGCCACAGTCCCCCTCAGTCCCCTTTACCACCCTTTCCCATCAAAGCCCTTCTCCAGCTAGAACACATTTCACTGTGAAGTCAGGCTGGGACGCTGGAAGAGCTACCAGTGAGGTACACATCTTATCCACGTGAACTCAGAACTTCCTGTCCTAAACACCTTCCAGGGAAGGTCCCGGTTTTTATGAGTCCAGTTTTACCGGAGATCTTTAATTTTTTTGTTTGGTTTTGAAATTTTAATTTACTTTTGTTTTACATATTTGTTTGTCTGAAGGCAAGCCTGGGTACCACATGTATGCCGTGCCCTGGAGGCCAGAATGGAATGCCCCTGGAATTGGAGTTGCAGACTATTGTGAGCCAAGTGAGTGTTGGGAATTGAACCTGGGACTTATGAAAGGGCAACCAGGGCCCTTAACCACTGAGCTGTGTCTCCAGCCCTATTTTACTGAAATCTTTAGAATCCCATTAAACGGCACCCAGGCCTAGCTACTGTTGTTTAGTGGTTTCTGTTCTGGAAGACTCTGTCTTACATAAAGGAAGACAGATGATGGACCAGTCACAGTATTGACCACTAGCTGTGTGGAAAATAACGCTCTGGAAGAAGCGAAGAGTCTCCTGTCGTGATGTAACACCTACAGCCAGATTCAGCACAGGAGAAGGAGATGGGAGTGAGCCTCCCAAGCCCTTAACCTGCTGTTGTTCCGGGGCGTCAGGTACCCAATGATGCATTTTAATGCTGTTTCAGACAGATGGAAAGGGACACTATTTCTATTCTCAGTCCAACAAGTGTATCCTGCCCCAGGAGAGCGCTCCGCTCAGGACTCTCCGAAGGACTGTGCTTGCATCTTCCTGTGATTTAAGAAGTTCCTGAGGACCTTGCTGTGCCCAGGCAGTGTCCTCTCCACAGCACTGACCAGGCAGTAGGGCCTTGGACAACCTTCCCACAAAGCTCTAGGGGAGTCCATCCCTATTACCAACAAATAGTGTCGGAGGCTTCTCCCTGTGTGTGATAAGCACTTCAGATACAGACACGCCTAAGCCAGAGATAACCTGCAGATGACCTGTGCTCTCACAAGCTCCCTCATCTTAGGGCTGTAATTCAAGTTTTGGCATTGTCCTGCCCTTTCCTCAGAGTTAGTATAGCACAGCAGAGCCAGACTGCTTGTGTTCTGTTCCCATAAGGACCATGCGCTGTCCGCGTAACCTTGGGGAAGTTCCATGGTCAAGTAACGGGAGTTGAATCACAGAATGCTCTTATGACTGTGGTGAATGCAGCGTATACACTCAGCGTTTTCCTACAGTTATATCCCAGGAAGACTCTTCTGCTTCTGGGAAAATCTATTTCACAGCTATTGTGTGTGCATTGGCAATTCTAGCAGCTGCTTTGTGGTGCATACTTCTCTTCACCCCTTTGCTCTTAAAGCTGTTTTAAGAACTCTAATCTTGACAGCCCTAAGAACCCTTTCCTGCTGCCCCTCAGCATGGCTTTCATCTCTCTCCTGGCATTCCTCACGCATCAGACTAGACTTGATCCGTCCATGGTGGGACTCGGAGTTCTTCTCCATTTATTGTTAAGAGGCCAGAAACTATAATACCACACAGGTGTCTCCTTTTGTGCCCAGTGCCGAGAGTTACATGCAGACCCTTGCTTGTCATAGCCAGACAATCTACCACTCAGCCACATCCCAGCCTGCAAAGACGGTTTCAAACTCCTGACGTAGCTTTCAAACCCTTGTCTGACGAATTTCAAAATTTTTTTTACGTCTGTGCAGGGGTCCTAGGTTTTCTCCATGCATGGTACTTGGTTGGAGTATCAGTCTCAGGAAAGACCCCTGTGTTCAGATTTTTTGGTTCTGCTGCTCTCCTTGTAGAGCTCCTGTCCTCTCCCTATCTTACTATTTCCCACATCTTTCGTAAGATTCCATGCACTCTGCCCAACAGTTAGCTATAAGTCTCAGCATCTGCTTTGATATTCTGCAGGGCAGAACATTTCAGGGGCCCTCTGTGACAGGCTCCTAGCTTGCTTCCTGTTTTCTTCTTCTGATGTCAATCTGCTTTGCCTTTCTGGCTGGGGATTGAGCATTTTAGCCAGAGTCCTCCCTCTTGATTAGTTTCTTTAGGTATACAGATTTTAGTAGGTCTATCCTATTTTATTTGTCTGTATTAGTGAGTATATACCATGTGTGTCTTTCTGCTTCTGGGATAGCTCACTCAGGATGATCCTTTTCAGTTCCCATCATTTACCTGCAAATTTCATGATATCCTTGTTTTTTATTGCTGAGTAATATTCCATTGTGTAGATGTACTACAATTTCTGTATCCATTCTTCAGTTGAGGGGCATCTGTGTTGTTTCCAGCTTCTGGTTATTACAAATAAAGCTGCTACAAACATGGCTGAGCAAATGTCCATATTGTGTACTTGAGCTTCTTTTGGATATATGCCTAGGAGTGGCATAGCTGGATCTTGAGGAAGCGCTAATCCTAGTTTTCTGAGGAAGCGCCAGATTGATTTCCAGAGTGGTTGTACAAGTTTACATTTCCACCAGCAGTGGAGGAGGGTTCCCCTTTCTCCACAACCTCTCCAGCATGTGTTATCACTTGAGTTTTTGATCTTGGTCATTCTGATGAGTGTAAGGTGAAATCTCAGGGTCGTTTTGATTTGCATTTCCCTGATGGCTAATGACATTGAGCTCCTTCACATATGTAGCCCATGGCAGTTCAGTATCCAAGTAGGTTCCATAATAATGGGAACAGGGACTGCCTCTGACATGAACTGATTGGCCTGGTCTTTGATCACCTCACCCTGATGGGGGAGCAGCCTTACCAGGCCACAGAGGAAGACAATGCAACCACTCCTGATGAGAGCTGATAGACTAGGATAAGAAGGAAGGAAAGGAAGACCTCCCCTATCAGTGGACTTAGGGAGGGGCATGTGTGGAGAAGGGGGAGGGAAGCTGGGATTGGGAGGGGAGGAGGGAGGAGTTTATGGGGGAATACAAAGTGAATAAAGTGTAATTAATAAAAATTAAAATAAAGAATTGACTTTTACTCATCTGTTTTTAAAAAATTAATTAATTAATACTTTAATTAAATTTGTATGTAATGTATTTTGATTGTGGTTTTTTCCCCCTCAAATCCTCCCAGGTCTTTCCTACTCACCCAACTTCATGTTCTTTCCTTGCCTCAAAATAAAAATCCCCAAAGCAAAAAATGAAAATCAAAACAAGTAAATTTAAAATTGAGACAAAAATACTAAATAAAAACAAACAAACAAACAAAACATGGGGTTTGCTTTTTGTTGGCCAGCTGCTCCTGAGTTTGGTTGGTATACTCAGGGACACGCCTTTGGAGAAAACTGATTTTCTCTTTCCCAGCAGTTATTAATTGCAAACAGCTTCTTGGTTAGGAGCGGGACTTTGTGTCAACTTCTCCTCAGTGCTGGGATTTTCTCTGATTTGAACTTGTGCAGGTTTTGTGTACGCTGTCATAGTGGCTGCGACTCCATATGTGTGTCAGTCCTGTTGTGTCTGGATGACACTATTCCCTTGGAGTCATCACAACCTCTGGCTCTAACAATCTGTCTGCATCCTTTTCCACATAGATTCCTGAGCCTTGAGGGAAGAGATTTGATAAAAGCATCTCATTTAAGGCCCAGTGCTCCAAAATCTCTCCCCTGCACATTGTCTAGTTGTGGGTATCTGTGTTAATCTCCATTTATGGCAAGCAGCTTCTCTGGATGAGGGATGAACCGCAGTCTGATCTATGGGTATAGCAGCATGACATTAGGAATCTATTGCCCTGTCTGCTGTTTTGACTTCATTAAAACCATTAAAACAAACAAACAAACAAACAAAAACCTCTCCAACCTCTCAAATACTATTTCCATCATTGCCATTTTATTGAATGTTCATGGTTTTTCAGGTACTGTGTACATGATAGGAGCATTTATAGTATATCCATACTACATATACACATACACATATACTATATAGTATATAGTACTTCACAGTGTATGAAGATGCCAGGATGAAACCTACTGTTTTCTATGCTAGCTTAAAAATATTTTTAAATGCAAAAAGATAGCTTTTTTTATCTTTTTCTTTTAAGGAAAAGTTTTTTTTTTTGAAAGTTTTAAAAATTGCTTTGATTTTATGATTTAAGGTATTGAATGAGAATTACAAGCTGATCTATTATGATGCAAAATTCAAACTATGTTTCAAGTGTTGCAGTTCAGGAACAAATATGGTTCATGCCAATTTATAGGTTTGCTGAGCAGATTAAACCAGGGCACAATGATGAAAAAAGAAATCAAAATCAAAATTTATTTTAAGAACATAAATGATAAGGTTAGAGAGATTGCTCAGTGGTTAAAAAATGCTGGATGCTCCTCCTGAGGACCCTGGTTCCCAGCAATACAGACAGCTCCTAACCTTATGTAACTTCAGTCCTGAAAAATCTAATGCCCTCTTCTAGCTTCTGAGGACACAACACACGGTGTATAGACATACATGCAGGCACAACACCCATACACATAAAATAGAATATATAAAACAAGAAAATGTACTTCTGTATATTAATTATTAATTAATTATATATTATTACATAATATCCCAATAATTATAACTATGTAAGTACCATTTGAAATGCTAATATTCCTTATGTAATTGTCTATGATGTGCACGAATAGTAATTACACATAAATATGTGCTTCTTTTATATGGATATATAACAAACATACATAATTACCAGGATATATACTTATCTATCATACTGCTTTAACAGGTAGGCACTATGAATAAATCCATTTTATAGAGAAGCACATTAAGGCGTTGAGAAGTTAAACAGGCTTCCCAAGGTCACAAAGCAAAAGAGATGGGATTTAAATTGGAATCTGTCCATTTGTATCTTTTCCATTATTTGTGCTCTGCAGCCAGTGGCTAGATCATTAGTCTACAATAAATGCTAACAATAAGTTATACCAAGTTGCCTCAGCTGTTGTTCATTCTCTATACTTATTTCCTGGGCTGAAAGGTCAATGGAATTTAGTGTAGTGTGGATTTTCCTGACCTTCTGGGCCCCTCCCCAGCATGTAGCATCAAGACCCCAGTCAAATAAGCTTCATCTGCCCTTGGGGCAATCAGAGCTCAAGGTTATGGCCAGAGCTGGTGCTGTATATTCTGAATTGCCACCAGGGAGGAGCCAGTGCTGTGGATGAGGATTCTTGGAGAAATTCTAAAAGTACCGCCGTCCCCTAAATGGAGGCAGTCCAAATGCCCAAAAAATCCACAATGATGCGGATACCCAGATAGCCCTTAATTGTGATTTAATAGTGTTCACTGTAATTTAGCTCCAGGGAAATGTACTTTCAATTAAGCAATGTAAACACAATGTCTACTTACCCCACAAATGTTCTCCTAAATGTGCTAATTAAGGCCTAGATTCAAGTCTCTCATATTCCACCCTCCTTTCCTCTCTCTGAAATGCCATCTGAATGGCGGTCTAGTGACTGCCTGAAGTTTTGCCCTGTGCACCCTAATCCACCTTCCACAGGGATTCAGTCTGCCCAGAATTCTTTAGTGGCTCACTGATTGAAGTAGCTCATCTCTAACTTCTGGCCCTGGTATGTGTACTTCCCTAGAATATGCCCCTCATCTACTCATCCTGTCTCATCCTTCACCTACTCATTCTGTCTCAATAGATAGATAGATTGATAGATAGATAGATAGATAGATAGATAGATAGATAGATAGATAGATAGAGATAGGTATAGATAGATAGATAGAGATATAGGTATAGATACAGATACATAGATATAGATATATATCAACAATATCATTCAAGTTCTCGGACATCCTTGCCTGTGTGTATGTGGATCTGTCCTTCCCAATGTCTCTACCCACCATCAATTCACACAAACATCCAACCTTTCTCCACCCTCCATCAGAGTCATTTGGTCATTTTCTTGAGTGTGGCATGCTTTGCTTTAAGCCCCACAAGAATCTTCCAGTTTGTCTTTAATGGAATTTGCCTGAAAAAAAAAAGAGAGAATCAAATAGGAAACACCTGTAATCCCAGCGCTTGGGAGGCTAATACAGGAGAATTATGAGTTTGAGGATAGCCTGGGCTACATAGAAATGCCATATATATATATATATATATATATATATATATATAATAATTCAGTGACAAAGTACTTATCTAATATGTACAGGTCCTGTGTGTCATCATCAAAACACATGCACATAGACACAGACACACACACGCACACACACACACACGCACACACACACACACACACTTTAAATAGGAACACTGAGTTCACCAATTCTGTCTTTGTTTTCTCTGCACTAAAGTGGAAACTTGCTCAGGAGCAGGACTTCTCTCTGTAGCTTCATGGGGATTTGCACACATGTGTATAAGTGAGTGCTGAATTAAACTGAATTAAGTTAAAATGGTTGGAAGTATATAGGGCCACCTCGACTATGGAGGTCTAGGAAAGCAAAGAAAAGGGGGCAAAAAGCAAATACAATCCTTAAGCATCCTCAGCCATTCTGTAGCATGAGTCCTCTTTAAGTGGATACTTGAGTGAGTTTCTGCATCTATCCATGCTTTTAATCCTTGCCTCCTTCTCCTGTCTATTCAACATAATCCTTAAGGTGTGGTCAAGTATCTTGTGATACACATGATGCCTGAGAGCATCTTTGTATAAATAACTACCAATGTCAGGGCTGACACAGTGGTAACTAAGTGATAGGATTTGAGTTAGGAGTCCAGGAATCTTAGTCGTAGTCTCAGAAGTATCATTAAATCACTGTAGAGCTGGACTCCCGAGCCTGAGTTATTTCTTTCGCGTACTTCTGTACACAGCGATAGGGAGATAATTGGAGAGCTAACAGCATGTCGCTTTATGATCTCATACAGGCTCTGGATCAGTGGTCTGCCATTCTGCATCCCTATTAAAACTGCCTGGGGAGCTTTAAAATCACCAATGTCTTCCCTGACCCAATCAGGCAATAGACTCTCTGAGGTCCCCCAAGAATCGGAACGTGTTCTCAGCTTTGCCAAGTCACTCCCCAAAGTAGCCCAAGCTGAAAACTTCTGCTCTAGACAAAGGTTTCTCTGACTTGGTTGTGAATGCAGCCCAACGGGGGATCTTTGTGGTCTAGCTGCATTCATCTGGGGTGGGTGACTTGGATTCCATATTTCCAACAAATTCCCTGGAGATATCCAGGCTGTTCTGCAAGCCACACTTTAAACAGCTGGACTTGTTTGATTTTGCATGGTTTTAAAAGGATTGTTTTTAGGAAGATTACATGCTGCTAATAGAAACCTCTGGAAATTGGGTGCTGCTCATTCTTCAGATTCTGGGGAATACCAAAAAGATGTCTTAGAAAAAACATCAACAGGATAAACTCACTAGAGGCAATTGAGGCAGTGGATATAAAGAAAGCTATCAATGGAAAAAGAGGTACTTAAGAGAGAGTGGTGTGATAACAGAACCCACAGGAACACTGAGCATGGTGATTTGAATGAAAATGGACCCCACAGGCTCATAGAGAGTGGTACTATTAGGAGGTGTGGCCTTGTTGGAGTAGGTGTGGTCTTGTTGGAGGAAGTGTGTCCCTGGGGTGGGTTTTGAGGTCCCAGAAACTCAAGTCAGGTCCAGCGCCTCACTCTCTCTTTCTCCTGCCTGTGGATCCAGATGTAGAACGTTCAGTCTCTTCTCCAGCACCATAAATTCCTGCAAGTTGCCGTGCTTTCTGCCGTGATAATAATGGACTGAGTCTCTGAAAACTGTAAGCCAGCCCCAATTAATTGGTCATGATGTCTCTTCACAGCAATAGAAACCCTAAGACACTGGCAAAAGTTAACTCAAGACCCTTAGTGACATGCAGGCCATCACATTCCAACACTCAATGTTCCAGAATTCCTAGCACACCCCCCCCCCCTCAATTATCAAAGGCAGTGTATAAGTAAATCCAGGCTACACCACTGGAAGAAACATTCTAGAAACTGAGCAAATGTGGCTCAGCTGTCTTCACATGGGAGGAGAGTACAGGGTACCAAGCACTGGACAACTACATACAGGGTATTTGGGGAGCCTTGCAGGTTATGTATGGGACACTCAGAACAGGAATTACTGAAAAAGCTTTCTAACGGGTATTGCTATTTGAAAGAAATCCAAGATGGGGCAGTAACATTTCAGGTACATGAGTTTATAATGCCCTAAGATGTGGAGGAAAAGTACACAGCTCAGTGTGCTCTGGAAACGACTGCTTGGCTAGGCTAAAGATTATGGATTCAGGAGAAGTGGGTGTTTCAGCTCTTGATGGCTCCTTGGTGTGTAGTTGAGGTGTCTGAAGTTTATTCTAAAACATTCTCACTGTTAATATACTGTTTCAGGAAGGCTATGACATGGTCACATTATTCTTTCTGAGGTGGCTTTCAGGGTGGTCATGTGGAAAACTGAAA
The DNA here is from genome assembly GCA_028658305.1 of Pachyuromys duprasi. Lineage (NCBI taxonomy): Eukaryota > Metazoa > Chordata > Mammalia > Rodentia > Muridae > Pachyuromys > Pachyuromys duprasi. Next base: position 36,244,947 of record CM053746.1, on the reverse strand, counting down.
ATGGAAACTTGACACCTATTAGTACCGCAGCTTAGAAGTCAGTGTATTAGAGTTTATGTTGCTATGACAGAAAGCCTGACAGTGACAGCTTGAAAGGAAGAAAGGTTTTGGTCCAACACACAGGGGGTTCGTAGTAGAGCAGCTTACATCACAATGATTTTTAGGAAAGAGAGATAAGGGGAGGGGGCGCCTGTGCTATCTGACCTTGTCTTTGTCTTCGTTCCCTCTTATTCTTTGTCTCCCCATCCTGCAACCTGTAAGACACTGCTGCCCATATTCCGAATGGCTCCTCCCACCCCTAGTTAATCTTCTCTGGATACGCAGTCACAGACACAACAAGAAGTGTGATTTATTAGGGAGCCCAGGCAACTTCTTGATCCAATCAAGTTGACCCTCAAGATTAAGCACCACAGTAAACTTACCTTGCAAGCCAGAAACCCATCATCTTGCATTGGAAGAAATAGATCAATGCTCTAAAGACCTAGAATATGAGTTCAGGTCTGGGTAAGTTATTGCTTCAGGTACCAGGGGTACACAGGTATAAATATGAGCAGACACAGGGGGCTACAGGGGGAGGAAGGAAGGGGTGGACAGATAGAGACAGAAAGAAACCAAAGGAATGAAAGCAAAAGTACATACAGAAGAAAGAGACACGGTGAATAGAGCCAAGACTGTGGCTGAAAGGACATTTTTTGTTTGTTTGAGGAGATGTCAGTAAAACTGGAGAGTGATGGTTGGTTGTGAAGAGAAGGTGGCCGTACAAATCCAGCAGAATTATCAGAAGGGGAATTTCTCAGGTAGGTAGGCACAAGGGTGTGCCCCCGCGGGTCTGATGATTAGAGCTTCTGGTTGTTCAGGGGAAATGCTGGGAGGAAATGGAAGGCTAGTGGAAAGCTGGGTCCACTTAAGCTTTGGTTTCAATATACATCTCCAGCACTGTGGGCATAAAGGCTAGTATGCTGAAATAAAAACTTGGACACCACGTTGCTACAAGAACAGATCCAGCCCCGCATTCAGAATATTAAAAGTGGGCATTTGTTTAAGACCAGAGGAGCCCATTTAGAGGCTGGCAAGATGGCTCGATATGTAAAGGCGTTTGTCATGCAAGTGTAGGGACCTGAGTTCAATCCCTGGAACCCAAGTAAGGGTGGAAAGAGATAACTGATTCCTCACAGTTGTCCTCTGACCTCCACATACACATGCATGCCTACAGGCACATGTCAAGTACATACAAGTGGCAGATTTAAAATAGCCTATTTCAAAACCATTAAAAGAAAATGCCACTGTGAACATTGAGAGAAGGTATTGGGACCAGGCTGACATCTACGTGGGTCCAATAAGGAACACTGGCAAGACCCCAAAGACCAACACGAGGGAAAGAGCATCAGACAAAAGAAATCTCTTTGGATGGTCCCTACAAGTGTTCTCACTGTCATTCTAAGAAACTATTGAGAAGATTTTGTGTGTCCTGAACTGTGGCATAAATAGAAAGTCACAAACATCCAAATTTAGAGGGGTGCATCACAAATATGTAAGGTTCTGAGGCAACTCAGGAGACTGTAAACCATAGAAAGGCATGTATGTACCTGTTGTGTGCCTGTAGTATTATGGACCTTACAACAAACTTGCTATAAACATGAAGGTAGACAAGTAGAGCCAAAAGCACAAAGAGGTGGCTGTCCTGTTCCATCCTCATCTCACACTGCATGACTTCTAGCCCAGCCATTCCTCTTTCAGAAAGCTCTTGATGTATGGAGCCATGAGTATTGTGTACTGGCAGCTGATGGGTTGCCTGTGGAAGATGAACCCGACTTGTAGGAAAAGATCTCAGAGGAATACCATTGTGAATGAGTAGTATTTCAGCGCGACAGATTTAGATTTGGTCGGAAAAAGATGCTTGAAGCAGTTAGAGCTGAGCTTTCCCCTCATGGAGGTGGCTGAAAGGCAGAGCATCCCACAGGTGATCAATAGTGAAAAACAAAGGCATCCTCCATCCGAAGATCCTTTGCAATGTGCACAGAGATGTGATCCTCTCCTTCCTGACGATCACTTGTAATGATCTCATCTGTTGAACTTTGTCTGGCTTATTTGCTTAGGCATCCCAAAACCTGGAACAGTGCCAAACGTATGGGAAGCCGCCAATGAATATCACAAGAAAGATGGATGAGAGAAGGTCAGGGAAGAGACTTGATTGGGTTTGAAAGTCTGGCATTAAATGTGGCTCTCAAAGCCTTAACTGAAATGTATGCCTTCCTTGAATAACACCTCACATGGGACCTCAATACATAAAATGGATGAATGCGATGTTTTAATAGTGCACATTTAATCATAGGTCTCAATGTAAAACATTTATTTCTGTTTGTAATAAAAAGACTCACTGAGAACTATGAGATTGTTTTGATAAACATGATAAAACTTCTGAAATCAAGGCTGCTAGGAGACTCAGTCTGTAATTTATTCTTCCATTTCCTTTTGCTTGCAGAGCACTGGGGAAGCTCAGATTCATGTGGAAAAGTAGTTGCAAATGATACCAGCCTCATAGCTCATCTGGCAATCTCAGGATAATTCTTCAATTAAACTGATGCAGAAGTCTGCAAAGGGAGTAGTTGGAAAATTGAGCTTGAAAGTTGAACCTCTTACTGTCTGTAACCGTGGGTTGTGCCTCTTCCTGTACATTTAAAACTCAGACAAGACGAGGCGAGGCTCACCATAAGTGCCAGCACTGTTTTGATGTGTGACATTATCCTGGCTCTGATGAGTTATACATCTGGTGATAATTGCACAAGCAGCCATTAGGCCATGATGGAGTCAAGCATCCTCTTCTTGCCTGACTTTTAATTGAACATAAGACTGTGTCTCCATGCTGAGGAACTGCATAATTTTATAGAGATTTTCAGACGCAAATTTATCTTCTTTTTTTTTAAATCACTGCAAAGACAAAACCTTCAGAACCAATGACTCATTTCCAGTATGTTCTACTTAGAGTTCTGAGAATTGCCCAAAATGTTCTGGCAATGCCAGTTGATGTATTGGTGGTTAAAGTTTGGTACTGGCACACATTATGCTGTGTAGTATTTTCAAATAACTATAACTAATAGAATACATTACCATAATTTTTCCAGCCCCTACTTAACATTGAAATCTTAATTGAATCTTTTGATGGTGGGGCAGGCGCTACGGGGATGGTTCAGTGCTCTACACAAGCATGAAGACTGAGCTTGGAACTCCAGAACTTATGCAAATGTCAAGTGGGCATGGTAGCCAGCCTGTTATTCCCAGGTTAGGAAGTCAGAGACAGGGACACCTGGAACTAGCTAGCTAGATCAGACAACATCAAGCTCTAGGTTGAATTGAGAGATCCTGCCTCAATGAATAAGATGCAGAGAGATTGGGAAAGACTCCTCATGTCAGCATGAGGCCTCCACACACATGCACATACATATGGATGTACACCTACATGTCTGCACACACATGTGTGCTCACACACATGTGAACATCTATACATGCATGTGTGTGCCTACTATACACATATAGACATAAAAACATTTTGCCGGCTCTGTGAGCAGACTTAAATATTATTAAACAAAGCCAAATTTAAGAGTTCCCAATGGATGTGTGATTTCCAGACTGAAGGGGTCATAATTGTAACCTTGAAGAGACTTTGGTAGGACCATGCAGACTGCAGCAGTGAAAGGTGGCATCAGCTGTGCCTACTTGTGGTTTTCACATGAGATCGGTTGTTCTGGCATCTGAGGCAATGGCCCTCACCTCCAGAGTCTCATCTATAATATGAAAGGATGACAAATGTGCTTCTGTCCCAGTGAAGAAGACAGATGTGGATAAGCATCTAGGGAAGATGCTCATCAGGGCATGCCCTATATCTCATTCTCAAGCCTTCACTTCAGAGATGACCACGCCCCTCAGCCCCGTAAGCTACCAAAAGGAGAGACAGATAGCTTGATCTCACCTAAGGAATTATCTAGTTTTTGAACAAAGGTATTATGCTGTTATTTGTATTTAACGTTACGTCAGATTTTTAAGTTACTGACATTTATTGGCTATTTACCACTGTACTAGATTTTTTCACAAATTATTTTACCCTTTTGCATAATTTTGAATTTCCCATCTTTTAGGGATCTCATTTCACGGCTTGGGAAATGGATGCATATGGATGTTGTGGTTAACGTGCAGCGAAGCCATGACTCAGACACACAACGAACTCCAAAGTCTAAGCTCTTGATAACTTTGAAACACAAATGGAGCGTGGAAGAGCCTAGAGTTAACAGATGAAGGGGTTCAGTCGTAGGATATAGTTCTCCAAAACTCAAGTAAGGGCTGAGTCATTGGTACTCCATTGTCTTATCTGAGTGACACCTAGTTATATTTACCAGCGTTCAGCTAGCTTTCATCTTAACCTACAGTGAGATCATTTTTCCTCTCCTGGAAACATCTCACCTAATTTATCATTTATGCTAGGAGGGAAACATATGACTCCCGATCATTTTGCTTCACAACTAACACTACCGGAATCTGTATGCTTGGCTGAGTGAAGCATGCAGCTGTAATGCGGCACCAAGCTTCAAGATATGCAGTGGGTAGATAAAAATGAGCCTGGAATCAATGAGGTAATATAATTTGTGGGAAGAACAGACATTAGGGAGCACACAGTCACTCTGACATCAAAGCGTTGTATGACCCAGAAGACTGTTTAGTTCCAGTTTTCTAGGCTGAGAAACATTAGCAATGTCTTCCATAGGCTTTCTTGAACAAAGAGATGCTCAGACATTAAGTGGCTGTGAGTCTGTATATGCTAGAACACCATCTTTTATTTTTGACGTGTGATCTATACATACAATTCAAATGACCTCATATATAAAATACATATATACGGTATATAAAATGCAATCAGGTAGATATTTCCTCAACTGTTGTGACAAGGAGTTGGAAATTCCGATGAGGTATCTGTGGCTATCTGAATAACAGGCTGACATGTGAGCGTCATCTCGTCAGTCCACTGCCTCAAGCCCTGCCCAAGCTCCTCTGAGCCCTTAGCTGTTATCTGGAATGAACTTCTTCTTTGTGGATTTTCATGAGTTCTGAACTGGGAGAACTCTAGAGAAGCCATACGAAGATCAACTCTCCATGCTGTTTTCTGCATGATGGATATGTTGTCTAAGAGACCTAAAGGCAGGCATATCTAAAGAGAGAGAACCACAGATAGAAACAAAATGACTAGGTTTGGAGTTGAGCAAGCATGGCCACCATCTGTAACTGGCCCCAGGGAGCATGAACTTTTCAGAAAACTGCTGACTCTAACCAGCTCTCCCTGGATGCCACTTATAGTAGGCCAAGATGGTGACCAGCCACAGGCCCCGTGCCTGAGCTCAGCTAAAACACAAGCCCAGGTCCACTGGTGGTCAGTGCCCACTAGCTCCACTTCCTGGTCCTGCTGAGTATGAAAATAGTGAGCTATTTTTTCTGCCCCTCCCAGGGTATGGGTGTTTTGGAGGCTTCATTAATAGCTTTGCTTGCCAAGCCCTTCGTGGTTTGTTTAGTTCTGTTGAATCTCATTCATGTACAAAGAGTGGGATGGGAAAGGATGAATGAGCTTGTTCTAAATTCAGCAGGTAAACTAAAGATGTGTACAATGCCACCCCACCATAATGAATATTTTTCCATCAGCTTAACTGACATTTCCAATTCAACTCCTTTCAATGTGGGATGTTTGCTGTTAAACACACATGCCCGTCACCTACACACAATAACACAGTGGATTCTTTGCACATCCCACACCTGTGAGCAGAGAGATTGCTGGTGGCAACCTCTTGTATCCTCAGCTACTTTCCTAGGACCTAATTCTCCAGAGCAAAGGCCGGAGAACCAGGGCAGCACAATTGTTCAAACCTAACAGTGTTATTTCTTCCCACTCCTCAGTTTTCATTTCAGATAGGTCAATCCATAAACCTTTCTCTTGGTCCCAGCAAAGTCTTGTTTCTCCCAGGAGAGCCATCTAGGCACATCCAAACCCAGGCATCTGGAGAATTTGAAACATCCCCAGTGCCCTGTCTGCCTCTTCTCCTAGAGACAGAGACCTCTGGGGGACATATGATTGTAAGGCTGGCAGAAGAGCCCCAAATGAGAGGCTTCAGTGTCTCTGGATGACATGCATTCTGGGAAAATTCACATGCTGCCCCTGAGCCTCAGTCTTTTCATCTGGAAACTGGAGAGAGTAACTGTGCCTCCCCTGCCTACCTCCACACTGCAGCTGGTGTCCTGCCTCATGGCTACCATTCTAGTAAAAGAAATCCCTGACAACAGGCTCTACAGACATCCTTACTACAACCCTTCACACAGACCCACTAGACTCCATTTCCTGCGCCTTCAGTTCCTGCAACTTCAGAAGTTCCTACATCTTCGGCCCTCTTTCCTCTCACTGCTAGACACGTATTAATCCTAGGCACGAGGCTGGCCTATTCCTTGGGAACAGTCATTCCTCTACTCCAGGCAAAGTCTAGGATACTACTGTGCCCTCAGCTTGCAGTGGTAGGTTGAAGCCTGTTTACATTATCACTCAATATTCCTTGAGCATAACCTTGTACTAGAGAAGAGACTGGGTTGTGCCTGGCATCTAAAGTATCCTGCCGGTGAGGCAAAAGAGCAGGTGACAAGACCCTGGTATATGTTCTTTCTCTGGGAAGCATGGGAAACAGTGCCCAGTGTCAGGGAGCCCGGGGAAGCTTCACAGATGGAGAGGGAGAAGGCATCAGTGGGAAAGGAGATGAGGTGGTGGTGAATGCAGGAAGTCTGTTAGACAGAAGAACGTGTACATACAAACATACTGGAGAAAACAAGAGCTTGGTTCGTTCTAGGAACCATATGAGATATCTGTATTGAAAGCACTTGACACGATGAGCCACGAACTTGGAGAAGCAGAGACTTGTCTGGGGCCTTCGAACCAGTAGATTACAGTGGGCAGGTTGGTGCCTCCATGGACTGACATCAGAAGCCTGCTTCTTTCCAGCCAGCGGGTACCAGCACTTCAGGACAAGTTGCCGCAGTGAGGCAGCAGCCAGTGGAGCCCTGGCTAGAAAATCCTTTCAGCTGGAGAAGGGATTAGTTCAGAGTTTAGGAGGCCTTTCTGAAGATCAGTGTGCCTTATGGTAAGAAACAAAGCCCAGCAAAGCAGTGAGGTTTGTCATCCATCACCAAGTCACGAACAACGATTCTGCCTAGAGGTGAGTAGCTTGAGGACCTTTTTCCAGGCTGAGCTGCTGAGGTCTCTTTCCCCCTTCCTTCTTTCTCCTCCCTCTTTCTCCCCCTCCTTCTCCACTCTCTTAATGCTAAGTACTACTCAGGAGAGATGGAGCTGTCAGATGAGGCAAGAGAGGCAGTGTGACCCAGAAGCTACAGAAGAGGGCTGCGAAGACACTGTTCCTGTTCCGTCCCTGCTTCAAGTGGGCCTAGCTTTAGGGGCTCTGGCACTCTTGGGATCTATCTGTGATCTTTTTATCTGGATATTTACAGAACATTCTGCCGAGCTGATTTGACTCATAAAAGAGCAGAAATAACACTGTCAGCATTTCAGGTACCCAGTAATTCTTAACTGTCAGCTCCCCAAGGCATTCCGGGCAGCAGCTGGCAGGTGAGAGTTAGAAAGTGTGTGTGTGTGTGTGTGTGTGTGTGTGTGTGTGTGTGTGTGTGTTCCCCTGGAAGGCAGAGAGGCTCCATCCCAGAGGACACACATTAGCAGACCAGACCCTCTGTTCTCAGGGGATCCACTGAATAAAGTCAGAAAACCCAGGAAGGGAGAGTGAGAAAGAAAAGCAACATGGATGAACATCTTCTGTGCACATTATCTATTCCATCCTATGCCAGGTGGACCTTGGAATGATTCTACAGTTGAGGAAACTAAGGCACTGAGGGGTGCTAATTCATTTGCTAAAGAAACACACTAAGGGAGAGGGAAATCCTATAATGATGTTTCAGAAAACAGCCCGATTTTCACAACTAGTTGTTAAAGAAACACCTAGGTCCCATATTCTTCTCCAGTGAGTTTCTGTATGTCTGATGAATGTACTCAGTACAAGTGGGTGACCAGGGCAGACTCTCAGCCAGACCCCAAGCTGCACCTCTGCCCACTGGGAGATAGAAAGGAAAGACAGACCCAGGAAGCAGACAGGACAGAAGGGTGGGGTAGGAGGTGGGAATGAAGAATCGTGGGTGACACTTTCTGGGCTCTAGAGCCTCACCTCACCTTACATTGCTAGTGATTCTCTCAAGACCCAAGAAGGTGCACAGATCATTACGCCTATCTGTGAGAGGGGACATTGAGGGACGAATCTGAGTGGCCATCCACCTGCTGAAGGTCAGATGCTCAGCAGGTGACCAAACCAGGGCCCAAGCCCAGGTCTACTTGACAAATCTATTTTCTTAAAAAAACATAGTTGTTGCTTCCTGATTCAGAGTTGGTTATGGGGCGGGTATCAATAAACCCTCTTGCAGGAAGAGATCTTGGCACTGTGGATGCATTGATTAAGAATCCACCAAGCAAAGAAAATGGAATTGTAAACATTCTGCAGGATGGCTTCCAGGCCTGGTGAAGGAGAAGAGTAATTTCTGAGTTTAGAGAAGCAAGCAGGACTCGAGCACACAAACCCTTTTCATTTATGAAAAAGAGTTGGGATTCCATCTTTATAACAATAGGGTTCCTGGAAGGATTTTATTCAAAGTAGAGAGCTGATTTGATTTGCATTCTGCTGCAGCATGGATTGGATTGAGGCAAAGCTGGAGGCTGAGAACCCAGCGGATGCTGTCACAGACATGGGCCATTAATTACAAGAAGCAACAGAGATGTGGGGTGTTTTTCTGAGTACTGATATGTTAAAGGTTTGCTGTTTCTTGTGAGAAACATGTCCTGAAAGATGTAGATGTGATTGTAGCCTCATTGAAGCTTACCTCCTAAATGTGTCTATCACTTTGCTGTTATTGTTCTCTTCAGGTGCTCCACAAAAACAGGCATCAGGGCACACTGAGGTCTTGGAATCCAATGGAAAAGGCTTGGCAGGGGCCTCACAGCCACACACAAACACACAGACACTGATGGGCTGTGCTATAGTCATTAAACCATATAGTCACAAAAATTCCCATACATCAGTCAAAAACAAACTCAAAATTGAGATGCAGAGCCCTGGACCAAAGGATGTCGTCACTATATCCCTTATTTGCTGTCATCTCCCTCACCTACAGAAAGCCGGTAAATGGATCCCATTTTTCTCCATGTTTGGTTCTTCTGAATAAATTTTCTTAAGCCTCTGGCGGCAATTACCACTTGTCTGCTGGCAAGTACCAGCCGATGACAGAGGGAGAGAACAATAGCAAATAGATATTAAGAGGAGGACTTGAAAACAGTTGATCTGCTTGGCTTGACAGGCTGCTGTTGGGTTTGGTTCAGCAGGGAGGTGGTTTGTGGGCATATTTCCTCTGAGCTGTGATGGGAGGGTGCATGTTTTCTGCTGCTGAAATCATTGCTGGCTTAAGACAGAATGGGGTTTATCAACTGTACCAGGTTTGCATCGAACCCTGGCCATCTACCGCTGCGCTGGCCACAAGAGCCATAATTTCCCTTCAGGTCACTGGGTCAGGATTTCTTGGCTTTTGTGGCATGCAGCCAGTGTCAGTCACTACTGGAGCAATGCGATTGAAGGAAAACCTTGGAAAGATCCTAAAGTAGGAAGTAAGAGACAGACGGGGTTACAATTCTATCATTACCAAGTGACCTTGAACCTCATATTTCTCATCTCAGAACGGCAAAGAGCTACAAAGGGGTGAGGTGTGGGGATGAAACAGTTTCAAACTGCTCTTTCAGCTTGGTTTCCTGGGAAAGAACCAGAAACCACCAGGTTCCCAGATCCCAAGGAGAAGGTCTCAGGAGAAGCTCTGGCAGAAGGGGAGGAGACCCTCTAGGAAGAGGGCTTCCTCGTTAATCTCCAAGAGGACTGAGTTGCGTGCCAGAGACAGTACTGCAGCAGAACTGGGAAGAGAAGAGAGGCGTGAGCCTTCCTGACTGACAGGGGTGGAGCAGGGCTCCCAGGGTGACACCTTTGTCCAGTTCAATTCCTGATTCCAGAACCCAAAATCAAGAGAGAAGTCTTTCCCACAAACCTTTGCTTCTGCTTATTCTAGAAGCAAGAGGCTAAGGATGTGTCTGAGGATCTGTATCCAAGTTCTGTACATGGATCCTTGGAGGTGGGAGAGAGCTCCGCCCACCGTAAGGAGTTTTGCCCATCCCTGTACTCTGCTCACTAGATATCACACCCCGTTTTTAATAACCAAAAATGTTTCCAGACATTGCCATATGTCCCCTGGCACCCAAGTCATCTTTAGTTGAGAAATGCTGCCACCACTGGGCCATCAGACTTTCAGTGAGGCCAGTTTTGTTTCTTTCCCAAGTGGAATCAGCTCTTGATTTTCTTGATGCAGAGGCTTGAAAGGAGTTCCCTACGTGGAAAAGTTCTGGTGTTGTTCCTATGCTCAGATTAAGAATGTCTACCACTCTTAGGGCTCAGGAAAAAGGCCAAAGAAGGGGCTGGATGAGAAGGACCATTTCGGAGCCAGCTCTGTCTTTGCGCTGGGATGCAGGCTTCATGTGGTGCATGTTACCATTAATCTCCATTCGCTGCCTCAGAGCTGGACCAAATCACCCCAGTTTTCTTGCAGAGCACTTGGAAAAGAGAGAATGTGGTTTGTCCAGGAAGTTGCACATAGAGAGGCCCAGGATCTATCTATCATCAAATAAGGGTGCTCTCTTACAAGAAAAACAGTCAGAATTCAGCTCGCTTCCAGAAGAGCAATGAAGCCCTTTGCCAAGGCACATTACTCCTGGGATCTTTTAGCTATGGGAGGCTATGGAAATGAATGGCAAAGGAAAAAAAATCTTTTTTATCAGTATCATTGGTGATTGTGCCTGTTCCAAGGCTGGAATATGGAAGGAAGGCAGTTTCAGGGATATTTAATGGCTTGTACATGTTTTAAAGCTTTTTATTGGTCTTCAGGTAGCCTATGTCTCTTTCTGATGGGGAGCAGAAAAGTTAATGGTTGACACCACCCAGGTCTTCTCTACCAAGGAAAATCCCTACACTCGTCCCTGATTCATGCCTCCATGACGGGTCCTATTCCAAACCTTAAGTTCTGTTCCCAAATGTAAGCACATCCCTGCTCCACAGCTACCTGCTAACTAAGGTGCCTATGTGGGTAGCTAGGTGTTTAAGCTGGAGTCACAGACGTCCCTGAAATTGTGCAGCATAGGTGAGAATGAGTATTTCTGTAAATAAAGGCTCCTGGCTTTTTTTAAATCACAAAACTGCCTATGCTGAGATATAAAAAGGTTTAAGGTTTAACCATCTTCATCAAGGTAAGCAAGAATATGGGATCTACCCACAGTGTTCGGGTCGGTCTCCAGGGCAGGACTTTATTCATGCATACATCTTGAGGCTCTCTCCTCAAGACTGATCTAGTATTGATGTGCTCAAATGCTTGCTTGTTTACTCTGACAAGCCAGCGAACTTACCAATAAGGGAGCCAAGAGACAAGATTATGATTCTGCCTTTGCTGCAAAGTGGGTACAACACCTTGACATCGCAGATTCTCTAGGCCTCAGTTCCTCACCTCTAATGCACTTTTGCAGGTCTCCATGTTATGGTTACATGAATGCACCACTATGAAAACTGTGGTATTTGTGGTAGTAGAAATCTGAAGTTCTTGATTTGACTGAATAAACTGAACAGAAGTCAATCCTGGTACAACACATCTCCTAATTTGTGAACTGCCTGCCCTGGTAAATATCTATTGCTTGGAAAACAGTATGAGATCAAGATGTGTTTCTTAGGTAGCTAATAATCTACTCTTTTTAATTTTAATTTTTATATTAATTACAGTTTATTCATTTTGTATCCCATCTGTAGCCCCCTCCATCATTCCCTCTCAATCCCACCCTCCCTCATCTCCTCCCATGCCCCTCTCCAAGTCCACTGATAGAGGAGAGCATCCTCCCCTTCCCTCTGACCCTAGCCTATCAGGTCTCCTCAGGACTGGCTGCATTGTCTTCCTCTGTGGCCTGGCAAGGCTGCTCCCCCCTCAGAGGTAGGTGATCAAAGAGCCAGTCACTGAATTCAAGTCAGAGACAGTTTCTGTTCCCCTTACTAGGGAACCCACTTGGGTACTGACCTACCATGGGCTACATCTGAGCAGGGCTTTTAGGTTATATCCATGAATGGTCCTTGATTGGAGTATCAGTCTCAGAAAAGACCCCTGTGCCAAGATTTTTTTATTCCATTGCTCTCCTTGTGGAGCTCCTGTCCCTTAGGTCTTACTATCTCTCTCTTCTTTCATAAGATTCCCTGTACTCTGCCAAAAGTTTGGTTATGAGTCTCAGCATCTGCTTTGATACACTGCTGGGTAGAGTCTTTCAGAGTCCCTCTGTGGTATACCCCTGTCCTGTTTCCTGTTTTCTCCTTTTTCCAATGTCCAATCGGTTAGAAGAAAAAGTGGGGAACAACCTAGAACTCATTGGCACAGGAGACAACTTCCTGAACAGAACACCAACAGCACAGGCTCTAAGATCAACAATCAATGAATAGGACCTCATGAAACTGAAAAGCTTCTGTAAAGCAAAGGACATTGTCATTAGAACAAAATGACAGCCTACAAACTGGGAAAGGATCTTCACCAACCCTTTATCTGACAGACAGCTAATATCCAGAATATAGAAAGAACTCAAGAAGTTAAAAAGCAAGAAATCAAGTAATCCAATTAAAAAATGGGGTACAGAGATAAACAGAGAATTCTCAATTGAGGAATACCAAATTGCAGAGAAACACTTAAATAAATGCTCAATGTCCAGTCCTGAGGAGATCTGATAGACTAGAGCCAGATGGAAAGGGAAGAGGACCTCTCCTATCACTGGACTGGAGAAGGGGCATAGGAGAAGAAGAGGGAACGGGGTGGGATTGGGAGGGGGCTATAGCTGGGATACAAGGTGAATAAACTAATTAATAAAAATGGGGAAAAAGGGAAATGCAAATCAAAATGACCCTGAGAGTTTACCTTACACCCACCAGAATGGCTAAGATCAAAAACTCAAGTGACAATACATGTTGGAAAGGATGTGGAGAAAGGGGAACCCTCTTCCATTGCTGGTGGGAATAAACTTGTACAACCACTTTGGAAATCAGTCTGGCACTTTCTCAGACAATTAGGAATAGTGCTTCCTCAAGATCCAGCTATACCACTCCTACGCATATATCCAAAATATGCTCAAGTACACAACAAGGACATTTGCTCAACCGTGTTCATATCAGCTTTATTCATAATAGCCAGAACCTGGAAACAACCCAGATGTCCCTCAACAGAGGAGTGGATACAGAAATTGTGGTGCATTTATAATGGAATACTACTCAGCAATTAAAAACAAGGAAATCATGAAATTTGCAGGCAAATGATGGGATCTAGAAAAGATCATCCTGAGTGAGGTATCCCAGAAGCAGAAAGACACACACCCTATATACTCGCTTATAAGTGGATATTAGACATAAAATATAGGATAAACATACTAAAATCTGTATACCTAAAGAAGCTAAACAAGAAAGAGGATCCTGGGTAAGATGATCAACCCACACTCAGAAAGACAAATAATCTACTCTTAACTCTAGGTGAGTGATGGAGGAATGAACCTGTCTATTTCAGCACTGTAGGTGCGTGTGTATACTTAGTAGCCAGCATGTCTACGTATGTGCATATATGTGAGAGAACCTAGCACACATGTATGGTTAATGTAGCATCTGTAGGATGGACCTATGTACTCTTTGTGCACCCATGCATGTGCATTGTGTGCACAAAGAGTACATGAGTGCATTGTGTGCACATGCATAGCGAGGAACACTGAGAATTGATTTGTTTGAACAGTGAAGAAAAGCATATTTGGTGTTTCTGTGCAGTCATGATAAATGTGTTTATGTGGGGAATTTATATGATTGCATATGTCATCTGGTGAGAACAGGGGGTCTATGAATCATGTTCAAGGATTCCCTGAAAGCCAGGAGCTGCAGGTTGAGCTGAAGCTGCAGAGCCAGCAGAACCACAGCCTTCATCTGCCCTGCAGATGTGCCCTTCAGACCCTGTGCCACCTGAGGATTGACCTAATGATGTATGAGCACAGTTAATCAGCTGGGACTGAGATCTGGGAGATTCTGTCACACTCATGGCCAATTCACATTTGTCACTTGCCTGGTGAGCTTTCTGATTAGGGTTGTCCCTCCCCGTGGGTGGTGTGTGTCAGCTTGTGGTTGTTATTCTCAGGAGGACATGCACAGGCTCCAGGGCTCGGTGGCATTGCTGTTTCTCCATTTTCCTCTGTGAGCAGAAATGGGTGGAGCCTTTGAGCCAGTTTCCTGCGGGGAGGTCGGTCAACAAACTACCCAGGCCACCTTCTCTTCTGAGATAGTCAGGGAGGAAGGAGGAGATGCTGACAGCAGAGAGTTTGGCCACTTAAGATATACCTGTTAGAAAAGCAGAGCTGCTTGGGGAAGGTGAGTAGTATGATGTGAGGGCAGGAGGGGAGGGGATTATTTAAATTAGCATCATCGGTTCTTGCTGGAGCAAGCAAAAACAACAACAGCAGCAGCAACAATACCAACAACAAAACCTGGAACTGAAGCTCCTAGTCCAGGCAGCTGTGTGACCTATAGCCACCATTCTCCTTCTTAGGGTGCCTCCAGGAATCTTCCATAAACATTGAAGATGACCTTACACTCTGGGATTTGAGTTGGTACCTTTCAATAGAGTAAAATTATAAGCATTGGGTCTCCTAGGGTTGGTTCCTGAGTAGAGATGTATGATTGTATAGGAGGGGATTTGCCTTCCAGAGACACATTTAAATCCAGCACTCATAACTCAAGCACCCTACCTGGTTGTTTTGATGATTAGATGAAACCATTGTACAAAATCGCTGAAATGCTACAGCGGTGACAATGCTTTGGTTCAGAAACACCTTGGTGCATTTTGGGTGATGAATGAAGTAAAATCCCACATGTATCTACTTGGCTGGGCTGGACAGAGATGATGATGGTGGCGGTGTTAGTGATGACGGCAGTGATGATAATGAATATGACAAGAGTGTAGCTGATGGAGGTTAGAGTGAGGACAATCGTGGTAATGACAGTGATGGTATGAGCTCGAATGTTGCTACATGTTTCTTGGTGCGTCCTTAGGATTACACTCCCTTTTCTGATGCCTCACCAAAGGCAGAAGATAGATGGTAACACATAAAGTCTTCAAATCTCTTGGACATGGCCTTGAAATGGCCAACTCTACCAACGTCTCGTGGGACAGCTAGAATCCATATGTGTCTCATATTACTGTGGATTCATGTAGAATCTAAATTCATTCAATCTAGTCCAGTTGTTGGTGGTGATATATAATAGTTAACACCCAGTCCTGGATACTCAGAAATAGAGACATGATTATGTCCTTGTCCCTAAGAAACTCTTGGTCTACAATAATGAATAACATCAAAGAGGAAGAAGTAAAGGAGGGTAAAGAAGGCTCACAACCTTGCATCGGGTGAACGAGATTCTGAGAGGTGCTCAGGCAACTCCTTTAGTGAGTTGTCCTGGGAGAACTCTGAGCTCTGGTCCTCTATGAAATTCCTATAGGTAGGTGGGGTTCACAGTCCTTCATCTGTCCTTCGGCCCATCTTTATTCATACCTCAATCCTGTTTTATGCTTCGCCTGTGCATTGAGTCACCTATTCAGAGGTAACTGGGCCACAGGTTTCACATATGTACATCAATGCAACAAACCTGCACAGGAATGAAACAAAGTTCATTCTATGAACACAAGAACCACAGCTGAGAAACAAGTATTTCAAGGGATGCCATCTCTTGGAATAGACACTAAAGCCAGCTTGCTCTTTGCCCTCTGCATGGCTGCCCAGCAGGATTTAGACTGCTGGTTTGAATGAAATGGCTAATGATGGACGCTGTGCTGCAGACCCAGGAGTTCTCAACTGCAGATAAGAATTTTGCTTATTTCAAAGACCTCATTAACGCCAAGGTTGGTGGGAGCAGCTTCAGAACTGATTCATCTCCAGGAATCAAAGACAATCTGAGCCCCCATGAGGAGCCAGGAGCCACTTGCTCTGAGGGTATCTCGGCTGTTCTCACCTCCCAGGTGTCTGTGATGGCCTGTAGCCAAGGTGACAGAGCCCTGGGGTCCTTTCCCAAGGGCTTGGATTATGCAAGAGCAGAATCTACCTGAGACCTTCGGACACCGCTGAGAGCATCCAGGAACAGCTTACATTTGTACTGGCCTCATTCAAGTCTGTTACAATTTAAATAGGAAATATTCCATACAGGGAAATGATTGGGTCCCAGGGGTTCTGAATGGATCAACTAAGTAATTCTTTGATGAATTCATGGTATTAGGGTGTTACTGGGAGTCAGTGAAAAGTAGGAGGTGGGGCTGAGCCAGAGGAATTAGAACACTCAGGTCATGTACTTTGGACTACATCTCATCTTAGATCCTTTCTGTTTTCTCTCTCTTTGATTCCATCATGTTAAGAAATGTAGTCCAGCCTCTGCCATACAGCCTCCCAAACACAGTGTTTTGCTCAAGTGTGTAGAGCCACACAGTCATGGGCTAACCCCTCCTAAACCATGAGTCAGAGCAAGTTTTGCTTCCTTTAAGTTATTTCTGTATTTGATCACAATAATGATTTTTTTAAAAACCCATAAACTCAAAAGGGCCTATTCTTCAGACCAGTATAGATAAGTCATTGGCAGTGCTGCTACCCGCTGGATCCAATCAAGCACAATCCGGGAGTGAAGGTATCTTGTAGTTACAGGAAGACATGGTTCTGTCACCGACTGAGTGGGTGTGACCTTAGAGCTCCTCTTCAGCCACATGTGTGGACTATCTCAGAAATTCCTCAAGTTCCTGTCCAGTTCTGACATGCAAACATGATGCAGACACTCTAGGAACTGAGTTGTCATTAGGAAGACAGGCCACATTCATCCATGTAACTGCCGTGCCCTGAGTAGTCAGTACCTGCCACTCATTGTGTTAAATGCTGTATCCAGATGTACACCCATCCCTGATCCCCTTGAGTAGCATGAAACAAGAAGCGAAGGAGATGTGAAATAATATGATTGTGGTCAGGTAATTTTGTATAAATATAACATTTAATAATGATGAATTATATAATCCAGGTCAAAGTGCAGTGGAGGAGTTTTGCAGCTGCAAATTGTAGCCTTGATTTCTAGTCCTGCTTAGAGCACCGTGGAGCACTCTTAGAGCACACTCAATATCCACTGCTTAGGAGACACTCAACAAACGTATATTGAAAGAAAGAAGGAGAGGAAGGAGGTTATGAGGCAGAAGGAAATGGAAAATGGAAGGCAACCTAGAAAAAAAAGGGATGGTGTTGCTCTCTGCTTTCTACAAATAAGAAACTAAACCTGAAGCTGAGGTTGAGATGTTCAGCCAGATCACACTGACAGCAATCGATAGGCTGCAAGCATCAAGAGGTCTCCGCTAGCCAGGGCCACGAGGAGAAGCATCAAGCAGACAGAGTGACTTGAAAACATATTGATTAGGATTTGACAAATTGAAAGAGCTAGAGAGGTTATGACAGAGCCCATGGCACTTCCGGTGGGCAGTTAGACACAGGCATCACATAGCACAAGCCAGGCCTTGCAATAGAGGGTACAAGTAGTGACTTCTGGATCCAAGTTCTGATACCTGCTGTTTAGGGGACACCAAAAAAGACTAAGCATTGTTTTGCTGACTTTTACCATGCAGATCATAGTGGCTAAATTTTGGATCTTTTAAAAGATGAAATGAGATAATGCATACATGTCTCCATGCATAATTCCTGATGGACAAATGAGAAGGTGCCTTTCCTCAGGTAGGCAGGATGAGAACAGAAAAGGCAGGCTGCTCAGACCTCTCAAGCTGGCATCAAACACACAGAGAATGTAAGGGATGACAAGAAGGCCCTTCAGGCTGGACATTGTCCTGAGTCCTGAAGCTGACTCCTCTGAAAATGAAGCCAGAGTAAAGGGGTCACAGTCCCTTCTTCCTGATGGTCAAACAGCCTGTCCAGGTGGAGGTGTGACCTGTTGGAATGATGAAAATCTGTGCTGAGGGAGCATGGCTATGATCACCTCTTTCATTGGTTATTTTTTTTTTCTCCTGCTTCATAGAACACGGCATCGCTCATGCCTGCCATCTGGTGCAAGTGTGATGGTTAATCATGAGTATCACTTGATTAGATTTAGAATCAACAAAAAATATACTTCTGAGAAGGTCTGTAAAAGTGTTTCCTAGAAGAATTGTCTAAGGAAGAAAGACCTTCCCCCAGAGTAGTTTGCAAGGGGGTCTGAGGAAAAGTTGCTTTATTGCCTTCCAGCCTTTATATCTTGCAGGTGGATATGTCTAAATTACTGCTGCTGCCAGGACTGCTAACATTTCTATCCCTTGGTGCCATTACAACACACCCTTCTTCGGCCTTCTAACATGGGCTAGAGGCTAACAACTCTGCAGAAATCCTCCAGGCTTTTAGCATCAGATTGGAAACGTTGAGGCATCTGGCATCATAGCGACTACGTTCTGAGCTTCTCCAGCATGCAGACACCACACACACACACACTCACACACACACACACACACACACACACACACACACACTCACTCACTCACTGAGAGTTCACTTTCTCTAGAAAATCCTGACAAATACATCATGAGTTGGCTAATTCTTCTAGTATAAGGCATTGCCAGTGCGTGACAGAATCTGGTGACAGCCCTCAAGCCTTCCAGAACCTTCTGTTGTGCTTAGCTTTCTTATTCGGGTTTCCACGGTGTGAAGTAACTCTTTCACAGGTTGCCACTGTGAATTTGTGGTCACGTGTTTGGAGACATCGCTGGTGAAGAAGATGAATCGACCATCCCCTCAGCAAAGGTGATTCTTGTTGCATGCCTATTCGTTACAGATGCCATACCACCAGACCAAAGCAAACATAGCAGGAAAGTTAGGTCAAAATTAGCATAGGAAAGAAATTGAGGGAGGAGTGCAGGCTGCACATAACAAGAAAAGTGTGTGATATGTAAATGACCAGAGAAGGTCACAATTCTCCTGACTCAGAGCCATTGAGCTTAAGGGATAGAAAATGGGAAAGTAGCAGAACACATGAGATGTCATGGAGGAAGTGGGGATAACTGGGGGAAAAGATGTAGGGGAAACACAGGGAGGAGGGGAACAAGTGAAGGAGGATTGTAAATGTACCGAATGTACATGTTTTTCTGTTTACTGTTTTCTAAATACTGGATTTATTCTGTCTTATATATTATAATATAAAAAATGTATATGGGAAATATCACAATTTCGTGGGCCCTGGATCACTGAGTTTCTGACTTTTAACCCCAACTCTGGTTCATTTCCTCCCTTGGCCCCCTTCCTTAATGAACTGTTCCTGTTTCTAACATGATTCCTGTGTCAGAGTACAATTTCTTGTTCCAGAACACAAGAATCTGGAGATTCTGATGCCACCAGAACCTAACCCACCCACAGTGAAAGGATTCTGTCTCAGTCCAGCTTGATGACCCAGTGAGTTACCTGGGGTCACTTACAAAAACTTGGGTGACTCAAAAGCAGGTGTGTCACCAGAATGCCCCACTCTTAGCCTGAGTGATGATGCATAAATCCTGCAGCACCCATTGCTCACTCTAGTGCACCCAAGACAATGGCTGCTGGGGTATGAGGGAATGGTGACTAGAATCTCACATGAGAGTCTGGCGACCCCACTCTACTGTCAAAAAGGTCTTCATTACCACTGCCATAGACCTGGATATCCCCATATTACTCTGTTTACTTCTTTTTCATATCTGCGGACAAGGTCTTTCTGTTAGTCACCTGAGCTAGCCCATGGTCATGTCATGCCTTGAGGAAACAGCCCCACCGCAAACCCTGTGTGGCAAACTGGGCTCTTATCCTTGGGGGAATTTACAGCCCAAGTCATTGAAGATCTGGCACCCAGACTCCAGCGTTTTCCTGGGAGTGAAAAACAGCACAGTCCTTTGGAAAGGATCCAGCACATGCCTGTCAACAGGCATTCCAAAGAGATTTGCCTCTTTGTTCTGCAATAATTCTGTGCTGCCAAGAAAAATAATCTAAGATATTGAAAAGAGGAGAACCCCTATAAACCCACAGGTGGGTCCTTTTGATATTAGTGTAAAAGCAGAAAGCTGAAAATAGTGCCAAGGTTAAGCCATAAGGGAGCATAAAAGGTGTGGTGGTGTACCTTCGAGAGGACTGAAATTAGTCATTTTAAAGCCAGAATAGAAATAGGAAGATAGTTCGGTGGGTGAAACTTTTGTTTGGCGAGAATGAGGACCAGAGTTCAATCTCTAGCACTTAAGAGGGAGAGCTCTAGATTCAGTAAGAGGCCGTGTCTGAAGTAAGCAAACAAACAAACAAGATGGAGAGGGATAGAGGGAGACTACCAGGTAGTGCTGACCTCTGACTAATGCACATACATGGATGAACATATACGCACACACACACATGCACACACAGGGACACACACACAGACACTCACACAGCTAGTATAAAGTCTCACTAATTTGTAAAATGTTTACAGTCCATTATTAAGTGAAAAGCTCAAGGTTTAAAATTGTTACAATGTAATGTGTCTCTGGGATCATACTTTTCATACTAACACAGCCCCTTTCCACCTTCGAAGCAGGTTTGTATACACTCCTTAACTCACAACCATTTACCTAGCACATTCTATTACATTTTTATTTATTTTTTATTTTATTTTATGTATATGGCTGTTTTGCCTGCATGTATGTCTGTGTACCACTTGAAGGCCTGATGCCTGTGGAGGCCAGAAGAAGGCACCGGAGTCTCCAGAGCTGAAGTTACAAATGGTTGTGAGCTGCCATGTCGGTGCTGGGCATCACACCCATGTCCTGTGGAAGAGCAGCCAGTTCTCTTAACTGATGCATCACCTCTCCAACCTCTCTCCATTCCATTTTAAACATAAAAACACTGAGGAATTCTGAGAGTTCCCTATCTAATAGAGAACCTGCTTGGCTTGCCCCACAAGCATGGAGAGAGTGGAATAATGATATCCATGGCTTCAGAGAATACATTTATTTTTCTTTATGTTTGATGCTGGCTAATGAACTTCAGCCTGGCTCTTCTTTTTCTGCCAGTGAAGAGGGTGAAGGGGCCACCACTGATTGAATTAAAGCAATAATTTCCCACAATTGCCTTGGTTTGCTCTCCACTGAGGCTTAATTCTGCAGCAAGGTTTCGTGTGCTCATTTGCAATTGATTCTGTGGCCAGAAATGGCTTCTTGCTACAGTCTCATGAAATGTCCCTCTTGGACTGACTCATGGTGACAATCCCTTCCTACTCGGTTTCAATCAATGACAAAGGCAACCTGTGCATGTGGGAAACAGTGGAAACAAGACAGTTTTAGCTTCCTGCACAAACCAGTCTCTTCCTGCCTCTCTGGGCTCTCCAGCACCAGCTGCCCAGTAAAGCCTTACAGTGAAGCTATGCTTGAGCTTGGACCACTCAGCCTCTGCTTCCGGACATGCCTCACACACCCTGATTCTTTGTCACTATTCAAGTCTTCCCTTTAGTCAGAACTGTGACCCCACATATTCCCTGCTCTCATGAGACCCCCTACCTTTCAAGGCCTAGAGAAAACATGGCCTCTTGGCTAACAAAGTCATCTGTCCCACCCTGTATCCCATAACCACTCTGTACTACAGCTCTTACTATTTGTAGCACTCTGTTCTGGCATAGCTTTATATCTGAGTCTTTTCCGCAAGGCTGGGAACCCTCAGGACCAGAGAACAGACAAATTCCATTTAATCCTCCCCAAGGCATTTCAGTTGCAAGTCTCTTAAAAATCTGTCTTATAGATCCAAAGACAGGTGTGAATGAGCACTCAGGATAAAATAGCTAATAAATGTCAGCAAGCATATTTGAACCCTTGTGTCCTTAGCTTTTCCCATAATGCCCAACACTACCTTCCACAGCTGATGCAAGAAGGAATCGGCAAGCAAAACCAGGAGATTCCTGAGTTGCTCCCTTCCCATGCACCTTTGCATGTTTTTCTGGCAGCCAAGGAGTCAAAACCCAGAGAAGAGTAACGGCCTCCCAGGTTGCAGATAACTGTGGCTGTGAACCACTAGATAGGGCTGCGGGGTCGGGAGAAGATGGTCATTTACTCCCTCAAAGACTGCCCAGCTTTGAGAGTGGGAGAGAGGGGCCTCTTCAGATGACTGCCTGTCAAACACACCAGCTCCTCTCTTTCCAGCCCATCTTTCCTACAACTTTGTCCCTGAGCAAAGAGTTTCCTTTGTGTAGGAGTGGCCCCCAAACATCCCAGGACCCTGACCTCAGGGAGTCAGATGGTACCTAGATGAATCAAATTGTCTGCCCCAAATCATCTGAGCTTAGAGGATCTGGGTTTTGAAAGATGGAAGACCAATGAGCCTTCAGGAATGTCTGGCTTGGCTATGTTGAATCACAAGGCCAAGGAGGCATGGCAGAGAGGTGGATGGCTAGATGGAGAAACAAGCAGAGTGAGAACCCTGGGGCTCTCCTCGTCTCTCAATTACAGATGACTTGGTTAGTTTTGCAGCATCTATTTTAAAAAAGATTTCTTTATTATTTATATAGTATTCTGCCTGCATTTGTGCCTGTGGGTAAGAAGAGGGCACCAGATCTCATTATAGATGGTTGTGAGCCACCATATGGTTGCTGGGAACTCAACTCAGGACCTTTGGAAGAACAGTCAGTGCTCTTAATCTCTGAGCCATCTCCCTAGCATCTTTTAAGACAATGTTTTAGGCTATGTTCCTTGAAAGGAAGAAAGCTTGACTGAAACACGGGGAACCCCATACTGAAAACTGAGGCCGAGAACCACATCATGAGGACCCGGCAGTGTTGGGGGGTTGGTCTTCTGCACTGTGTTTGTACTCAGATGCTGATTTCTGTGCCCAGAGATCTGTTTGCAGTCCGGACATAGGCGTAGGCATGGTTATCAAAGATTCTCTTGTGTCAATGTCAGTGTTGTGTAAACAACAGTCCCCAATTGTCTCTGATTGGTTAATAAAAATCTGAACAGCCAATGACTTGGCAGAAAGGACAGGGGGCAGGACTTCCAGTCCTAGTCAAGGGGTGTCAGGTAGGGACCAGATAAGGACAGACACAGAGAGAGAGAAAAAGAGAGAGAGAGAGAGAGAGATCATCATGAAGAGATGATCTGGCTGGGAAGAGATGGCTTGGGAAGTAGCCAGACTAGCACAATTGGGTTAGAATAAATGACTGTCTGCCTAGTTGTAGTGCATAAAGCTGGTGGAATAAATCTAATAGGTCTAGGCGTCAATTATTTGGGAGCTGGGGCTGGTATTAAAATAGGCCCAAACTACTAACCTGAATTCAACAAGACAGCTGTTTGTAGACCCTGGAGGGGTTAAATAAGACTTATCACCCACCCCCATGGACATGGAGCTCCTGGGCCACTCAGCCTGTGGCAATCCACTTCATCATTCATGAATCCAAAGGACCACCAAGATGATCTGCCCTTATCAAAGGGCTTCTAGATGTTATTTCTTGATTACTGGATAATCAGATGATTATTAAGTCACCATTCTATTTTAATTGTCCTCCAACAGTGTCTTAGTTACTTGTCTCATTGCTGTAACAAAATGCCTGGTCAAAGCAACTTAGGGAAGGAAGGACTCATTATTCCTCACAGTTGGAAGGTGCAAAGAATCATGGGAAGAAAGTTCTGTCAGCAGAAATGTAAGCAACTGGTCAAGCTCCACCCATAGTCAGGGAGCACAAAAAACGATGAATGCTACAACTTAATTCATAGTTTTTCTTTTATTCATTCTAGGTCCCCAGCCCAGAATATGGTGCTGCCCACAGTTAAAAGTCTGTCTTCTCACTCCAATTAACACCCAATAGAGCTAATTCCTCAGAGGCATTCTCAGAGGCTAACCTAATATAGGCAGTTCGTCACAGGTGTGCCTGGATGCTTATCCCTTAGGTGATTCTAAATTCTGTAAAGCTGAGAAGCAGTACTAAGCATCACAGTCTTGAACTTCCCTCTCTGTTCTTGCAGCATCTCTGAAATTGGATAAGGTGACAATTCAGATATGGACCTTTTGGCTAATTTTCTTTTTAAGCCAAGGAAGGAAAGAGTCTCAGGCGTGGGTGCTTGGCATAAGACAATGTGTAGGTGAGTGTTAATGATATTGTTTCTTGTTTTTAAAATTATGCTCATTTTTAGAGTTATCTTCTAGTTATGGTGAATGATGGTACTTCACCATTTATACACTGATTTAAAGTCCCCATTTCAAACACACATGTTTCTGAAGGAAGAAAAAGAGAGTTAATTTGCATAAGAATGTTTAAGTGAATAGTAGAGGAAACATGTGGGCATAAAACAAATTGCAAAAGCCTCGAAATAATGTAACATTTAGACAAAAGCTAATTATATCCAACTACTTATTTGGCAAGGAAAACAGAAAGGGCAGTGAGTTTGCTGGAGACCGCTCAGGCCACAACTGGCTCTCCTAATCCACTCTCCTCAGCAATCACTCCCCACCCCATGGTGAGAGAGAGAGAGAGAGAGAGAGAGAGAGAGAGAGAGAGAGAGAGAGAGAGAGAGAGAGAAGGGAGAATCTCATGTTTCCCAGGCCTATCTCAAACTAATGACCCTCCTGCCTCACCCTCTCAAATTCTTAGACCTCAGCTCAGAAATACCACTCTTTTAACATCCATCTTATGTCTACTAGGGAAAAAAGATACACTGAGAATATAGCTTTGAAGAGTACTTGAGTAGCATGTGCAAGGCCATGGGTTAAATTTCTAGCAATACACACACACAGACAGACATACACACTAGTGTGGATGGTAAGGGAACCCAGTGGCTGGAATGCATAAAGAGGGATTCTGGATTCCCCAGCAGTGAGCAGGTACTGTTAGCCTGAGTGGGGTCAGCAGGTGACTGGTATGCTCATACTGTTGGTGGTCACTTGCTGGCTGAGCAGGACCACAGAGGGAAAACAGCCCATCAAGGAGCTCAGTGTGCAAAAGAATGGCATAACCTTCGAAGCAGAACATTAGTAAAGACCAGGAAGAATGCCTAAGAGAGGAAAATAAGCCTCTCTGTCTCTGTAAATAGACTCATGGCTTGCAAACAAAACCACACCAGATAAACCAACTACAAATACACTCCTAGAAAAGGAGACCAGATGTCCCTGGAATCATTTTAATTAAATTGTGAGTCAATTGCAAGCCAGAGGGTGTGTGTGTTGGGGGGGAGGGTGCTGAAGGGAGTGGAGTTATGCTTTCTAAGACTGCCAGATGCAAAGTCCGATTTCCAGGCTAATGTATCCAGGGTGGGAGAGGCTTTCCAAAATTTCATTACATATTGCCTAGCAACTGAGGCGATGAGTGGGTATGGAGTCAGCAGACCTGGAGTGGTACATATAGGAAGTTGATGCCCCAGGTTGGAGAAGGCACATTAACATCAGGCTGTGGTCAGCGTGGGGATGTGCTTTCTCCCCAGGAGCTATGGAGACAGTTGCAGATCCGTAAATTATAAGCCTCATTCTGCCAGATTCTCTTGCACAGGCTAACCTGGCAGGATGAGAAACCTGCTTCCTTTTTTTTTTTTCACAAGAGAAGCATTAAAAAAAAACTCATATAAAGTAATGGTTGCTGTTAAAAATTCGATGGTACAGAAATGTATAAAGCTGTAAGCAAAAACATCCAGAGAAGTTGAGCCTCTGTGAACAATTCCATGAAGTTTCTAGAATTCTCCGATCATCACTGACCTCTCTCTAATGTGAATGAGACAGCACTCTGCATATTGTTCCCAAATCTACTGTCTTTAATCCGTGCACGATGTTTTCTCATTGTTCTCTTAGGAGTCACATTTAAAAACTGAAATATAACGAACAGAAAAATCCACAAAAAGTCAAAACACAGAGCACTACCAGCCCCTCACCTCAAAGCTTCATTCTGATAATGACACTTCCTGATAATGACTTCCTCCTTTTTCTCCAAAGACACACAAATGTGCATTGATTTTGCTTGATTTTGAGCTTTGTAGATATTGACTCTCACAGAGTATTTGTTTGCATCTGGTTTATTTGCTCAACATTTGATGAGATTCACTCGCAGGATTTTGTGTGACCCCAGTTTATTTTTAGTTTTATAATGTTGCATCCCATAGTCACACAGTAACTGATCTAGCCATTCCAATGTTGAAAACAGCAGCAACAACAACTTTCTCTTTGGCACTCTTCTGTGGTATAGTCCTAAGGCATAACATTACCATGTTCCTAAAATATTCGTATCAATTTAAACTTCCACTGTAGTTTGCAAAAACTTCTGAGCTCATCCTGTCTTCTGCTGACAGGAGGTCAGATTGTGTAGATGTAGTAATGGTTTTCCATTGTTGAGAATTTTGGTTGCTTTCAATTCTACATACATTAAAACCATTAATGCCTCCATGATTATCAATTTATATTTATATCTTTGAATGTGTTTGTGGTTATTCCTTGTGAATCCCTCAAGGTGAGGTTGTAAGGGTGGGGGCTAAAGAATTCAGATGTTTTAAATGTTCGTACTTTCAGGCATCCTAACTTTTTTTTACTAATAGTGTTTCCTATAACTGCACAGTTCTTTTTTGTAAAGGTTAATTTGTTTTGTTTTGTATGTATTGGTGTTTTGCCTATCTGTTTGTCTGTGTACCTACCACATGCAAGCACTGCCCTTAGAAGAAAGTGTCAGAATCCCCCAGAACAGGGGTTACTGATGGTTGTGAACCACCATGTGGGAGCCAGGAATTAAACCCATCTTCTAGAAGAGCAGCCAGCATTTTTTAAGTGCTGAGATATCTCTCCAGCCCAATTTCAACCATTAGGGAATTTCATTTATTCCTGGCAGTTCCGTTGGGCATACTTCAATTAGTATATTAAACATAGTCCATAGGGTTAATTTCTCTTTTGCTTTGGAACCTGGCTATTCCTTTTTTCTGACATTTATTTACTTATTTTGCATGTGCAGGGTGGGTATACACGCCACTGTGTGTTCATGGAGGTCAGAGGATAACTTGTAAGAGTTGAGTGTCTCCTACTACCATGTGGATTCTGAGACTCAAACTCAGGTCATGAGTCTTGGCCGCAAGTACCTTTATTCACTGAGCCATCTTGCTAGCCCTAGTACCTGGTTCTTGAATGAAGTAGATGAAGGAATGGGCTCCACAGATGTACGTACCAAGATGCGGAAGTCACCATTTACAAAACCGAGTTCAGCGCTTAAGAAGTGGACAGTTTCTAAAACAAGCTTGCTGAATTTTGGCTGAACCTCTCCAGAGCTCACAGCCAGTAATGCTGGATGTAAGAACACTATTCATTTGAACTTTAATGATTTCTGAGGGTATGGTCCACAGGGCACATGATTGGACATATAATGTGAATGTCAACATTCAGCTATTTATTACAAACCATGTATTACACCTACTATCAGAACCTGCTTCTCCAAAGAGAATTTTTCGCAGAGCCCTAGGGATGAAGTACTATAGTAGAGAGAGGCTCAGTATTTCGTGAGATTCATCAACATATTTTATAGAGCTATATTTTTAGCTCATTTTTGGAGACAAAGATCTTTACTTATATGTCTGTGTGTGTACAGTAGGATGTGTTTGATGTGTATGTACATGTGTGACACCTGTGTGTGACAGGGCACACATGTCACAGAGCTCATGCAGAGAGCAATCTTCAGGATTTTGTTCTCATCTTTCTCCTCATTTGAGTCAAGGTTTCAAAGGAATTTCATACCCCAGAAGAGCTGGCCTGTGAGCTTCTGGTAGGGGGTTTCTCCAGTTCCTGTCTTACATCTTTATCATGGAAGTTCTTGGGTTACAAAGGCCTCCTACTGTATCTAGATTGTTCATGTGAGTTCTAAGGATCTAAACTCAGGCTTGAATAGCTTGAAACTCACTGAGCCAATTTTCCTACCAAAGGATCTCATTTCTTTATCCCAGGGTAGTCACAGATTTACTATGTAGCCTAGGTTGGTTTAAAATCTATGCCAACCTTCCTGCCACAGTCTTTCAAGTGCTGGTACTGAAGTCACGCCCTCCACCCAGCTCTCATTTCTATGTTTTAAATATTCATGTTTGTGTGGGATTGTACATGTGCTCATGTGTGTGTAGCGTGGTGGGAATGTGTGTGTGGAGGCTAGGAGACAGTGTTAGGTGTCATTCTCAGGAAGCCATCTGCCTCTTTTGAAATGGATCTCTTTTTTAAACATTTCTTTATTTATTATTTATACAGCATTATGCCTGTGTGTATGCCTGCATGCCAGAAGATGGCAGCAGCTCTCACTATAGAAGGTTATGAGCACCATGTGGCTGCTGGGAATTGAACTCAGGACTTTTGGAAGAACAGCCAGTGCTCTTAACCTCTGAGCCATCTCTCCAACCATCTCTTATTGACCTGGAGTTCACTAATTGTGTGAGACTGGCTGGCTAGTGAGCTCCAGGAATCTTCTAGTCTCAATTTGGCTAGTTCTGGCTTATAACCATGTACAGGCAAGTCAATCACTTTGGTATGGGTGTTGGAGATAAATCAGGCCTTTCCACAAGCAAGACAAGCACTTTACCAACTGAGGCATTCCTTTAGCCTTTTTATTTTCAATAGCAGAGAAACTACCTTTAAAACATAAAAAAAAAAGCTTTCAAGAAAAAGAAATCCACCCATTTTCTGTTCCAGCTGCATCAGCTTGCTGCCCATTATCCAGTTTTAAAGTGACATATGTGTATTGCCATCATTATTCTTTCCTCATTCTTCACTCCATAATGCACTGGGACCTTCATGGTGATGTTGTGTTTTGGTTATATCCTTAGATTTCCATAGCAACCTTATATAATCTCTCCATTTCTCAGATGACAAGCTTCAATCTCAGAAAGGATAAAATTAACTTGCCAAGGCTGCACAGCTAGTCAAGGAGATGTGAGCTTGCAAACCATCTCCATCTAATCCTCAAGACTAGGCTTTTTGCCACCCATCAGATATTTAACAGAACAATATCCCAATTGGTTCTTTGGGAACTAGCATGTATACAGGACATGGAACATGAGAGTGGAATCTCTTAGAGATGTCTTTTTAAAGACTTCTCTTGCCATAGGGTGAAGCCACAGTAACCCATTCCTGTGCTCATCTCAGTGTCTTCTTTTCTGTCACAGCAGAGATTAGAGTGCAGAGAGGAATACCCCAGCCTTAGCAGAGGTCCAACCATGCAGCAGTTCACTGAAAGCTTAGTAGAACGTGAGGACATGCCTCTAATGGGTGTTCTCAATGTGACCTAAACAAGAGGCAAAGCTGATGCACGAACTCACATCTGGACCATGCTTTCAATGGGAGTTTTTCTACAGTAAGCCAATGAAACTATTTGTTCTTAATAAGAGTCAATCCAGTTTTTGTTCTCTGAACATTCCAAGTAGAGATGTGCATGACATGCCATTTTGGTCAATGGCATAACATATATAGTATGGTATGGACCATATACCCTAAGTATACAATAGGCTATATCATCCATGTTTGTATAAGAGCATTCTATGATACTTGCACAATAACATGATCATCTGGAAATAGATTTTTAAAAACGTGTCCATATTGTTAAGCAATGCATAACTATAGCATTGATAGCCATACATGTAAATGCTAGTTAAAATTTATTTGTTTATCTATTATTTATTTATTTATTTATTTATAACAGCTATTTATAGTGAACCATCAAACTTCTAGGATTTAACAAACACTTCCAACTTACAAGTTATAAGTTATAAGTTGCTGTCTGGAGCACACTCTGTCACTGTAGTGTGAAGGTGACCATTGATAAATTGTAAAAGGGTAGATTCATCCATGCTCAATTTAAATTTTGTTCACAAAACCAGATGAAATAAGACTCTACAAAGACACAAACAACAACAAAGTTGGACCCACACTTCGTACCTCATATGAAAAGGAGCTCAAAATAAATCATAGTGCTAAATGTACAAACACAAAAACTGTA
The DNA here is from genome assembly GCA_028658305.1 of Pachyuromys duprasi. Lineage (NCBI taxonomy): Eukaryota > Metazoa > Chordata > Mammalia > Rodentia > Muridae > Pachyuromys > Pachyuromys duprasi. The sequence continues at coordinate 36,214,774 of CM053746.1, read as the reverse complement.
AAAGTCTTAGAAGAAAATCAACATAAGTCTCTGAGTCATTGGGTTTTGTCAATAACTATTTATATGGAAGCACAAATATGGGTTTAACAAGTAAATGAAAATAAAGAAGACAAATTGGACTTTACTAATACTAAAAGTTCTATGTTGTATATCTTATACCTCGTCAAAGATATAGCCTTCCCCGTACCCCAAGACTTCTGAGAACATGCTACAAATCAGTAATAACAACATAACTTTAAAAGGGACAAAGGATCTGAGGAAATGCTTCTCCAAAGAACATTACAACAGCAACAGAAAATAGCAAGTACTGGTGAAAATGGAGAGAAACTAGAGCCCGTTTACACTATTGATGGGGATGTAAAATGGCTCAGCTATCTAGGAAAGCAATTTGGTAATTCCTCCAAAGATTAACATAGAATTAACAGTCCCAACTCTAAGTATGAGCAAAAAAGAAGTGGAAACATACTTCTACATAAAACTTGCCCATCATATTCACAGTAGAGCCATGCCTCCGCCCAAAGTAGAAAAGCCCAAATATCAACTAGAAGATGAATACATAGAGTATGGAATGTCTACAGCAGAGATGTGTTCAGCCATAATGAAGGCATGTATGGACACACTGAAGCATACAGGTGTATTTTGAGATTATTCTGAAAAGCTGGAAAGCCCATTACAGCCGGTCCCATCACACATTGTATGACTATGTGTGTGTGTATATATGTGTGTATGTATGTATGTATGTATGTATGTATGTATATAATGTTGCTGGGTGTGGTGACACATGCCTTTAATCCCAGCACTTGGGAGGCAGGTAAATCTCTGAGTTTGAGTACAGCCTGGTCTACAGAACTAGAAACCCTGTATCAAAAAACAAATATATATATAATGTTAGGGTTAGAAAGTCTATAGAGGCAAACAAGATTAACAGTTACCTGGGGCTGGGGGTGAGGGGCTCTCGAGGGAAACCAAATGTGACTGCCAATGCATTTGGACTAGTATGAACATGCCCTAACACTGATTGTGACAAAAGCTACGTAACCCTGTGACTCCCACCAAAGACTTGACATGGGTGAACTGTGTTGTGTGAGCTATATAGATATTGAATTGTTCTACTGAAATGCAAAGCAGGGGGCAGACTGTTCCTGACCAGAGGGCTATAGTTCACCAGCCTCCAAGACACTAGGTACAGTGCTAGCCATGAAACAGGAAGCACACTGCTCTGCTGGAGCCCAGTCCAGCGGTAGAGAACATTATCCAACAATTAGAGACTATAATAGATGCTTCAAAGGGAACATGCTGGAGAGGAAGGGATGGGATCAAACAGATCCTGGTAGATTGTGGTGTGCTCTGTGTTTTTTTTTTTCTTAAGTGCTTCATCAAAGGCTTTCTCTGACTGCTGTTTGGAGAATAGTTTTAGGAAAGCAGAACTAGATAAAATTGCAAGAAGGACAGACTAAGAGATACTGGGGAAACAGGTATGATAATAGACACATTTGGAAGGGGTAGAGAGGAGCAAAACTAGATGACGTGCTAGATTCTTGGCTGAAGAACTAATTGCTGAGTAGAGGGAAGGGTGTCTTTCTGAATGAACTTGCTGGGGGCTACATATCACAAGCCAGAAACACACATACACACACACCACGAAGGACAGGTACACACTTGTCAATGCTCATATGTTGGAGGCTCACTTAGAAGGACTGATTTTCCTTATTTGTACAGTTGTAATAATATTTACTTGCTCGGTTCCTTGAGGGGTAAATGAGACCATATTTGCATATCTTTTAGAATAATGCCTGACACATGACAGTTTAATACAGTGCTGGTAAAATAGACCCATTGAAGCTCAGGCTGGGCTGAGGCTGTCGGAGTGGGACTCAGGAACTAGGAGAGTTCTAGGAGAGATTCTCCTAGATTCCTGGATGCTGGGTGCCCATCCCCCTTCCTGCCCTGTGAGACACTGGAGCATCTTGGCCAGTGAAGTGTGGGGTGTGATGGCTATGGGTGAAGCCCTCAATGTGGACCTAATGATTGTAGCTTGCTCCTGTTTCTCACCACCTATGTGATTTTGAATCAATGACTTCCTGCTTCAGTTGTGGCTATTTTTCTTCTCTATATTACAAGGAATTCTGCACTGATAAAAGAGCCATTGTATGAAGTTTTGGTGAGTTATGACAGTGTTTTTGGACACAAGGTTGCCATGGAAGTGTCTGTCGTGCAAGGCAGGAGCCAGCAAGCTTTGTTGTGGACAGAGAAGTGGTCTGGGGGCGTCATTGCACCTGCAGCGGGCTTTCCTCTCTTGGGAGATGTGCAATGCTGGAACAGGAGCAGGCTGGGCTGGAGCAGTTTCTAAAAGCGAGTCTCTCCGCTGGCTCAGCAGAGGGGTCAGGCTGCGGCAAGTCGACACCTTGGGCTAATTAAAAGCACTCTGCAAATGGAAACAATTTGGGGATGCACTTGAAGAAAACAACCATCATTGCTTATCAAGGCTAATTGACTCTAGCAGGGCTGATGGGGGTTCTTCGTCACCCCACATCTAGATTCTCCCGGATGTCATCCACCCTCTCCCCTGCCCAGGATCATCCTGATGGCCATCTTTCCCAGTAGTCATAATGTGAGAGGGGAGCCCCAAGAGGCCAGAGTCAGCAGGAGGAGGACAGGGCTCGTGCTGTGCTTTTCTCCCATTTCCTACTGTGTGCTGTGCCTCTCTAGCCTAGTCTGGAGCATCCTCCTTAGGGTGCGGCTCTTGTCCCACAGTCCTAGGAAGACTGTGCTAGAATTACGGGAGGAAGCAAAGGACGGGGACTACGCTGACAACACGTTTGACTGGTGGAGCTAGCAGACAATCCCTGGATGGTTCCAATGAGCTGGCAGCAGACTGGCAGCAATGAGGAGCTAGGCGCTGAGTCACTCTGAAGGGGATCATTAGTCTATCAACTAATCATCTAGGTGGGGTGAGGTCTGGAGCTGAGTCATACTCCTTATGAGGAGGAGGGAGGATGAAGGACCCCTGAGCCACGCTTCCTATTCTCACCCCATCCCATCCCCACCCACATAAGCTGGGCAGCCCTCCTCCTCTCAGTATTCCTTAGCGGGCATTGCCACAGCTAGGTGATTCTCCCAAGCCTGACAAGAGAATACCTTCACCATTCCTCACAGTACTACATATGAGAGAGTAACAGTCTTGTTATCTCTTGTGTTACGCTCACCTTTACCCAGCCTGGAAATCTCAGAGCTGATCTAAAGCCAGGAGCAGATGTGATGGACATGCATTCAGAGTCTGAAGCTATGGAGACCCAAGATGATGCTAAGATACAGCAGCCTAAGATATAAGTGAGGGGCAGTATGCAGAGCAAGGCAGAGAGATGCAAAATTCTAAGACTACAACTGAGACATGGAGATGGATGGATGGATTGGTCCATTCATTCATTCATTCATTCATTCATTCATTCAACTGATACAGATGACTGACCCAACTCCTGGACCCTTATCTGCCAGGTACTTTCGAAGATGTCAGCCTTAGAGGGATCAATGCAATGAAATTCATACTCTCATAAAGCTGTGCCATCAGAGACAGGTAAAATGTGGGCATGCAGTTTAATACACACATTGATCTCAGATAGTAATTACACGCTTCATAAGAGCCATACAGCAGTGGTGTTACAGGTAGGGGAATGTCTGCTTAAGTCACAGTGGCCTGAAAACACACACTGGGCAGGACAGTTATCAGGGTAAATGAAATATAGAAGGGGCATATTCCAAGGGCCGCTGGCAAGAAGAGCCAGGCATGGATTCTGACAGTGAGGCTGAAGAGAAGACAGAGGAAGCAGGAAAGGAGCTGGAGAGTCAGAAGACCCAGTTGGCCCTGGTGTGGGAGTTAGCAACAGTAGAGCACTAGACGGCCAAGGATGAAAGGAATACTTGGGAAGCATGGTTGCAGTTTGGGCACTCACACAAATTGTGCCTTATATTCTTTTTTTTTCCTCAAAGAAATAACTCTGATTTTATTAACTCTTGTTAGTGATACACTATGAATTTATCCATTTGTATGGATAATAAATTATATGCTATATAATATTGATTTACAATATCTAATCTAATATTTTATAATATACATAGCATTAATTACACTTTTATGATTTTTACACAGAAAAAGCCAGTCACTTTTGGCTCTATCATCTGGCTAATTTTGATAAAGCTATATAAGTGTTTTAACTGGAGACTGACTTTTTCTGTCTTACGTTCTTGACCATGATTCTCAGCACAGATGAAAATGACTATCCACTGAGATAAGTAATTTCTGCCCAGAGCAGTGGGACTGAATGTCTGACCCCGAGCCTGTGACCTTAGCCAACCATATCCACGTAGGAAAACCGGAGAACAACTGTAGGATCTTGAGATTCGGTTTCTGCATTTGGCAGTGGGGATGTGGTTCACAGGGAGGCTCAGGTAGGATATGGCTGGTTAGCAGGTCTGTGGAGCCAGCACAACTGAAACACACTTCCAGCGCTACTTGGCAGTAGGTGATTAAGGCTGAGCACTCTGGTTAGGATTCTGGTCTTGTGGCTTTGTCCGAGAGCCAAGAAGAAGGCAGGAAGGGACTCTGACTCAACTTGTGGACATCCCCCATGTGCGCAGTGTGGTATGGTGGAAAATTCAGGAGAATGGGAAAACATTCCTAATTCCATTACCTCATACGGTGTCACCTTTGCTTCTGTCCTTTTGGTCTCAAGACCCTTGTCAAAGGAGGCATACCCACAGATTTTAAATTTATAAAGCATTGTTGGAAATGTTATAGGGGTAAAACTATACAACAAATCATTCTATGCAATGCTTTGAAGGCTTGGATAGAGCCAGTGCTCAGTCCTGGTGAGGTCTATCTCAGCTATTCACATGAGGTATTTACACTGTGCAGTATGTATTTGTAGCAGTTCCTGGAGGCAGATGCATTCCATGCCTCTCATTGCAAGAGGGAAATATATGTATGGCTCTTGATGACTAGCTTCTTGTGTGTGTGTGCATGTGTGAGTGTGTGCATGTATGAAAGAGTATGTATATGGAGATCAGAGTATAGCCATAGCTATTATTTCTCAGACATTGTTTCTCAGACACTGTCTATTGTACCACCTTTTCTTCTTTAGAGATGGGGTCTCCCACTAGCCTGGAACATTCCTGCTAGTCTAGGTTGGCTGGTCTGTGAGCCCCAGTGATCTGTCCATGTCATCCTCCCTAGCACTGGAATTACAAGTATGTGCCACCATACATGGCTCTTAAAAGTTAACTTTGGGGATTAAACTCTGGTCCTCATGCTAACAAGGCCAGCACTTTCCTAACTGAGCTATCCCCTACAGTCTATTTAAAAGGGAGCCTGAGAACTTGGGTCGTGGTGGGTTCCTGGTTCCCCTTGGTCCAATCCTCTTCCATCTTTTCCTAACCACATGAGACTCTAGCTACTGGCCCTGTGTCAGAGATTTTAGCCCACATCTTCAGGTTTGGTCTTTTCTGGTTCAAACTTGACTTGTCGCTGGAACTTTATGGATTAGAGATTGGAGTGGAGCTCATGTCTGGGGTGGGGATGCTGCCTGTGCCAGAACTAGGCTGGGCTCCTCTGGCCCCAGAATCCTTTGCAGTGTGTGCTGTTTGTTTAGAAGGATGTTTGGTCTCTGCTTCAAGTGGGGCTGCCAGAGAAAAATGAACTTTGGGTAAATAAGGTGTCTTGGATAGTCATGTCCCAAATCTTGCATGAGACAGACTGAGAGTATCTGTTGTTTCTCAGAATTCAAGTTTAACTAATATTGTACATTTTCATTTGCTAAATCGGAAGTCTAGAGTCAGTAATGCTTTCCACCATGTCTCATGTTGAACTTGAACCTCAACTCTGATGACAACTTCCCTGCTCTAAGGCTGGGCCTCACAAATGGGACAACCCTGTCTTTGTTCTTTGATAATTAAGCTGCTGCACAATGAGATCTTTTAGCATCTCACACATCCTCACACCACATCCCCTCCATCCCACTGGCCCTCAGCCTCTCCTTTTCCACAGATTTCTCTCCACATGATGTCTGCTGACCAGTTCCCGGGGCACTGCCCAGCTCCATGGCTCTGCAGACCCTTTCCATACCTGAGATCCATCCATTGTGAATGGATCTGTTGTGAATCCTCATATATTCTTTATGAACCTTGCTCTTTATACAAGGCCTGCCTTTCTCTAGAGAGTCTGTCTGTATTCATGTTCTTCCTCCCCAGGAATGTGCCGCCCTGTTAAAGTTAATGGTCTGCCTCTCCTTGTCTGGTGCTAACTTCCCTTTGAGCTCCCAGAGGGAAGGTATTATGTATTTGACTGTATCTTCCATCACTCAACAGTTAATATTTGTTGAATTAATGAAAATAGAATAGAAAATCAAGACTCTGAGAGAACTGGACTCATTATTGTTTTTATCAAAAATAGAAATTTCCTGTTAGACTAACAGAGTATTCTAGAATATTGCCAACTTTCTCTGGATTATAGCCCATGGTCGTATCATCACACATGCTTTTTATGGCTGTGTTTTAAATATTTAGTTTCTTTGGAAATAGTGGCTGAAAATGGTCGGTTTCAGGTGGCTGCCCCTCCCCATAGAGTTCTAGCCTCTGGGGAGGGATTTTATGTCTCATATTCCAGCAGGTGCTCATTTGTGAAAGCACCATTTCTGTGGCCTGCAGAGAGCTGGGTGATCCCTGGAAGCCTGGGGATTATCCCTTTTTTTTATTTTTTGCAACAGCTCTTGTTGCACTGCCCTCCTTCTTTGCATCTGGAGGTTAAGAGGGAGTTTCAGCAATGCCACAGAATCAAAACCCCAGGTGGCCTCATTGCATTCAAACCATAAAACCACTGTTCCTGAGAAGTGGTGTACAAAAGGCAGCAGGTCTCTGTGCCATGCATGTAGGATCTTCTGCCTTTAAGGGCTCTCAGAGCCTTATTATTGCAGGTGCATAGCTCAGCGGTCACTGGGCACATGGCATGGCTAGGAAATGGGACCTCGGCAATCCTTACAAGCCACTGCATGCATGACTAAGCAAAGGTTTCAAAAATAACTTCGCAAACAATCATCAATAGTTTATATGCAGAAGCTTTCCTTTTACAAAGCATCTACTTGGAGACTGGGACTTTCTCACAGTGTCTTTATTTAATTTTCATCACTATCACAGGGGTATAGTTAGCAAATATTTTATAGATGAAGAGGAATGGAAACACAAGAAGGTTAAGGTAAGATGTTCAAGGTCACACAGCCCCACAAACAGCAAACTCCCCTTTTTTCTAGTAAAATGTTGAATTCTGTTAAATATCCCCACTTTATTCCCTATATCTTCATTCATTCAAATATTTTTGAGCATCTACTGTATGATCATTGCTGCGTAGGTATTGAGAAGACCCAGAGTGTGTGGGGGGGGAACCTGTGAAACACACAGACCATACCACACAAAGATGAACTATGAAGCAGGAAGCAGAACAAGACCAGTCTAGCCCTACAGATGCACTGTGACCTTCTGCAGAACTGACTCCATGTGCCCAAGCAATACCTGCTGGTCTCCATGAAATAGTTCCATGTTCAGGAGCCCAAGATTTAGGACTGAGACTTGACTTTCCTGTCAGTTGATCATAGGTTTGCTTTCTGAACTAGGACCCCGGGCTCTGCATTATGTCAAACTCTCACAAAAGTCTAGAATTGTAGAATTTACCACAGAAAGTGCTACAGTATTATCTATGATAGACATTGTGCCAGTTTGCCAATGAAGCCAAAACTACCTTTTGAATCTTTTTTCTCTTTCATTAGACATTAGACACTCAAAGAGGTTATGACCCACAAGTTGAGAATTACTGTTTCATATTGATAATACTATTACCTTCCTCCAACATCTCTTTTTGCATTTACTGCATTAGTGGGTTGACCAATATTTCTAAGATTACAAGCCTAATGAAGCTCAGGTTCCGTCATCCCTTCAAGTGATCTATGCACTGTGCATGTTCTTACTACAATGGAGGTTGTTCTTTCACTGGTGAGAAAAGTGAAGGTCAAATGGGAGGGTTGCCTTGCCCCAAGCCCCACTATTTGTAAGTGAGCAAGTCAGGATTCAAATCCGGGGAATCTGACTCCAGCCCAATGGCTGGTGCTGTATGCATTCTGTTGGCAATTTTATCAGATACAATTATCTCCTTATCTTGCTCCGTTCTGCTCTGGTCTGATTTCTATGAATCTTGTCATGTGTTGTTGTTTTTTTAAATTTTTTGTCTTATTGCCGATGCCTGGCTGTAACAGTGGAGACAGTTGAGGAAAGGTTAAATTCTTTATTCTACCTACTGTTTCCTCCCTCACTCAGGGGAGTACACACTTTTGTCATTAGTTGCGATGTTGTGGTCTACATGTGTCCTGGGCCATATCCTTAGCTATCTTTGGAGGCATCTACTCCATGGGCTACACATAAGGCATATCTGATACTAGCAGGAGCTGAATTCAGGGTTATGACTCTCTCCTGACCCTGTAGCTCCATTTCCCTACTGGTTCTTCAGGCCAATGGTGATGACAGTTGCCCGCTGCTGTGGGCATCTGGGCAATTCTCTCAAGTTACTGGTTCCCTGTCCCCAGCTTACACTCTGCAAACTGCCCTTTCCTTCTTCTGTCTGTTGGCAGCCTGACCATTTACTAAGAGCCTGAAGGTGATCGGTGACCTTTTGCTCTCTTCACGCTCACATCCCAGCACTATGACCTGTGAATTGGTCCCTTGGGCCATGTATTAAATAGTGATTTTTCTTTTTGTCTTATGATCTTAGACTATCTCCCATTATCTTCCCACTTTTGACTTCCATGTGTGCAGGCTCTGGTGTCCCAGGTCATCTAGAAACGACACTCCAAGCCCCAAAAGCAGATTCATTCTTCCAATTGGCTCTTCAAAGGCTTCCCAGTGGTTTTCAAAGCCCAAAGAGGAAACTCAAACTCCCAAGTCAAGAATAAGTCATACTTCACTTTTGTATTTCTGCCAGAGCTATGTCTGAATACAATATATGCTGTGTTGAGGAAAAACATTGTTATATTTTAGGAACATTTCAATAAGATGTAGAGAGCACAGGGACACGGGGATACAATGAGAGCATCCTCCAGATTTTTGTAATCTGAGTACTGTCTTCCCCAGTCAACAGCTTCAAAAACACTCTCACCTCTGTTTGTTTGTCCCCACTCCCACCATCTTGTCCCTGACTCCGCCCCTACCATCTCCATCACTGGTGCCTGCAGCAGCATTTCAAATCTATCTTCTTCCAAACAAAGGGGAAGGATAGGCGATGGCTAGCCTAGACTATAGTCAGAATGCCTATGTCTAACCTTTGTTTTCTGTGTGTGCTTGAGCAAGTTTCTGGACCACTCAACATGCTGTTTTCTTCTCTGAAAAACAGAGCAGTAAAAGTTTCAATTATGAAGGTGTTTGAAGGAATTTCTACAACAATCATATACCAACTCATAACATACTAAGCACATACTGCCAATAATAAAATCGTCCCTCCAACACATGGACAGGAGCTGCGATTGGCCTCATGGTGGATCAGCCTGTCACATTACCTGTTTCTTCTGTCCACTTTATAAGCCACAAGTACTCACCAGCGCTCATACACAGACCTAGTTAAACTTCCCCCAACACACAGATGTGCTCTTAGCTCTCTTTGTAGAAGAAAAATATGACAAGCAGAGAGGCATCTTCTGGCTTGGGGTCACTCTATCAAAAGTGCCAGAGGCAAGACTGGAATGCAAGGTTTTTGATTCAAAATCCACGCTCCCTGTTCTCTGTGCTATCGTGTCCAATTAAAAGTCAACTCCTTTTCAAGGCCAAGCGCAAACACTCCTTCCTCCATGGCGTCTTTCCTAATGCCCTGAGAAAGATTCATCAGTCTGTCTTCTGCATTCTGGCAGCCTCCCAATTATACACGTATTCAGATGAACTGAACTGAGCAGTGTATTATCCCCGGGAATTTATGTCCCTGGCACCTTCACTCAACTCAGCTGCTTCAAGGGCATGGCTGCCATCATGCTTATATGTACAGTCTTGGCAACCATCTTAGGACTTTATACCGAGTAGAGAGTAAGGCAATAAACGGCAGTGTTTATCAGTCAGGTTTAACTGGTTGAGTAGCATTAATAAGCCATCCCAGAATCTCAGTTCCTTTAAAAGAAAAAAAAAAAGTCAAATTTGTGTGTATTCTCTAGTCTTCATGCAAAGCTAGAAGCTCTCCTTCGATGGAGGAACAGCACCTGTCTATACATCAACATCTCCTTGCAGAAAGACAAAAGGAAGATGGCAGAGCATATACTAGCCCTTATTTGGAAGTAACACATACACTTCTATCTGTATCCCTTTGGCCAAGGAGACATGCCCACATAATGTTGTCATCGGACAGGGAATGTAGTTTTCTATCAGAGAAAGACTCTGGGGGAATTAGAACAGAACTGTGGTCTATCAGAGAGAGTAAAGAGGGAGTTGGTCTGGTTTGGCTCCAGTTACCAGAGAACCACCAGCTAGTTACAGAAGGCTTCCTATGAGTCATGAAGCATCTCATATGCAGTTATACACATACAATCACATATATGCACACACAATGCATACATACACATACACTGAGGCACAGGCTATTGTCTCAGTCTTACAAAAGTCACAAAGGCTTTGAGAAGCCACTGGCCAAGACTGAAGTTCACAGAGAGTGCAAAGCGGCCAGACACACATCTGCCCCCATCTGAGTTGCTCCACAGCCCTCTGATAATCATATCATCTTTGGGTTTTAAGCTTTCTAATTAAAACACATCACCCGCCTCTAGAAATGGGGTACACTCTTAATATAAATGCAACATCTACAAGTAAGCATGCTCCCAGGCTCTGCCCCAGACCAATTAGGTCAGAATCCAAGTGCTGTCTAGATCCCCCAAGTGATCTGAAAAATGAAAGTTTGAGAATCACAGAAGTACCAGAGGAATAGAAAACACACTTTCCACCTGTGCGAAACTAGAGGAGCAAATGAGAGCTGACTGTGTGCTCTCTCCACTGCCAGAAGTCCTCATGAAGCTAATTTTGTTAGGACAGCCTTGGCGGTACTTACCTTTTCTAAGAATACTCCTGTTTCCAGACTTTCACCATTTACTCTGCAATTAGTGGAAAAAACATGGAGGCTCATGCCAGGGACCAGACCCCTTTAGCATACAAGGAGAGGCCTTATCCCTGAGAGGCTTATGCCTTAGTAAAGGGAGACCCTGAAAATACTGTGAATTGTACCTGGGGATCGTCAAAGAACAAACCATGTGCTTTGGAGTCCTAGAAGAGGGCACTACTGGCTGGGACATGGTGAAAAGGCAGGTTTCATTGAGGACAATCATGGAGAAGGGAGATTTTCTATCTGATCAGAAGCTCACTGTACAGAGCCAGAATGGGCTAAAGCTTTGCACCACCTCCTAGCAGGTAGGAGGCCACAAAAGCACAACACAGTCTGGGTTTTAGGATTTGGAAGGAAGGCCTATAAGATCTCTAGCTGTATTCAGGGATCAATCCAAAAGTGGCAGAGCCTGATGGGGCTCCGAGGTAGGCGGATGAAGGGGAAGAGTGTCTGGTCAGAAGAAAGAATTACATCAGTCCCTTCCGGCCCCTTGGCTTTCACATGTTGTAGAATGAGAACAAAGCTAAGGATGGGACAGATGGAAAGCAATGAGCTGATGTGGCACAAGTAAGTAGCACTTAAAGATGTCTTAGGTGATAAATAAGTAGATTATTGTAATCTTGGCACACACACAAATGCACTCCTATGTAAGATTAGGGGCTAGTGGGTTGCAAGTTTATGTGGCCAAGAAGGATCCGTGACAGCCCAAGATTACAGGATTGCCTCAGCTTACACAGTGACACTGGTCCTTTCCCCACCCCCGAATCTTGTCATATGGGGTCCAAGCCCAGAGGTCAGCAGCAGCAAGGAGAAAGAGGGCCCTCAGGCCACAGGAGGCTCCAGAAAGGTGTTGATGAGAATGTCAGAAAGGGAGAGAGCTATAAAACAGGTTCCAGGGAGGACAGTACTCTCTAAGAACCAGAGGCATTCACAGTGTGTCCTGGAGTCTCTTGACACCAGCCGTATTTTAGGAAGCCCTGGATGAGGAGACGGTTAAAGAACAATTAGTTCTGTGACCTCCAGCTCTAGGTGTGCGTCACTCAGAGAGAGAGAGAGAGAGAGAGAGAGAACTGAAGATCATTAAATATGAGATGGGTGAATGGAAGGGACCTTAGGGCAAGGACAGTTGCAGATGAACATCTCTCAGAAATCTAGAGTTACCTTTTGGGGTCCTCTGCAACAGTA
>CM053746.1:36172723-36201925 GCA_028658305.1 Pachyuromys duprasi | reverse complement strand
GAGACGGTTAAAGAACAATTAGTTCTGTGACCTCCAGCTCTAGGTGTGCGTCACTCAGAGAGAGAGAGAGAGAGAGAGAGAGAACTGAAGATCATTAAATATGAGATGGGTGAATGGAAGGGACCTTAGGGCAAGGACAGTTGCAGATGAACATCTCTCAGAAATCTAGAGTTACCTTTTGGGGTCCTCTGCAACAGTATGAATTCATTGCATCGGGGAAGCTGAGAGATGCAGAAGGGTTCCCAGTCCTGAGATTCCCCGCTCCAGCCCTGGCTGTACAGCACAGATGCTCTAACTTTAATCATATTGCCCGTATGAATGTTTCCCGAGGTAGAGGGTACAGGAGAAGAGGGCAAGGGACAAGAAAGAAAGGAACAAGAAGGGAGGTACAGGAGAGGTGGTATACTTGGTAGTCTGTCCTCTCTTCACAACCTACCCAGCTTATTAAATTAGCAGGTTTTACTCTTGTGGTGGGAACACTGTAGAAGGAAATGTCAAACAGATCCGTTTCATGGAATTCAAGACTATAAATGTTCAGAGCTAGGAGGCTCCTTGGAGATCACCTGGTTCAGCCCCCTTCATTTTTCAGATGAGGAACCTGTGGCCTAGAGATAGGAGATGACCTCCCTGATGTCACAACTGATACTTGAAGCTCTAAACTAACACACCCCATGATGGAGGGTGAATTCTCCCCAGTAATTTATCACTCTTGCAGAGCCAGTGTTCTTTATATTGGATTTACATTTGATAAGGTCTACTTGCAATCTCAGAGGTAATTTACTGTGAAAGATAATTCTTAAGGTTTTCCCATCATTATTAACAGTGACTTGAATGATGTTGCGTTTTATATCAGAACATGGGTTTAATTTAACTCACAGCAAACAAGTTTCTCCACTAGAAAAAATATATAATAAGAATCTTCTTTCTATAATGAGTAGGCAGTCTGGCTTCTCTTGGAGATAAAGCTAATGAAAGAGATGATTCCTTGTTTGGGTCTGTCTTTTCTATCAGGTGTTCACACCTGTCTGTAGACTCTTCATTAGTGCCCGTTGTTAGGCTGGGCACCTCCGGACAGATCATTATTCTTCAGTGCAGTGGTGAAGAAACAAGCCCAGCATAGGTAAGAGGTGAGTATCTCAGAAGCCTCGGCTACACTGAGCTTGAGTTAACGAACACTAAGCTCTGGGCACTGCGTGAGGCCCACAGAATGCCAAGGTCAGAGCTACAGTACTGGTCTCACTCTTCTGGAGCTCAGACCTCGCCAGAACTGGTTGGTTGAGGAAGAACCAGAAAACACAATTAGGGAAGGGAACTGTCTCTCAGTGAACATTCCAGTGTTCACACAAGCCTGGACTCAGCCTAAGGTAAGACCTTGTCCCATCATTCCAGTATGAAATCCCATCTCTCACTCTAAGGACATGCTGTTCAATAGACAGTGGTCATACATGGCTATTGCAGTTTTAATAAGTTGCATTAATGAGCTTTGCAGTAGCTAATTTCCAGTGAGCAATGACCATATACCTGAGGCTGGTGACCATCATCTAAACCAAGATTTGAGTTATCTCATCCTTGTAGAAAATTCTAGGTGGTGCTGGCTTTTCTTGAGTGTCTCTCCTCTCCAGTGAACAATTATCCTCCCTAAGAGGGGTGATAAAGTAGGCAAGAGGTCACAGACTCCGGATATGTAAGGGTCTTCTGCTCAGAAAGGGTTAGGAAGAGAAAGTTCTCCATGGGCTGTCCCCAGATTCTGTCATATATTGTGACTTCAATTCTTCTTCCAATTGAGGTTTGAGTAAGCTCCCTGGGTAGGCCATCTTCACGTCAGGAGACCATGAGAGTCATGAATGGTGACAACCAACGTTGATCCATTGTTTATGTTATGCATTATGGTGCTAAGTATTTTCCATATAGCCCCCTCCCAACACCCCCGTTTGCAGGACATAGATATATAAGAGAGCCAACAAGAACACACCTCTTGTTCCCACCCATGAGTGGGGTGCCAGAAATTGAACCTAGGCTAGCTGCTCCTGACCCAGACATTACCCCCCCAGCCATGTTGCTGAGTGTGTCTTGCAGTATATAGGATACAATATATATCAGTATTTTAATTCTTAGCCTTCCCTTCCTGTGGGAGAACCCACTTCACTTTTTTTCAATGAAGCTGTGATAAAGAAAGGAATTTAATAGTGTGAAGGGCTTTGTGGACATTAAAGCCCCTCCCCAGTATCTGGGACCTTAATGAAAACACAAGAGCTCTAATTCTTTTCTTCAGATTAGCACCAGGAAAAGTGGGCTGCAGAAACGCCTGAAGAGTTTGTCTAGTGCTAAGGTACCCTGACCCACGCAGAGTGCTTCAAACGTGGTTCAGACTAAGTCCACGGACAGGAATCCATATTACGACAAGTACTATTGTCTGATGCAGGTATGCACAGTGTAATTGACATGCATTGAAATGACAGCTCTGAGGCCAGCTGGCATGTCACATGTAGGAGGACTGAACCAAACAGAAACTTATCGCTAGTGAGCACCTCTGCCCTGCGTGGCAGACTGGGAAGCATCTGGTTCTCTGTGTAAATTCCTCCGGTCTCTGCAGTTTTCAAAAGAGGATGCTCTTTCCTGGCTTCCACAGCCCAGCGAAGGGAATTCCCCTCAGTGGACAGCATAATTTCTGACCTGGCCTCTAGGAAGAAAAAACAGCTTGCTTGCCTTACCATCCATATCTGACTGTGAACTCAATGGGAAAAACAAATCACTTTGTTGAGCAATCACTCCTCACCTTAATTGATCTTACTTCCGCTGCCATAGCAGGGATCTGTGCTTTTTAGACAGGCTTGGACTAACAGCAGGGGGACATCAGCCTGCCACAGGTGAAGACACTGTAAAGGATGGACTAAGGGGTGCTGTTGAGGACACTCCATCATAACACCAGTCCCTGGGGTCTCAGATCTAGGAAAACCCAAGCTCTCTTGAAAAGCCTTGGGTTGTACTTGCAGGCATTCGTTTTTGGCTATTGGATAGCTCAGTGATTACTCTGCTGCCCACCTCAGCAAGATGCGAAGGAAAGCATGGAACTTGAATGCTAATTCCACTGCAGGAATGGTATTTAACTTTAATTATTTATTTGCTTCTTTGTTTTTTATTTTAGTGATCATTGAAGACTTAACTAAGAATTTCAAGGAAGAGAAAGGAAAGGAGAGGATGTTAGTCTACATCCCATAACAAACAAATTGCCAAGTCCTTTATTAGACATTTATCTCTACCCACAACCCTCCCTGGAGTGTCGCATGCCCTGGTTTTATTTCTCTGCCCTTATTTTTCTATTGCTTGGCCACCTCCATCTACCATTTTCCCTTGTGACATTGCATGAGTTTGTAATTCACTTTGAAACAAGTTTCTTTTAATGAGCCATGCAATTTCATGACTCTTTGTCTCCACTAGTTATTAATTGTCCGTTGGGTGCCTGGAGTCGTTCAGGATGGCAGGAGGACAACAGTGAATAAACCATGCAAGTCTCTTGTTGCAACGCACTTTATGTTTGCACAGGGCATTGGGGAAACAGATGGAGAACAGGGATGCAAATAAATAAAAAGTGCAATTTCAGAATGGAGAGATGTAAAGGAGATGGGAATAGCAGCTTCATAAGAAAAGGTCAGGGAGGAGAGACACATCTACAGGGGCCTCAACGGCCTCTCTGGGAGGTGATGTATGAGCAGAGTCTGAATGAGAAGGAGAAGGGGATTTGGGGATGGGTATTCCAGCCAGACAAAGAGCAAGTGCAAGACCCTGTGCCAAGGCAGAATGCTGCACTGGACACACATTTACGCTCACCTTGAAAATGCAAGGTTTTCCCCTCTTCTCTACTTTTCTCCTTGCAGATCCCATCACTGTGCATCACTCAGGCAAAGGCCAGCCCTTCCATGCCTGTACTCTTACTCCCGTGTAATTCCTGCTGAGTTGCATGTGACAGCTTGCAAGTGGACCCCTGTGATGTCTAAACTCCATTGTCAACGTGACTGGATTTAGAATCACTCAAGAGACACATCTCTTAGTGTGTTTATGAGGGCATTTCCAGAAAGGTATAACCAAGGAAAGAACTAACCCTGAACTGAATGTAGGTGGTTCTGTCCTGCTGGATGGAAACCTAAACTCAGTTAAAGCGAGAAAGCATGCAAACTGAACACCACCCATCACCACCAGCTCTCTGCTTCCTGACCAGAGTCACAACGTGACCAATAACTCCACACTCTCACTGTCATACTTTCAGCACCAGGATGGACTGTGCTCTTGCAAACCTTGAGCCAACGCTTCCTGCCCCCTCCCCCTTCCTTAAATTGCTTTCATCGGATATGTTTTTCTCAGGGACAGGAAAGGTAACAAAAATAGCCTCCCTCACCAGTGGATGTTTGTGAGCTTGGGATCAGGGTAGCCTTCTCTGTAGTGCAGTTGCAGAAGGCAAGCACAAAGATTTCTCTCCCAGATAAGCCTTTTTTCAGCTGACCGTGCAGGCCACGTTCACTGGAGCAACATCTATAGGTGTGAGGCTCAGGGATGCTTTTTCCATTTGTGGAACCCAAGCTGTCTGTGCTCTGCATGTGACCTGAATAGATTAGCAGTGGAGAATGAGCTGCCAGAGAGTATGGCTGCCTCGGAGGGGAGGGGGAGGGAGCCGCCATTGCCTTCCCCTGAAGAGGCTCCTTCTGGGAAAGGAATGACTCTTATAGCAGTATTGGATTTTCCTGCAAGATTTATGACCCAATTTAAAGTTATGGGGCTTTTATTAATTATAATAAACACCAATTTCATTACACTTCAACTTCCAAAGAAATTACATACTATGGTAGGGAAATAAAATGTTAGTTTAGTGCTAATGCCAGGCACACATTAGCTGGCTGGGCACCAAGGAGGCTGCCTGCATGTTGGCGCTTGGCTGGTACAGAGAAAGAGTCATTTGAGGGGAAGAGCCAGAGGAGCTGTTTCCAGGACTTAAATCCATTTGTGTGAAAGTGATGGCGAAGGGCTGTATTTCTACAGGGGCTTGAGGTTAGCAGGGTGCTTCCTTTACAAGGAACTGACACCATGGCAGTTACTCTCTGCCTCTGTGAACCATATTTTTTTTTCATTTTAAAACTGAAGGGACATGGAGAGAGGTTTAGTGAGTAAACTCCTTGCAATGCAAATATGAGGACCTCAGTTTGATCTCCCACATTCACAAGAGAGAAAACAAACAGACACAACCAGAATCTGCCATCAACAGCGGCAAACAGGCTAAAGGGGCTCTCATCTGTAATCCTAGCACCGACAAAGGGGAACCAGGAAGATCTCTGACGGAGTGAGACTGTGATGGAGAGAGACTGAGGAAGACACTGACGTGTAGACCTGCACAAAGGCACAACCCCCACCCTAATTTCTAAGGCACAGTCAGCATGCATGATCTGAGCATCAGCTAGGGTACCCGTCAGGAAGGGTGTAGCCACAGGTTGGATATTCCCTACTCCATGAGAGCTTGGGCCTCACTTTTGATTTCTCTAAATTAATGTGATACTGCCTATTAGTCGGAGGCCCAGAACTAAATTCCAGGATCCTGGATTTAGATTCTAGGGCATTTGCATTTAAGATCCATTTTGCGGTATGGAATGAGTAGTGTAACACAGTCCACAGCTATTACTCCCATCTTTCTGTGTTTCCATCTAGCCCTGGTCGGTCACATTGATGGTGGCTTTCCCATAGGGGTGAGTGTTGAGAACATGTTAGTTGATGCCAGGTATACAGGGGTTTTCCATCTGCCATCCTTGGACTCTGCAAATTCCTAAAGGGGAATTTTGTGATTAAAGCTGATTGGTTGGAGGTTTTATTGCTGATGACTTTCAAACTGTATGTCATTTTTATTTTTGCTGGGAGGAATAAAACAATATTTTGACATTTGTGGGATGAACCCCCTAAGGGGATGGAGAGAAGGATTCAACGACTCTGCACAGTTACTTCCTGCCAGATGTGAACTAACTTACAGGCAGTTTGTGGGAAGCCTTACTGGGACTTGGGAAGAGGAAAAAGGAAGGGAGGAAGAAGAGTCTGCAGGAGGCTGCTTGTGTGTTAAAGCACATGCAATGGCATGCATGCGTGTGTATTGGGTCTCATGATGTGGGCAGCTACCCCTGGAGTGAAGACATTAGATCACTTGGGACTGGAGTGGCTGTGTGCCATCTGACCTGGGTGCTGGGAACTGAACTTGGGTCCTCTGTAAGAGCAGCGAGTGCTCTTAGCTGCTGAACCATTTTCCCATCCTCCAAGATTCTATTTTAATTGACCCTAGGAGACAAAACAAGCATAGACTCCATAAAACTACAATGTCAACCCCGAGTCCAGCTCTTATGAGGTGAAAGACACTTCACGTCTACAAGTCGGTTCCCTCATCTGAAAATAGGAACAAAAGAAGCTTCCTTGGCAGGGTGATTACAAGGATTAAGTGGGATAAAAAACAACAAGAACCAAGCAAACACTTAGCATGGGTAGGTGCATAATAAGGACCACTTGTCAAACATGGATATTTCTTCTGTATTGTTTCTCAGCCAGCCTTTAATAACTCCCAGGCAAAGATGCAGCTTTCTTGTATTCCTCCTCATACTGCCTTCTAGCCTGACAGAGGGCAAGTGGCTGAGTGAGCAGGAGAGCTCTGAAGCCTGTCTTCAGGCCAAGGCTGTGTGTTTTCTTCTGAGCCTGAACATCCCTCCTCTCAGGATGACATCTTGCAAGCCGGTGCAGAAATGGGATTCACTGTGATGTTCCTCCCCTTCCCATCATCAGATCTATTTCCCCATTGGTTCAACCCACCACATCAGATGTTTACTTTGGCTCCTCTTCTTTCCCTGACAGCTCAAGCAACTCCTGATTTTGCATATGCAGAGAGTCAAGTGACTCTGGAGCAGCCAGGGGATGAATATTCATTCTCACTCCTCAGCTGTGCAGTGGACAGGAAATGCTGACAGCGGAGGACAGGCGGAGTCTGCAACACCCCGCCTGCAGGACTCAGAGCTTCTTTGGGGTGCATTAGTTCACTAACCTGGCGGCTGTCAAGGGATCCCTGGGGCTTTGTGCATTCCGGCTTTAGTGGGTGTGCCATCCTCTCTGGGGTAGAGTCATGGCCACCCTGGACATCTTACTAACATGTATCTTTCAAGGCTTTCAGCATTGATGACCCGATTACAGGTGAGTCCTGATTGCTACCCTCACTGTCTCTGGAGACCCAGGCCCAGCTGGTTTCATCTGCTTACATTGTAAACTGTGTGCTCAGTGCCCTGTGGTGGTACAGTGTGGCTCACTGGTCTCATCCATCGTTCGCTCTCTCCTGTTTTCTGTAAGAGTTTGGAGCAATGCGCACTATCATCAAGGACAACTGAAGGGCATCTTTGTTAGAACTAGGATGCTGATCTGGTCTCAGGGACTTAGAATCCTTGTTCCGATTGGCTTTAGCATTAACAAGTTGCACTGAGGCTCTCCAGATGAAGCCAATGGGCAAGCACATTGGGCTAAACCATGATAAAGAAGTATATCACTCATTGGGTATTCAATGGAAAGACGTTGAAATGGAAGGTGTCTAGAGAAAAATGCAAGCTGCTGCTCCTGGCCTTGTGTGTCAAGGTGAGAGACCGTTCTTCCAAGCTTCATCGTTATCCCACAGAAGGCCGACCAACTGTCCCTTCTTTTGGTATAGAAGATAAAAATGGTTTTGCCCTTCTCTCCCTCCTTCCCTGTTTCACATTGGCTTCGTATTGTGACATCTCATCCACCATGCTCTATCTCCCAGCCTCACTGTGTTACCATGACACAGCAGAACTTCTGCTCCATCATGGTCTTTAACAAATACTTTTGAATGGAAGAAAGGGTGCTTTTTACTCAGCTCTGATTGGTTCATATTGACCTGAACTGAAAGAAAGTTTGAAGCCGCTCACAGCACACAGGCAGATCATAGCTGTAGAGTAGCCTGAACTGTATTTGCTATACCTGCAGCCTCTCACGTCAACACTGATCGTGTTACACGTCTACAAAGCTCATCTGCTTGGAAATCCACACACTACTTTGAACAAGGTTGCTTTTGCTCAAAGGTGTCCAAAAGGGAGTATGGGACTGTGAGGAGATAAGGGAGGGGGCTACAGCTGGGATACAAAGTGGATAAATTGTAAGTAATAATAATAATAATATAAAAAGAAAAAAAATGAGTCCAAAAACCTAGCTCCACAACTACTATCTTTTAGGTGACTGAAAAAGCCCTCAAGAGCAGAGAGCTCACTGGTGGCTGGGGCTCACTGGTGGTAGAGTTGCAAAGGGTTTCTCTGTGTAAAGGATCACTTGGCTTGGCAAAAGAGTCTGAGAATGTGGACATATGGTTGGAAGTAGATTTACACCAGGGATGGAGAACTGAGGATGGGTATTGACTCTAGGGCATTGGACAGTTGTAATAATGGGGACCAGTTTTTCTCCAACTGGAGGAGTTAGAATCTCCTGGGTCAGTGAGATGAAAATGGATTTCTCCTGTCATGATATGGGACTCTGGAAGACAGAGATATTCCAAATAGGATGACATCTACACTCATTTCACCCCGATGTGAGGAGCCCTGTGGGCATTTCTTCCTTCCTTTGTTAGGCCTCTGTGACACTCCCCCACCAACCTGGAAAAAAGAAAAGAAATAGTCCAGACAGGAAGCTACTGAAAAAAAGTCCTCAAGAATGATGGTAATGATGGGGAAATGTAGCTTTTCACAGTTGATGGCTTCTAGTAGGGTAGGAGTGAGGGCTGGGAAAGGACTCAGTTACCTGTAAGGAGCTGGCCACTGGGAGCTTGACCTTGCTCCAAGGAGTATATGGGTAACACAAATTGGACTTGGTATTTTTATTTTATATATTTGAGAGGGAAGGGCATAAAGGTGGGAGGGTGGGCCTGAGAGGAATGGGAAGCAAGTGTTATGGGATGCATTGTATAAAATTCCCAAATAATTAGTAAAATATTACATTGCCGAAAACCTTCTTTAAAAAAATAACTTTAGGTTTATAAAGAAACTACAAAGATTGGAATGATCACAGGTGTTCTTACCCACTTTCTCCTAATGTGAGCAATCTGCGTAGCCACAGTATAATTACCAAAATATGACAATTAGCGTTGCTATATTATTAACTAAATTTTTTTGGTGATTCCAATTGTTTAAAGACAGAAGCTTGTGGTAGTCCAAGCTGGTTTAGAACTCACCATTCACCTGCCTCAGCCCTACCCAAGCACTAAGTTTCCATGTGTGAGCCAGCATGCCCAGCTTCTCCTTAGAATTTTCTGAGTTTCTCTACTAAGTAACCCTTCTGCATCGGGACCCAGTGGAATCCCACTCTGCATGCAGCAGGCTTGCCTCTTTAGCCTCAACTGTATGTGAGCTCTCTCCATTCTTTCCCTGGACTTTGTGACCTTGGTAATTTTAATGGGTTTCATCAGTTATTTTGTAAAATATTTCTGAATTTTTGTCCCGGTTCTAGCTGGAGAATGTACCCAATCATTGATACGTTTCAAAGAACCTAAGTGTCTTTGCTTCCCTTTTCTACAGTCACATCTTGCTTTGATTGACTTGAGTCATATCCCTCCTTCAATGGCCTTTGTCTGTTTGTCAAGTTCATATCCATCTCTTTGAAGTGAAGATGCTCAAGGCTGAAGAAACAGCAGATGCTGAGCTGAGGCTCTTCAGAGTGTCCCTAAAGGGATGGTGCAGAAAAGATTTCAGAAGAGGCAGCTCTGTCAAAGCCTATGCTTAACCTCTCTTTGTCCTACCTCAGCCACATAATGGGGCGAGACCACTGCCAGCTGGCTTCACCACAGAGTGAGTAATGAGGCTGAAAGTCAGGGTGGACTCCCAGAGGGAGCCTCTGGAAGATGGGAGAATGTGTCCTTGCCGCCAGAAACGGAGCATGGCCAGAGACTGACAGAAGAAAGAAAACTGGAGGAATTGCATATGCTCAGCTCCTCATGAGAGTCATAGCCTGCAGGATGAAGCTAGAAGAGAAAACACAGGGAAAGGCTAGACACTGAGTAATGGGTGTGCCCTGCAAGGACTACCTTTGGTGAACATGGCTGCGTCTGTGTGGTAAGCTCCTGATTTTAGAGGGTCTAGTCTATGATCAGCTTTCTCCATCATGCCTATACCATGGTGAGGCAGAGCATCATAACAGAAGGGGGCCAGATCATAGTTACTCACCTCATGGCAGCCAGGAAGCTGTGAGAAGGGGGATTAGAGGAGTTGGGAGGGGGTGGCTATCAGAGCCCAGATACATTCTTCAAAGCCACAATGCCGGTTATCCATCTTCTCTAGTTCAACCCCTTTCCAAAATTCTCTGCACAGGTTGGGTCCATCATTAACTTGGTGCAGTGGGTCAAAGCCCTCACCATCTAACATCTCTAGAAACACCCTCATGGGGCCAGAGGAACATTTTACCTCCCTTGATGTCTCTAGAAACAGATCAAGTTCGCTATCAGGATTAACCATGGCAAAGTCCCTTGTCTATAAGAAGACCCCAGATTCATAAGGGAGCTAATTAAACTTCAAACCTAAGACCTGCATTCAAATTTTGTGACGATTCGTCTTGCTTGTAACCTTCTATAGATGTAGAATAACCTGTGCCATGGGCCTCTGGTGTGTTTGTGAGTATATTTCCAGTGAATGAAGAGGGAAGACCACTTTGAAGGTTGGTGGGATGGAGTCCCAGAGTCAATGACGATGAAGTGGCCAGACACCAGTGCTCATTTCTTTCCGCTTCAGTGCGACCAGCCTCCATACACTCCTGCCACCTTGCCCACTATGCCTCTGTAGACTGTACCTTCGAACTATGAACCTTTTTCCCTTAAATTGCTTCCTGGCAACAGCGGTGAGGAAAAGTAACTAACACAAGATGCAGTCTCAAAATTGTCCCATAACCTGCTGTGCAGATGGCTTCATGCTCTCCATGTAAGGTTGTATTTCCCCCTCCCTAGCATTTAGCTTCTTTTACATAGATGAGCAGTTTATTTTTCAATTTATTTTTATTTTTTACAATTTATTCATTTTATATTCTAATTGTAGCATCTTCCCTCACTTCCTCCTGGTTGCATCCTCCCTCCATCTTCTTCCCCCCCCAGCCCCTCCCTAGTCAACTGAAAAGGGGAGCCCTCCTCTTTTGTTATCTAACCCTAGTTTATCAAATCTCATCAGGACTGGTCTGGATCCTCTTCCTCTGTGGCCTGGCAAGGGCACACTGCCAGGGGTAAGTGATCAAAAAGCAGGCAACCAAGTTCATGTCAGAGAAAGCCCTGCTCTCCTTACTCGGGATCCCACATGGAGACTGAGATGCCTATGGGCTACATCTGAGCAGGGGTTCTAGGTACTTTCCATGCATGGTTCTTGGTTGGTGTATCAGTCTAAACCTTAAAAGACTAATAGTCTACATGAATAGAGTTCTATGTAGTGACACACACAACTTCTACAACTGCACAAAGTGATATCATATGGTACAATAATACTTCAGGGAAAGGCTGTGTGGATCCCACTTTAACTTCTAAGACCCTGCTTGCTCCATTGGGAACATAATCCCAACTTTCCCTTTCTCCTATGGCTATCACACATTTCATAAACTTAACCCAGGTAAGTTAGGTAACACAAGGTAAGTTAGCACACAACCCACGCTAGGTCCTGCCCTGTCTTGGCCATCTCCATCACTCATTAATGACTGCATTCTTCAAGTACAGGGACACAGGACTGGTGTGTATTGAGATAAATTCTGCTCAGCTGGACAACGATGGACATGTTATTCCTGGTTCTGTTTTCCTCTTGGGAACATTATTCCATAAGGATCCCCCTAAGACACACAGACCCTTATGGAGCATTCAACCATAAGAATATGTATCTACCCAACATCTCACCCACAAGCCCTCTGACACTGAGCACCCGTACATACTTAGGAAAACATGTGCCCTACTGTGTCTTTTTTGTTACTATGGAGATGGGAGTAACAATCTAAATACTATTATTTTGACTCATGGCAAGCTAAAAAAGGAAAACACTTCCCTATTAGGTTATTCATCAGCCTAATGAAAAGTACTTAACCTCATAACAGTAAGCCTCCATCTATTTTCACACAATATCCTTACCAAAATACAATAAAGATTCAGCAATGGACAGCTATAAGTATACCCAGTGAGGTAAGCATCTCGTAAGACATAAAGTGGGACAGGCATTTAGCAGAGGATGGACTACCTGGTTAACCATTTAACTGTCCCTTTGGGTATGCCATTGGCATCATTGACTCTCTAAGAGGAGGCTGAAGACATGATTCATGATACATCTGGATACATGATGCCCGCTTTTACCAACCTTAGCAGAAGACAGTAAGACATGTAAAGAATGAGCTGGAGTGATGGGGATGCTGGCTCCACATCTAGTACCTTGCCTTGGCTAGAACTCTTAGGATGTAGGTGTCACAAACGTTGGTACAGTAGACACAAACACATGCAGAAGATAGTCAGCTGCAGGAATGTCTCTTTGTAACTGTGCCACTAGGACCTCAGCCGTCTCTGTGCGTTGCTCTTTTAATCTGCTACAACTCTCCTCACCTCACAGCCTTTGCACTTCCTTACACTTCAGCCTGTGCACCTCTTGGGAGCATATCTTCTTTTCCATTAGCTCCAACCTCTGGGTCTCTCAGGCCTCTGACCTTGTCTGGCTCTTCCTGGCATGGTAGCTGTGATGGTAGATATAGTTCATTCTGGAAGACAGTTCCTCCTTCCAGCAGCAATTCACCAATGACCAGTGGTCCTTACATGGCCTCCTGACAATAAAGGGAAGGGGCTTACCTAGACAGAGCACTGAGATTTATACCGGTTCCTTCCGGGACCATGGGTGAGGCCCTATTAGGTGACTTCTCTCACATGTGTCTGACTTTCACCCTCCATTTCCACTCTTCTTCTCTTCCTACTATAATCCCAGAATCAAACTTGTCATGGAAGGAGGGAGCAATGGTAACTAACCCCCAGTTCCTGTAAGGCCATGCTTTGGGCAGGAAGATGAGCTTTAAGCATGGACATAGCACATGAGAAACTTTGAGAAGTGAGGGATGGGACCACTCGTGTCCCATAAGACTCTTGTAGTGCCTGAGTTTCAATAGTGCAAAAGTTTGGCTGGCTAACAGATACTGTCCTATTGGTCAACAGAGTTGGAGAATACTGACCTGGGTCCCAGAACTTTGCAAAATTATATTATGACTAGTAGAAGTACATTTGTCTCATGGCACTAAGTCTCATTGGTTATGTGATGACTATAATAATGTGGCCATAGGTATGGCACATTTGCCCATTGGCAATTGTTCGTTCATATTTCCCAAACAGACCAGGGAACACTAAATCTTCATTCTCAAATTGACTTAGACACAAGGCTCTGTCTCAGAGCTGGGTTCTCTTCAACAGAAGCACTCCTGTAAGAGCTACTTTAGATCTTGCTGGTTGGTAGAAAGAAAAGGCTAGGAAGACCCTGGAGAGTCAGGGATGCCCCACCCCCATGCACAGCAGCAGGAAGCGAGCCTCTAAGGACTAGGAATTGTTGCCAATAGCTTATCCTGCTCTTTCAGCCCTATCAATTATCAAGAAACCTAAGACCCAGCAATAAATTCCTCTCCCTTCAGCACCCGGAGTTGTTTGGAAAGACTGCAAGCAGCTAAGCCTTATCCAAAAGAGCACCCAGAAGGACAATAAATCTAGCTTCACTAAAATGAACTCCAGTGTTCCCTGAAATGCATTCCTCCCTCACACATCTGTGCCAAAGGCTCTAATGACTGGGTCAGTCTCTGTCTTGAAAACAAACAGCAGAAATCCAAAGATGCTGTGCTCCCTTCATTAGTGTGCTAGATGGTGAATACACATACTTGTCCTGAGTGGGTGGTCCTGCATCCGACATGTATAACAGAGCCGTGGGAATTGCGAATACCATCTAGTGCGTTAACAGAGATGTCACAGTCAGCATGCCGCAGCCAATATCTGGGTTTTCTATATATGGACAACTGGATCCTAATCAGTGGGCTGGAGGTCTTTAAGAACCCATGTTTATTGAAGAAAACCAGTACCACCAAAAATCTTTATTAAGACAGGAGCAGGAATCCATCCAGAACTTAAAATGCTACCATGTCCCCCCAAGTTTATCAATGTCCAGGAAATGAATGTCAAATCCTTGTGATGAAACAAAACAAAGAAAGAAAAGAAAAGGAAAGATCAAAGCAAGAGTCCTGCCACCTTCTACCTGGAATGCTCAGCACTGCTGGAATCTCCCCCATTAGGCCAGAAAACCTTTACATTTCAGAAATAGTAGTTATGAAGAAAAGAAGCCATATCTCTGGCAGAGCTTCATCCATTCTCTGGCCCATTTCCCTAGACCTTTGACTTTGCAAGAATATTTTAGCTCCAACCTTTCTCCCTGGTGCCGTAAACATTGGGGCAGTCATTTCTTCATTTCCAGCAACCATAAAGATGATTCCTCTTATTTCTCAAAACCATGGCAAATTAGCGCCGTTGACCATCATTTTTCGGGCCCCGTCTTTCTCACTCATGGTTGCTGACACATGAACTGTTTATGATGTTCTGTGCAGGCTTCTCCTTTCTTGCATACAGATGAAAAATTCCAGTCGGTGGTCTCTCTTCTAATCTGTCTCTACACTTGTCTCAATTCTGTAGAAAGAAATCTAAGGTAGTGTTTCCCTACAGGGCTTTCAAAGCTCACTAGGTTTATGAAATGTTACTAGGTGTCTCACTAATAAAGTATTTTGTAGCCAAGTAAGTTGGGAAAACACTGCCTGCTGTAGATTTCAGAGTACATATTTGCACAAGAAAACACCATAAATCCTGCAATAAAGAAACCTATTCAAATTTCAAGTTTGGCTTGCCTAGACCTTCCCAATTGATTTAAACATGGAGGTTTGCCTGTCTGCTTCTCAGCTATTGAAATTCTGTGCATAGTGTTCTATGGGTACCAGTTGGAGCAGACTGATGTCATTAAGGAAAAGCAAGCTGAATTATACAGCCAGGGTTTGGACATGATATGAGAATCAAAAATTCCTAGATACCTGCTGCTAAAAGGTGGGATGCATTGGAGGGGATGTTCGAGTCCCTCTGGAGATGTGAATGCAGCAAACCCAAGTGTGGCACACCATGCCCTTGGTTCCTGCACTCAGGATGCTGCAGCAGGAGGAGCTGGAGTTTGGAGACATCTAGGGCTGTGTGATGAGTTCCAGGCTAGCTGGGGCTACAGAACGGTGAGGAGGAGGAGGAGGAGGAGAGATGGTTCAGAGGTTGAGCACACTTTCTCCACATCACGAGGACTGGAGTTGAGACCCATGTGCCCAGGTAACAAGCCTGGCGTTTCTGCAGACATTGCAGCCACAGCTCTGAGAAGATAGAGACAGGAGTACCCCTACCTAGGCTTTGCTGACATCCATCTGAGCTGAGGTGTCAGCTCTGCGATTAAGGAGAAACCCCACCTTAGAGGAATAGGAAGAGAGTGACAGGAGAGGTTACCCAAAGCTATCTTCCGGCATCAGTGCGCACATGCCACGCTGCTTCATACGTGTCTCCTACGCTTGAGAAGCATTTGGGGGAACTTGGGAAACTTAGTTACGTGGGCTCCGTGTGTGAAGCTGCTGATTCTATTGTCCCGAGGCGGAGCTACACTATCTCTGTTGCAAAGAACTCCACTAGCGTGAGATACAGTCTGGGAAGGGATGGATGAACACAGAGAAGAGCAGAGGGGATGAGGTCAGGCTCAGGAGTCTCAGGGGGCAGAACAAGAACCCTGCATCCAGCTTCTCCACACTCCCACTCATTCGGACCCTGTGTGCTGCCTTTGAAATACTCCTGTGGTTTCCTGGGGGTGAATGAGATCTATCCATGGAAAACTACAGGTTTGGAGTTTGATTCATGGCAGACACTGGCACGGGCATCACTACCCTTCAAGGCTCTGTTACGATGGCATCCTCCCTAAAGCCATTTAGAACCTGTCTCACTGCTCTTTCTTCAGGTCTCAGAAATAGCAGGATCCCTGCTTTAACTGAAGGTTGTCGTCCATTGTAGCTACGTGAAGCCATTGGGTGGAGAGTGTTGGGCTGGGAGGAGAATCTGAGTGATGATAGTCACCTCTAGAGTGCTCAACTCATCACTGGTTACAATATTCCTTGTGGGTAAAAGTAGTTAAATGCACTGAGTGGTACTGTATGAAAAGCTATTTGCCCAACCTCTCTAGCTGAGGAGTTCTGTTTTCACTGCTGTCCCTCCTTCCAGCAAAGAGATCCAAGCCTCTAGAAACTAAATTATTATTAACTATTCATTGGTAGATTCCTGACTATTAACTGGTAGATTCAGAATGAGAATCCATTCCAGGAGATGCTAAGAACCGAGTCTGTCACTAAACTGTTGGCCATATAGCATTGATTGGAAAGATACTTTCTGCATACACATGTGCACAGATATATTCACATGCGCACACTCAGAGACATGCATTCAAATACATGCACACATATACATTCACACGCAAGCACTCACTCACTCACACACACGTACACGTACATACAAACACACATCTGCTTTACAGCCACAGCAGACAGAGCTGCTCCCTCATCTTCCTGGCAGTTCTGATATTGGACAACTAGGAAATTCTCATTCATCAGAGGCCACAGTTATCCATCAGCCCAAGTAATGTTTTCCCTGCACCGCATCCCAGCCTCTAACTTCTGGCTTCAGAGACATGTGCTGACATAGATAAGGCGTGCTGTGTGCCTGTTCTCTAAATGAGTGATGTATGAAGACAGATAGTATGCAAAACAGCGATGCTAGGGAGAGTAAGATGTAAATGGAGGATATGAACTTGTCCATGTAGGAGTCAGTCAACTACCTGTCATCTGTGATCCTATACAGGAGAAAGGTGCTTGACAATGGTATGTTCTAAAGCTGCTCCTTACCATGTTAGGGCTCAAAGATAGTCTGCAATCAGACATGTGGGGCCTCATCCAGAGACAACCTATAAGGGTGGGCAAAGGCTAGTATTAAAGGAATCTGAGTCTTGACTGACATCCACTCCCCAGTCAGGTACCTGGCTCCTTTCTCCCACCAGAAGAGCAATGGCTGCCCTAAAAAGTCCACCCAGTAAAGCTTGGACCTATCCTCGTTGATGATGAAATATTCCTTCCCGTAACATCCTGGCATGGAATATACACTCCAGTCCTGGGACTCAAAATGTGTCCTTTTCTACTTAGGTGGAACTGGGTGAGTATTTTAATCCACACATTTGGGGTAAAGGCACAGCCCTTCCTCCATAGTGCTTTCTATAAACTCTGGGATATACATCCAGACTACACCATTAACCAAATAGCACCTCACCCAGTTTTTCTTGAGACCACAAGTTCATTCATTCTTTCTTGTAAGGCTGCTAGAATGTAAGTGTAATGCAGTTTAAATATAATGCATTCGATGTAGTTGGAACTGGAAAGTTCCTGGAGACTCATGTGTCAAAGGCTTGGTGCTTAGCTGGAGGTGCCATTGGGAGGAAGTAGGAGGTGGGATCTATTGATGGTTCATCACCTAGGAAGGGTCTGTGGGACCCCAGCCCTTCTTGTCTTCTTTCACTTTCTGGCCATGAGGCGAACAGCTTTACTGTATTCTTTGGAGCTCATCCCAGAACCCCTGAAG
This sequence comes from Pachyuromys duprasi, assembly GCA_028658305.1. NCBI lineage: Eukaryota > Metazoa > Chordata > Mammalia > Rodentia > Muridae > Pachyuromys > Pachyuromys duprasi. Next base: position 36,184,203 of record CM053746.1, on the reverse strand, counting down.
CAGTGAGACCAACCTGCAGGACTTAGGCCAAAATAAGCCTTTCCATTTCATAAGTCAGTTTCTCTCAGATATTTGTCATGGCTAGGAAAATCTGACTAACAGCCCTCTTTGTCTCCTTGGGGCTCTGCAACATTTAGATGCAAAGGATTTTGACATCAGCTTTGCAGCTTTGGCTTCCAGACCTGCTGGGATCTTCACAGTGAGGCTGAGCAGTTGGCACTATGGAAGACCACAGACAGACTAGTGCCCTGGCTGCCAAGCTTTGAATTCTAAATGATAGAACCCACAGAGAATGTCTATGCAGGAGCTTTGCTGCCTTGACTGATGTTCAGAGGTGTCTGTCTCTTTTCAGTCAGGCAAAACAGGCTGTTTTGGACTTGAGTTCTTTTTAGAATGCAATTATCCCTTAGTGAGGGTTGAGTGCAGTAAGCAAAGATGGGGAAGCTGGCTAAGACAGGGGAAGGAGAGGGGTAGCATTCCAGAAGTTCAGTAGCCAAAGCAGTGGGGATAGAGGTGAAATTAGAACACCCAGAAGCAGAGACCCCGTAAAATCAGATGAAATGAGACCATAGATTTGTGGACACAGGTACAGGGACTCAGGAAGCCTTCTTTTCCTGGTGGGGATGGGGTTTTTAAATGTCAGCTTCCTCTAGTCTGGATTTTGGGTGGCATCAGACTTTACAGTAAAGAACACAGAACTCTGACTTGTCAGTTGCTTTCAGGGGTGATCACACTCCTTGCTCCCCTCAGCAGCTAACCTCTGCTAGCTTCTAGGTGGTCTCTGTTGCCCAGAATCAACACAAACATAGAAATAGCACCGGTTTTCTCCTTCATGTTGAATTTTTAGCTCCCTTCACGGTAGCTTCATACTAGCATGTACTGAACCTTGAGCTCACAGATCATACCAAGAAATTTCCCATCCCTCCCACTGCCTACAGCAGCCCTATGTGTTGAGCCGCCTCTTCCATTATTTTGTAAAGCAACCCTCTCTTTCTTAGGCTGCCCAAGCTCTGCCCTCATATTTGTTGACCTAAAGCCATGGTTGCTGGGAAGTTACGCCATGGTCTGGTCATCCCACATCCATTCCCCTGACCAAAGCTAGGCTAATTAGGTTCTCTTTCTTGGTGTTTGTAGTTTGAAGTAAAAAGTTCTAGTGATTGTGGGATTTGTGGAGATACAGATGCAGAGGTCAAGGGAATCATGTTGGAGTATACATTTTTCTGTCAGGGATTAGGAAGGAGAGGAAGAGCTCTCCTTAAAGAAATATATAAACTGCAATCAGAAAGAAGAGGAAAAATGAGGAGATCAGAGGTAGGGAAGGCAGGACAAAACAAATGGAAAGGAAGGGAACAGAAGGAAATGCTGGTTTCATCCATGACAGAACTTCAATTCTTGATTTTGGTAATCACTTCAAACTGGTGATATTTGTTGGCCTAGGAGCACAGCCTACTATTTGTCCAGGTGTTTTGGATATAAGTCTGATTAAGTGGTCACCATTAGCAACCATACACACCAGCTAAATCACACTAGAAGTGTGGTCTTAGCATTTCAGTGATTAGAGAGCTAAGTGTCACTTGGGATCCCATCATCAGTGGTTAGAACTGCACTTGAAACCAGGCTATTGGATCCTAAAGTGCTGCCCTGTGCTTGGAAACGGATGCAGATTGATGCCTCATAGGACCCTGATTAATTCATTGGGTTGCTTTTCTAGTGAGATGCCTTACTTGCGTGACCCTCCAATCCCTTTTCAACTTCTCCTCACTTGTGCCTGATGCCCCTGATTATTCCTCTAGTTGTTCCATAGTTTAGGATCACAGTTCAGTCAAAAATAAACACCCCCCATTGGCTGTTAGTGGAGCACTCTGGGAATTGTGTTACCATTCAGGTTTGCTATGGTCTTGTCTCCTCAACAATCTCCCAAGATGCCCCCCTTCCTTAATTGGATAATTGGGATGGGCAGCTCAAGGCAGCTGTATCCCCACAGCTCCAAAAACACTCATCAAGAGAACAGCGGTGGCTCCTGCTCTCTTGGCGGTTTATTAGACTTTCTGTAGAAGGAAAAGCTGTGGGGATGTGAGGCAGTGTCCTCTCCCGTCGTTTCTAACAAAATATCCCAGAGCAGCCGGTCCACAAGGACAAGGGGAGACCATTCTCTATTCCAAACAACATAGACTGTATTTTTGAAAATAAAAGAAGCAATTTAAGCATTTGGGCTTCCCAGGGTGAGTTGGCAGGCATGCTTCTCATCTTGCAGATGCCTTCGGGTGAAGGTGCTTTCATAAGAGAGGGCGTGTGTGGGGAGATAGTAGAGCTCACCAGAAGTAGGGAGGGACCATGTAGTGTGGGATACAAAGGACACGGATAGTAGAGGTAGAGGAGGGGGTAAAAACAGAGTGGAAGAATGAGCAAGATAGAAATGGTTTGATCTGCTGACATATATGCCCTGAACCCTCAGTCCCCCAGGGTTTCTTCAATGACACCTGAGAGGTGAAGACTTAATTTTCTTTATTTAGCATCTTCATTTATTCAGACTTAGTAAGATGATGTTGAAATGACCGTGGCATCATTAAGGGCAATTGTCTTTTAGAGCCTGTGCTGAAATAAGGATATGAACCACTGGAGACTGTATCCTTTAGACTTGATGGATGTCTCCAACAAGCTCCTTACAGCAAATATCCTGGATGAGCCCTGATGCCACCTGCTTGGAATGAGACCCAGGTTCCTCTATTTGTTGACCATATGACCCTGAGGACATGATGAATCTCCTTAGGCCTCAGTTTATTTACCATGCAAGTGGGAGTGGCTAGAAATAGGAGCACCAGCAACATAGGATTGTTCTAGGATCCTAATACCCATCAAGAGCTGATAATAGCTCTTGATACCTAGCAAGAACCCTTGTAAATATTAGTGTTATCATTCAAACTACAACATGGGGTTTGAGGCCTGGAGCAGTCAAGAGCACTAGCTGTTCTTCCGGAGAACTGAGGCACCATTCCCAGCACCTAGACTCTCGTAATTGTCTATAACTCGAATTCCAGGGCATCATAACCCTAGTCTGGCCTCCAGGGTATCATAGGACAGAGACATACATGGAGGCAAAACACCCAAACACATAAAAAAATAAAATTAAAATTAAAATATACAGTATCAACTACATGATTTGTGATTGGGATGCAAAATTTACTAAGGAGCCATGTCTTCCCTCAGAGCAATCATATTCTGGTACTATCGCAGACATGCAAACTCAACAACAGGTCACATTAGTTGAACCCTCACTGTGAGCCAGACACTCAGTTTAACAAGATGGATGTTATGATCAGGATCAGAGATGTTGAGCCACTGGTTTTGGGTCACACCGACACAAAGCAGGGTAGCCAGATGTACATCCAGCTGTCTGACATCACCACCAGACTTCTAAATGACTGATTTCTACTGCAGATGCCGTTTTCTCATACCCATTGAGGAACTGACTTGATGCAACCATCCTATCCCCAAGTCGGCTTTTATTCCATATAACGTCCTGTTCTGTTTGTCTTCATGAACTTTTCTATGAGTTTATTGATTTTTTTTTCTCAGACTGTAAACTCTATGAGGGCAGGAGATGGATCGGTTTATCACTCCCCACTTAACTGGCAAGTGGCCAGGCATGTTGGAGGCACTCAATAAATACTTGGTCAGGGAAATAATCAGCTGGGCCAAACATCTCTCTGAACATAAGTAAAAACTGATATCACCTGGATTTCTATAGGTAATGAGAAGAAAGTAAGCAAAGGTGAGGAATGGCATATTGTATGGGGGAAGGAATGAACCTGCTTTACCTATAGGCCAAAAAAAAAAAAAACACCACACCAAAACAAACAAACAAAAATGCCTCTGGAGAAAGCCACAGAGCTAAGAAAGCCAAGGGAGGCTGGCAGATGGAAGAAGGGGGGCAGGGAACATGGTAGCATCTTTGGTTCCAGGGCCAGTCAAGCTGCCTCAGCCTCTATAGGAGATCCACAGGGCATGCCGGGAACCAAGGCTTTCATTTATTCCCGGGAGAGACTTGGCTCTTGTGCAAATTTTAAAAAGCTCCCAGAGGATCCCTGAAGGGACAGTGAAAATCAGACATTTTTCTCTATTATCCCAAAGAAAAGAACATAACATATTGGCTGAGGACTTCTGTTTTCTCTACAAATGAGTATATCTGGTAGTGATCAGTTGACCCACCCTATGTCCAAGTCCAGGGGTGGGTTAATGAAACTCATCCTTGCAGTCACAGATAACCAGAACCTTCCAGTTTTTACCATCTTCAGGGCTATGTTCTTGTCTTGGTAATCCAGGTTGAACTCTGGCTGTCATCCAGAATTCCCAGATGAAGAGCACAAGAAGAAGATAAACCTGGAACATTCTGGATTATTTACATCCTATTGGATTGACCTAAGCCTGTGGCCATACGTTTCTAGGAAAGAATGTCAAGACCTATGGCTAGTCACTGCTTATTGCTGTAGTCACTAAGACAGATTTGAGGGAAGGCAGCCAGTAGCCTCTACCAGTCCTACTCTGCTTTGCTGTTGCTGCAAGTAAACACTGACCAGAACCAACTTGGGGATGAAAGGGTTTATTGTATCCTTACAACTTTCACGTCACAATCCATCACTGAGGGAACTCAGGGCTGGAACTCAAGGCAGGAACCTAAAGACATAAACAGAAACAGAGACCATAAAGGAGTGCAGCTTACTGACCTGCTCAGTTTGCTTTCATTTATAATCCAGGACCACCAGACCAGCAGTCACAGTATCTGAGGAATAGATTCTCTCGCATCAGTCATCAATCAAGAGTATGGCCCACAGACAGGCCAATCAGCGGTTGAGAGTCCCTCCACCTAGGTTTCTCTAGCATGTGTCAAGTCATTAAAAACTAACCAGCATAATACCCAAATCAAATAACACCCTCTATAGCCCTGCAGCTTACCCTTAGCAGGCGAAATGAGATCATTACCTGTACTGGAGGCCAGTGCACTAGCTCAGGCCAGCTAGCATTCACATTTAGCAGTGGGGTACCACGCCATGCCTGTCATTCTCTACATTTTAAACCCACAGAGCCTTGCGGTTTAATAAAACGCCACGCTATTCTGCTGCAAGCAATGCCTGAGCCTACTTTTCTGTGGTAAAATCAGGGGCAGAAGATCTGGAATACTCCCCCGCCCACCCCTGGGGGGAGTACGCTGTTGAAAGCAAGAGTCAAAGAGTCCCTCTGGAGCAGGAAGAGACTGTCAGTAGCACTTCCTGCATCATGTTCTAATTGATCATCCTCCCCAGAGACACTTCTGGCTTATTGCTTTTCCTAATCAGAAGATGCTGCCCTAGGTTTCTGCCAGTTCTCACAATTTCTGAGCTCCTTTATCTGGATGTGTGAGGAGCCAAGACTGTTTGGCACCTTGGGCATTTCTCGAGGATGAAATGAGAGAAAGTGTATGAGGAGCTCAGCACAGCGCCGGGCATGTAGCAAACTTCCAAAAAAAAGTTAGTTGTTAATATTTTCTCAAAATGTATGCTGCTTAGGTAATAAGGCAACTCAGCATATTAAAAAAAAAATGACGGCTGGGTCTCTCTGGGAAATTCCCACTTTCAGACTAATAAAGTATGATTTGGTTTCAGCTCTGGTTCTTTTCCACCAAAGGACTTGTCTCTCATCTTACCCCTTGCTGTTCTGTTTATTGTGGGATCTAAAGGGGCGACGCCACCCCTGTAACTCTGACCAAGTCTCCCGAGTCTCTTCCTGCCCATTACTTCTTTTTCAGCATCCTGGTATACCAAATTATAGCTATAAAACAAAGCTCAAAGGTCAATTTTGACCTTTGTTGTTGCTTTTTTTTTTTAATTCTCCCCTCTCTCCCTTTCTGTGTGTGTGTGTTTGTGTGTTTGTGTGTGTGTGTCTGGGTCTGGGTGTCCATGTATGTACATGCACATTTGTGAGCATGCATATGGCTGCAAGAGAACAAGCTCCACTGTCATTCCTCAGAACTACCATCGTTTTCATTTTGAGTCAGGATCTTTTACTGGGCTGGAGCTTGCCTGTTAGGCTCATCTGACTGGTCCACAGACCCCAGAGCCCCACCCATCTCCAGCCCTGGGATTATAATTGTGCTCCACCACTAATTTCTTATTTTTTATGTGGGTTCAGATGATCAAACTCAGATCTTCGTGATCACAAGGCCAACACATTGCTGACCAAGCTATCACCACAAGCCTCTTCCTTCTTCATTATTAGTATTCCTAAAATAAGCTGCAAGGAGAGTCTACCTCATATTGTCCATAGAGTGTGCCCCCAGCCTTATTCCCTACCCTTACAATGTTCTTTCTGTCAACAGCGATATCAGTACAATCCTGGCACATGTCAGATACCCAATAAGAAGTAACTACCATCTTGTGCTGATTGCTATTATTGCTTTCCATATTTATTGAGCTTCTGTAACTCACCACTCTAGATTACATGTTTAAGACACAAGGTCTCATTTAGCTTCCCGATAGTTCTGTGAGAGAGCTCCCATTAGGTCAATTCTATAAATAAGGAAACCATATCACAGAAATGCATTCTGAGTTCTCCTGAAAGAAGCCTGGGCCAAAGCTTGCTCTCCGTGACGCTTTATTGAATCACGAAAGTGTGATCTCAAGGAAACAGGAGTGAAGGAAACAGAAGAACACAGTGGGGAGGAAATAGCATCTGGTCCACTCTGGAACATTTACACTTATAACCCGTTGGCAGACTGAGGAGTAGGTGTGAGTAGGTACGAAGTGGAGCGGTTTTGAGGTGTTGTATGACTGAGCTTTCCGCAACTCGGAAGGAAAACATGGTGTTCCTGCTGCCACACAGGACTCTGCTGAAGAGGCCACATGGGATCTTTACATGCCAGTGTGTACTGGGCATACAAACAACTCAGTGGCTTCTTCTATTCTTTGGTGGCTTATGGGCCAAGTTCACATTTAAAGAAGGACACATTTTGCTGCTTTCTGCCTTCTGGTTAGGTAGACCAAAGTCAGTCCCATAGGGCACTGTGTTAGTTACTTTCGTGTCACTGTGCACAATATTCCTCACAGAAACAACACAAAGGAGGATTTATCTTGGCCTGGGGTTTCAGAGAGTTAAATCTGTGGTTTTTTTGGTCCCGTGTGCTTGGGCAGAGCACACATAGCAGAGCAGGTTCTTCACTTCTTGGTAGTCAGGAAGTAGGGAATGCAACAGGAAGTGGCTCATGGATAATTAACCCAAGACCTGTCCTTAATGACCTACATCTTCTACTAGGTCCCACAGCCTAAAGTCTGCACAACCTCCCAGAATAGCACCACCAGATGAGGACCAAGCATACAAAATGAGAGACTGTTGGGGACTTTTCATATTCAAACCACAGTGGGCGTTAACGCTTTCCATGCTTACCAGTTAAATCATGCAACCTCTTTTGACAGCTAATGAGAAATACCAAGGCAATGGTGGGCTCAGTGGAGTTAGACATGGATGCTGGAATTCTGTGGGTCTCTTCATGGCATTTTCAATGAAGACTCTGGAAAAGCAATGCTATGACCTGGTCAGTTTATGATGCATGGGGTCAGGGGATGGTGGTGGAGGTCAAACATTTTTGATTCAGGAACCAGTTATGATAGGATGCATTCTCCTGATAGGGATACAAAACAAGACACCCAGAATAAGGGCCATATGAGACAAGTTGAATCTACATCAGCAAAAGAGGGCTTAAGACCATCCAGATAGTTGAACAGATTTAAATGTACATTCAAGCCCAGACCATTCTGAATCCAAAGTACTTAAGCAAGCTGGGAAAAGGAGCCATGATTTCCTTAGCTCTCTGCCTCTCCAGCCAAGGGAAGATAAATGCTTATGAAGTAGTCATGAGTGATCAATCAGGCAACAAGAGCACCCATAGGCCTTTGTTCCTTCCCTATCTGCTAAGAATAGACACTTTGGGAGGGTGTGCTCCATCACAGTTAGAGCCTATATTCTGCTCAGGCTGCTGTAACTCAGCCCAAAGGATGAATACCAAAGACAGCAAGCACAGGCAGGCAGCGCAGGAGGGGCATCACTCTGCTCTCCCCTCTGCCTGCCAGATGTCAAGGGCACCAGTGATGAAATTAAGTGGGTCCATTTCCTCAAAGGCCTGGGAAGAAAGGCCACATATTTCACAGGGAATGGCTTATAAATGCACAGGAACCAGACCAATAATCCAACAGCTGTGCAAAACTGAGACTCGGTCTTAAGAAACCCAGGTCCTTCACAGGTGTGTCTTGATATAAGAAAGGCCATCATTCACTGTGAGCTCCTAGAATTTTCTGTGTTTGTCTTTTTCCCTATGATGAGGGAATGGGTCCTATTGCTCCTCAGGACCACCCCAGATTTCCATTCTACCAACCACCTTCTCTCTATCAACTATTCTCCTAACATCTCTCACATCTTCAGGCTTTCCTTGCTCTGGGTCTTAGGAGCTTACACACATGCTCATATTCAAGATGGCATCTGCCAATTTCTCCTCAAGCTGTACTCCATTTTTTTTCCTGTTTCTTGCATTTCCCACATAAGCATAACTGGACTCTTAATCATAGTGATGTTCTTCACTATCTTGGTTCAGGCTTTTCTCAAACTGTACTGACCACATCTTGAAAGGCTGCTACCAAAGCATTGGCTATGTTGGCCATCCTGACTTCTTCACATCACCATTCCCCAGTTCTATTACAACAGAAGCACTTCCTCTCCCACTGCCTGTCTTGGCTTCACTATCTATGTAATTCAGAGGAGTAAAATTTGACCTTGGCCTAACCTCTTGGGTGATCTGTTCAGGGCTGGGCACATGGAATTTTTTCTGGGACTGTTAAAGAAATGATTTTCCTTCGATCTTGTATTTGAACTTGGGAAAATGAAGGCCTGATGCTGGGAGCTACACTGAGGTATTGAGAGAGGGCCTGCTGGAAAGGATATCAGTAGGTGAGAGACTAGGGCTAAGAGACAGAGAAGAGAATGTCTCCTCCCAGAGACAACAGTGGTGGACCTGAATTAAGCTACAGATGATGATGTGTCTGTCTGTCTGCTGGCCTCTTTGGTTAGCTGAACATTTTCACTTAGACCAAATGAGGTTTGTGTTATGTGCACCAAAAAAAAATGGAGTTGATACATAAATTTGATTTCTGAAATACTCAAATCCACAGCCTCTTTTTCTTTGGTCACCTAAAAAGGATACCACATGTCCTTTAGAGCAACAGGTTTATATACACACCCTAGCATTTGCCATTTTTATAGTCTATGTTGTTCTTAAGCCTCAGTTTCCTCATCTGTAAGTGGGCAGTTAGAAGTGAGTATGTGCATGTGTGTATGTACATATATGTGTGTGTGAGTGTGTGTGTGAGTATGTGTATATGTGTGAGTGTGTATATGTGTGTTCACGCTGAGCCCTAAAAGATGGAGAAGCTCTTGGGTGCTGTTGTCAGATGGTACTTGCAGTGTGGCATTGGAGATGGGACTGAGGATGTCACCTCTGGCCATCACTGAGCAGTGCTCGTGGGGACTAGCACTCATCCTCATATTTGCCTTACCTGGATCCTTGTGATTCAGCCTTTATATGTTTCTCCTGTCTTTCTGGTGACACTTTTTTTTTTTTTTGGTTCTTTCCTATTCACAAATGTTCTGAAGTTCTGCCCTTGACTGTCTAACATTCTATCTTGATGCTCTTCTCAGGGAATTTCGGTTTGGGTCCTACACAGCACATGCTGAGCATCGGCTCTGGAATGTCCTAACAAATCCTCAAAGTCTGGCTTCCCTTAGGTATCACCAGTGCTAACTCTTCACCAGAAACCTTCAGTTCCGAAATGGCTTCTGCCCTTGACCTGTAGTCCAGGTGACATCACTTCCTCTCATTCCTTGAGGTCACTGAAGCACCTTCCTGTTTTTAGTTCTCTCCTCACAGCTTTTAACATCACCTCTTCTCTTCTCTGGCACCATGCTGATTCCTTCCCTCAGTCCAAGAGATGACTGAACCACCCCTTCATGATCACACAGGCTTGTTTCTCCTCCTCCAATGCATTCAACTCTGAACAAATCTTTGTAATACAAAGGCTTCCATAATTCATATTCTCTTCCTCCTAAAATTCCACGATTCCCACCAAACACAATAAATGTAACTCAACAATGAAACTGTAGCACCTTCTTTGTGTTAGACACTGGGCAAGACACTGTGAGAAAGACAGAATTAGAATGACATACATCCTGTTGTCAATGCTTTGTGGTCAGGGCATATATGGACATATGTGTGCATGCACACAGCGTGGAATCATGGGAGTTTTCATAATTCATTCCACATTGAACTTCCCAATTGTATTTTGCTCTCCTTGTGTTTATGTAACATTGAACTACATACTTGGCCTCGACCTTGCTCAAGCTGCTTTCTTCCTGTGAAATACCCTGCCTTCCAGCTGTGTTTATCCTCCACTGCTATACTCAAATTTCTGTCTGTCCATCAACCTCCTGTTGATCATCCTACTCAGCTGTTGCCTTTTCTGACCTCCTGAAACATCTTATATGAAGCCACCTGACAGTGCCCACATTTGAAAAAGAAAAACAAACAAAAAAAAACTTTTCTTTTGGCAACTTCTCTCTCTAGCTCTCTTACTGTTTTATTTATCTTTGTATCCCCAACAAGGAAGTAACTGCTTCCTGATTAGAACCATATTTGTCTGTATGAAGTAATATACCATTTGGAGCTAATGTTGTTGTACTAAGGAAGAATTACTTGCCTATAAAAATTAAAAAATATATTCCCTTAGGTTCTTCTAGATGCAACTTCTGGCTCATTTTAATTTGTTTATGGGTTATCAACTGTCAGTCTGGAGGACTGTGGTTTGAGGAAAATCAATCAAACAAAAATAGTGAAGTCGTAAGAAACCATTGCTTGGGGCTGTGCCTAGCACGCACAGAGACCTGAGTTCAATTCCTGAGAACTGCATAGGCCAGGAATGGTAATGCATGGCTAAAATTTCATCATTTGCACAGACAGAAAAAGGCAGGAAGATCAGAACTTTAAGATCATTTTTGGCTAAATAGTTTGGCTACATGAGATCTTGTCTCATAAAACAATGATGATGACAAAGACAGTAAAACATCTTCACCACTATAATGACGGAACACTGCCCACTGATGACTTCTTAAAGGGAAAACAGAATAGATCATTACTGGCCTGGTCAGAGAGGCTTGCAGCATAAAGAATTCTTGGGAAGATGCTGTCACTCATGAGTCACATCTAGGGTGACTTTGGTCTTCCTGAAATTCCCCAGAGTTTTACAGCACTGGCCATAAACAAGCTTCGGGGTTCTGTGTGACAGTGAGGATGGGTCCAGGGACTTTGCGAACCTCTATCCCTGTGTCTTTATATTGATATGAAGTGTGGGTTTTATGATCATTTTTAGCCTCATTAGAGTCCTTGTGTCATGTTGTGCTAAGGCTCT